>CM053515.1:53380292-53425122 GCA_028627145.1 Eidolon dupreanum
GCCACAGCCATGTGAAAGGACCATCTGTAACTTGTGCATTTTGAGACCAGAATATTTTCTTCCCTTATATTTATCCAGCATAGCTGTAATGGCTCAGTAACAAACACATGTCTTGCATGCCTTTGTGGAGAGATTTCCAGAAGTCTTTGTGTCTGCTTGGAGGCAGCAAAGGAAGGAAAGACAAGCTGCCAAAATATCTTTTCCATCGTAATGAGCACTAATTGAGTGTCTTATTTGAAAAATATGTAACATTATAAAGACACTATCACTCAGATGATTTGGGCTGCTGCCTGGCCAGATGCAGTTCTCTGTCTCAGACATGATGTCATAAGCCAGTTAAGTTGTGTTATGTATTTTGAAATATTGTATTTGATCAAGTATTATAGGACTTTTTTCTGTTTCAGACCTTGGGAAAATGATGAAGAGATGTCTCTGCCTTCAATTTTCTTCAACTTTGGGGCTCTCTACCCATCTAGGTTCTCATTTAAGTATGCTTTGGCTTCCAAAAGTGCTAGCCTTTCCTGTTTCTATCTCCAAGTATAACTTGCTTGTTCACTGTATGATTCTTTAGTTCTTTTTCTGAAGCTTGGTTCTGTTCTTTCATTTAGAACATGTTTCTTTGTCTCCTCATTTTGCCTCCTTACCTGTATTTGTTTCTATGTATTAGGTAGAGCTGCTGTCTCCTGGTCTTAGTTGAGTAGTCTTATGCAGTATATGTCATACGAGGCCCAGTGGCACGATCTTCCTGATCACTTGAACTGGCTACTCCAGGTGCGTCCCATATATGGGTTGTGTGTGGCCTCCTCTTACAGTTGAGCCTTGGTTGTTGTTTGCACATCAATAGGAGGGACTGGCCTTCAGGCTGATTGGTTGTGAGGCCTGGGCATGACTGCAGTGGAGAAGTTGTTGTGCAGGTGCTGATCCTATGGAACAGGATTGGCTTTAGCAGGGCTCTGGTGCCTGCTCAGCCTGCGCTTTGGGTATGTTATTTATGCAGGTGGTTGAGTGGTGCTTTGGTGTGGTCTGAAGCTGACCATCAGGTGTGTTGGTTCTGGGGCCTCCTGGGAAGAGCTCTTTTGCAGGCCAAGGTCAGCTGCTGCCTGTGCCCTGCCCAGGACCACTTGGCATGAGCTACAAAGTGATCTGCAGATGGTTGCTAATTTGTTGGGCTTGAGAATGCCTAAGAGAGGCTAAGTTCTGAACTAAGGCTGGCTACCACTAGTGCTGGGCTTCCAGATGCCTAGCAATGGTATGCAGCATGTGGAAGCCAGATGTTGCTTATTTGAGGTTTGTAAAACTTTGAAAGATTTTAGCAAAGTTTACAGCATGAGCCAAAACAGGCCATTTCTATGGAAAAGCCACTGGAAATGGTTTGAGTGAGCCTGCAAGTTGGGTGGGGCAAGATCACAGAGAATCACCAAGGTGGGGGAAGTAGTTTTAGCTAGGTTGATGGAGACTCAGATATGGTACCTGCCTGTTTCTGCAGTCTGGGTGAGGGGACAGCTCAACAAAGGAACATAAGCTTTTACCAGCACTTCTGTCTGGGAAAAAACTGCCCTTCTAGCCCTCACCCTAAAACCAGGCAATGTAGTTTCTTCTCATTTGTCTCTGGAAACTTTTGAATAGCTACCCTAGCACTGGAGCTGAGCAAGAGGGTCTGTTAGCAAAAAGTCTATGTGCATGTCCTTGAAGAAGAACACTTGGGATTTCAGCCACTCTCTGTTTCATTCAGCCACAATCTCTGCTGGTTTTCACAGCCAGAAGTTATGGGGACTTCTCTTCCTGGCACTAGAACCGTAGCCTGGGGAGCCTGGTATGGGTCTGGGATATTTCACTCCTCCAGGAGACCTCCGCAGCCAAGGCACTCCTCCTGATTCTTAATAATGCAAATCTTCATAATGACGCAATACATTTAAAAAGGAAATTAAAAGAAGTTTGGAGCTTATTTTATAGATACTTAAAATACTAATCATTTACCTTTTATATGAGTAGATGGTGCTGAATTCATTCTTTGAAAATTAAGGTATTATTGTGCTTCTATCACTTCCTTATAACTTATTCCCCCATTTTGTTAGCTCTTTTCTTTTCAATATTCACATATTTCATTGTTTTTAAGGCAGCAAAATTTATACTGGAAAATATCATTATAATTTTCAACTGGTAATGTAATTATATTGAGGCATGCGTGGGGAAGAGCATTGCAGATTCAGGTCTAGAATGGGAAGAGAGCTGAAAGTTTCTTTTTTAATATCTGACCTTGTACAGTGTTTTCTTTTAACTCAACAGAGAGCCTAGAAGAATGAAAAATACGGTAATATGTTCTTTTTTCGAAAAGATATCATGAATAAAAAATGGTATGCTATTTCAATTTTATTTCTTTGATTTCAAGTATCTTTTATACATATTTTTCACTTGTTGTTGGTTGACTCCCTTTCCCCCACTTCCCACTCCCCACTGTTGGAAGATGAATTGTCTATTCATGACCTTTGCCTATTTTTATATTGAGAGTTGTTCCTCCTTATGGAATTGTATCTACTCACGTTGAACATGAAGAATTTCATACGTCACTTTCAGATGCCAGGGGAAAAGTCATGTTCTAAGTGGCAGAGTTCATGTGACTCAAATTCATGAATGCATTGCTTTTATCCTCTCTTCGCTTCCATTGGCCCCAGGTCCCCATGTAGTGCTATCATTTTTGTTCATTGTGAGCACTGATAGTCCTTGTCCACTTCAGTCTATAATATTCACTCTCTTTTTCTCCCTCTTTCTCTCTCTCAATATTTTTATTTTTTCTCTCTTTGGTGAGGATTTATTACCCAGGGTCTTTCTTGCTATTTTTCTTATGTGTAGAGTCTGTCTACTATTTCTCTCCTTTTGTACTGAAATTATCTTTGTTAATTTGAAGAAATATCTCATTGAACTACCCTGTTCAAGGCAGAGGTCTTCTTCCATAGTTATCACAGAGTTCCTCAAGTAACTGTGAAAACAAAGAAACTGGTAGAGGTGAGGGCTGCTTCCTGGGGAGAATACCTCTGAAAGGACACAGAATTTTCAAAAGAAGAGGGGAAAGTGATGAACTTTTGAAATCTTGTTCTTGGGCATGGGAAAGTGCTGACTAAACCAATTGGTATTCACACACAGTGCTGCAAACGTAGACATAAACGATGACATTCAGATAGGCAGAGAAGCTGTAAATATGTGTATGGACATGTGGAATTGGTAAAGACAGATATTTCCTAAAGCAATGTCAATACATCTTTCAAATTATTTATGTTTATTGACATCAAGTCATGTCTTCTTCTTCAAGAATGTAAATATGAGTATTGGTTGACCCTGAAGCGGAGGCAAAAATTTCCTATCTTTTGATAACTGAGACAATAAACTTTCCTTGGGCATTCATGATTTCAAAGCACCTGGGCAGGGGCTACAGACTAAGCAAAGAGGAAAGGAATTTAATCTCTTTCCACAGGCTTGAAGAATAGAAAAGATTTAAGATGTTAAGTAATAGTTTAACAGGTCTCAAAATTTATTCCATAATTATTGCTAGTTAACTGAACATTTAAAAATTTTATCTTATATGTTCTCTTCATTACTTTCTGAGAAAGTAGGACTTGAAAATGATTTTGCATTCAACATCACCCAAGTAGAAAACATGATTCTTTCTGATTTCATCCTCATGACACTTAGCATAATTTAGCTGTTCTATGGTGAAATATGACACAAAGAAACAAGGACTGAAACTGAGGGTGATGACTGGGTCAGTGTTAGGAACACAGGCAAAAATATAGGTGAGGAAACATACAAATTTAAAGGTCAAAATTAAAATATGACTCACATTATTAATTGAGTACACTAGAAGAGATTTTATACAAATTTATTTGAACTTTTGTCTTAGGAAAGTGTTTTGTAAAACTTGACATAACATACTCAGACATACATTATGCCAGAAATAATAGATTATAAAAGAAAGCAACTATGAAAATTAAGAGGCAGGAAAATATTAAGAAAATTAAAATCTATAAAATTTGGAGTATCTTTTGTATTAGGGAGCTGATAACTATGAAGTCAGAATGGGTCAGACATTATGGAAAAAAAGAAAACAATATTTGTTATTATGTGTAATGGGAGTAAGGGAGGGATCGGGTACAAATGATCTGGGAAGAGTTTTGCTTGGTGAGCTGCTTTGTTTGGACTGGCTTTTGCTAGTTCACCTGTGCATAGAGCAACCTCTATCATATGATCTTTTAGAGGTAGTGAGAAGTTCATGACGGCTCTCACCATGCCAGGCTTTTATAAAATGAAAAATGGTTTCTGGATGATAGAAGTCACCGCTGTACCAGTGGACATAGTTAGAAGCTCCGAAATACTTAGCAAATAACACATTTGTTTCAGGGTACACTGACACTGCAGGACTAAGCAAGAAACAATTTGTTATTTGATGGCTGAGAAAGGTTTAAGAATGCTGATTTTAATGGACAGAGAAAGATAACAGTCTTGTGATTATACAGATCATCAGAAAACCTAAATCTACTTGTTTTCCATTCAGTTGGAAATCACATGAGGAGCCAAGTATAATGTGAACAAACAGACCACTAGCACTGTTTCTAACACAGATTAGGAGCATAGTAAATGTTGTTAAATAAATTTTCTGATTTGCTTTTTTGTTTAAAGATTTTACAAATCTTTGTTAATTTATTCCACATAAATAAGAATTTATATTACTATTTCCCACTTTGAGTCACAAATAACCTTTCTCCGTAATAAGCTTGAGCATAAGACCAGCTTTATGGTTAACATTAATATCAAGTCAAGAGGTTCCAGGTGTTCCTTTGAAGCAGACTGCCTGCATACCTGTATGTCATCAGTGTTGAATGACCCTAACCATTAATAAATAATAAACCAATTCTTAGAATGAATTGCATTTTTTTTTAGTTGAAAGGGTAAGACATTTAACTCATAAAGCTCATCTGGTGTCACAACTGATATTTGGGGTTTCAATTTCTCACCCAAGGAATTCTACCCATACCTTTTAAATAAAACAGGAATTGTGATCATTTTTGTAGCTCCCAATTGACCCAGCAATACTAGGCATAGGATTTATATCAGTTGTCATTTTAGAGCATACTTTTCTTTAGTGTTCATAAAATTAAATTGTACCATTTCTAATCGGAGATAAGCATCTTGAAGAAACAGCGATTTTCATATTTTACAAAATCTAATTTTAACATATACTCTGTCCACTTCCCAGTTAGTTTTTATTCTACCATTGTTCTTATTAATAGATTGAGTGGAATTTAGCTCCTGTTTGTAGCTCAATCATTCCTATCTGATTTCTCTAGAAATGCTTCAAACATCTCACATAAGAATAAAACAAAATATTTTATTATTGAAAAATACTCAAGTACTTTTCAACCCTTTTACTAACTTTACTAGCTATATACTAATAGTTTTTTGAATTGTTTTCTAAGAGAATAATTCTAGACCCTCATAATTCTAGTCATTCTTCATCAAATGAGTTGACATTATTGGGCCCAATATGACCATTAATGCATCCATATTTTTATCTTCAGTGTTCACATCTGTGGAATATGCATTAAACCAAAAAATTATGTTAATATTACTATTTACTTATTATATGATTTTCTTATTTCCCTGAATCTATCAAAAGAAAAAACTTGTACACTTCATCCCATTCTCATTACCTTCTCATGGGTGCTTTGATAATTTAATCAATATCCCCAAGGGGCTTTCAAAAGTGGAAGATACTAAAAGAATCTGGAAAATAATTTCCTTGTCTCACCTCAACAAAATCACTGATTGTTTTCTATTCCTATATACAGTTAACTAGCTATTTCTTTGAGGTTATGTTTTCACAATGGCCAAGATAACTGTGTTTGTCCAAAGAAGGAATCAATTTAATGAAGTAAACATACACAAAGTAAAACCTCTTGTATGAAATGTATTGTGTTCTAGAAGGGGAATGATGATCAATGCAGATAAGAATAGTCACCCAAGAGGCCCAGCTGGATATAAAATTGGTGATTTTTCTTTCAAGTGGTATTATGTGGTAATTATCTAGCTCAGAGCTGCCTTACATGTTGAAAATGACTTGCATAAATGGTTGAGTAGGTGAATGAATGAATATCAATAAAATCTTGCTGCTTCTAAACTAAGAGGGCTGCTACATAAGCTAATCTCTGTAAATGTCTTTTCTGTTTCCCTGCAGAGTTGAAAAGAGCATACATCTTTTCTCTGTGTACTGAATTAGTTGGTGAAAATGCCTGTACACTCAGATGCATCTTGGAAATATTTGCATCTATTCATGATAATGTATTAGGGGCAGTCCATTTTGAAAAAGTATTGGTAGTTGGGCCAATGTGTTCTGAGGAGCTACAACATGGGAGAGCCAGAAAGGGAAATGATTTCCAACCCTCAGGATCTCTCTCATGTGTTTCTAGCCTACTCTCTTGACATCGAGTTGTGGAAATGGAATTATAAATATGGTTATGGGCATAGAAAAGGAGAATAAAAATCATCTTTTGGGACAGCATAGGCCTTTACAACAATCCATAATACAAAGAAGAAAGCTTAAAAATATTTTATAGAACACAAATAAATGGAACATCAAGATTGAAATGGAGGCCTGAGATGAATCCCAAGATGCTTCCTTGGGTTGGGAACTTGGTTTACAATCTGAGCAATGCAACCTTTTTGCCAAAATTTAAGTAAAATTTTATTTCAATTGAGGACCCAAGTCTCAAGCTATTTATTTTTCTGGAACTCTCTGTTCATCATTATTTAAAATTGGTGTTTAATTTTTTTAGTTAGAAAAAATGAACTAGAGACTTGATTCCAACTTCTCTATAGAAAAAATATATAGATTTTAAAGGTTTCTGATACTGAACAACCCAAATCATTATTATTATCATCTTCGATGTCATCATTAATACTGACTCAGCATTTACTATGTAATTGGGACTTCTAAGATTCTTGCATGAGCCATCTCATTGAATCCTCCTAAAGCTGAAAGAGATGAACGCTATTATTTCTATTTTAAGATGAGGAAGCTGAGGTTCAAGGAAGTTAAATAAATTTTATAAAGCCACAAAGCTCTGTGATTTGGGTAGGTAAATGTGTTAGTTAGGTCAGAATTGAGGCCTGGAAAATCTGGGGAAAGGGGAGTATGTGTGGGGAGCTTAGTTGAACTGGGGACATCTGAGCTGCCAGATGCTGAAATAACCAATTAAAGCAACAAGCAGAAATGGAAGTAATGGTCAAGACTTTAATTGCTTACAGCAATAGTATAAACAAGAAGCTGTACCACAGAAAGTGTGTAACTCTCCTCTTTTCCATTTTCCCCATAGAACACCACAGTGGTTAGATATCTGGTGGGTCAGTGCAGTTGTCTCGTTGTTGAAGAAACCTTGAACAAAAAGCTTTGCAATTTTGTCTGTGTTGAGGCTGGGTGGAGGGCAAGGGAAAAATCTAGAAATGGAAAAGTACTGTGTACTATATCAGAGCAGGAAAAGGGCCTTTGAATTTTCCTCTGTGTCCTCATCTCCTTAAGGAGGCTTTAGCTGAACATTTGAAGAAGACACTTGCTTAATGCCCTAGGTAAAGTATTTTTGGAATGGAAGGTCCTAGACTAAGAATGCAGATATGTGAGAACATGGCCGGCCAGTACAACTTTAGAGACTGTAATGCTCTGGCTGTGCACCAAGTCTGGTGTGGAGAGAAAGATTTTCCCTGTGAGGTCTCCCTGGTAAAGTCTTCATAATGGTCTGTGGTAGAGCCTAAAAAAATCACATATATGTTTTGAGTCTGGACTGGACTCTTCCATATGCAAACCCAGTCTGAAGAGAAGCTCAACCACACATGTTCTCTTTCTAACTACCAGTGATTCTGATATGACATCCTTTTCATTCTGCCTTGAATATATCTCCATAAATGTGCCACTATGTCTGAATTATGTTCTCCAGTGTGCTAGGTTAGAAAGATTAAATCAGTAAACTAGATTTCTGACTAAAAATAGAAAATTACAGTGGATTTAAAATTCATAAATGCATAAGATTAAGAAGAATCGAAGGTAAGAACACTAATAAATAGGAGATGTCAACGTAGTATTGGGAAATGGAAAAATGATGGGGGCTTAGAAAAAGAGAGGGAACCAATAGAAGACAGCAATTAAAAGCAAGATAATTGAATCCTAGGATTCAGTAAAGACTCAGAAATTTGAGGCTCCAAGTACCACATAAGTTGATCTTGATTAAAGTGGTATAAACAGGGGAGTTGCTTGACAAGTCTACCAAAGCACAATCCAATGACTAACCCTGTCCCATGAGGGGACCACGGGTAGAGTCTATGGAGAAGTCAAATCTGAATGACTGCAGTTTCTGGTTCATCAGTCGCAGTAGAAGTTGAGGATGAGCTGTGGGAATTAAAATGGGAGGTTAAGTGAAAAGCTGCATGCTGAATGTTGAGAAGCCCAGCCACCTTTTCCATCCTGCTCTTATGATTCTGGTAGACAGGTAAAAATGCAGCAGGTGGAGGGTTTGTCTGAAAAAGAGGCAATTGTGGGTACACCAACCAACATTCAGTTACTGCCTGATATTCCCACAGTGAGGCCTAAAAGGTAATAAGAATTTTCTATACCAGTACATCTTGCAATCAGCCTTCTAAATAAAACTAGAGGGTGAAGGGTGACTAACATTTGATGAAATTATTCAACGTGAGAGTTACACAAAGAAACAAACAGGAAGCAAAGAGAGAAATTTAAAATATTCTATAATTAATATCCTCAGAGAGATAAAAGAAGATGTTGCATCTATTTAAAAAAAAAACACAGATGCTAGAAAACTGGAATAATCAGAAATATTACATAGGTTTTAAAATGAAATGTTAGCTTAAATTGTATATACATATATTAAGAAAGCATTCTTAGCTGTTGAAAAACAGATGGCACAATGCTTTCAAAATTCTGAGGGAAATGTTTTTGTAACTTAGACTTCAATACCAAGTCAAAAGGACTAATAATTCAAGGCCAGGAAAGCAGAAGAATGATGAGTCAGGGAATCCAACACACAAGAGTTGGTCCTTGGGCAACAGTTGTTCATTAGGCTAAAAGAACAACCAAACTAATGCAGAGCAAACCAGACTTGTGAGGGATGAATGGTTGTGAGATTATCCTTTGGGGCTGGTAGGTGAAAGAAGATGGAAAAAAAACCCCAAAACCCTGATACATTATTCAATGTGTTTGAGACCTTAGAAAAATTATTGGTATGTGCTTGGAATATTTGTAGAAAGTGATAGGTACATATAAAACTAAGTCAATAAAAATGTGAAATTAATAACTTCAGTAAGAACAAAAAAGAACACGTAAGCATTGTACCTATTGGCTCAGTAGTAAATGACACTTAGTAATAATAAAAGAAACCTTGATAACCGATTTAACCTTAAATGTGACATGATGATGCAGGCAGAGGCTTGAGAAGCAGGCAAAGTAAGTTAAATCCTCATAAACATAACCAGAAGTCAATAGAATGTTTAAAATTAAAACACACACACACACACACACACACACACACACACACACACACACACACAATAGTATAAAGATATTATTTGGCAAGAAAATTTGGAAGTATTTAAGGGAAAAAAATTTACCCCTGTTCCTCTGAAGAATAGGGCTTGGACGTCTGGGAGGCTGCAGCGAGGAAAAACTGATTTTTCTGTAACAGACTTTTACCACATGACATCCAAACTCTAAAATAATATCTACTGTCATATCCATTGTGCATTTATTTCATCAATTTATCTTACTTGTAGAAAAGGGAAAATGAATATCACCTGTGTTTCAGTTGTGTCCACCAAAAACTACTTGCTTGAATAGCATCATCAATTGGTTGCTTTGCTAACAAGTTTCTGATGTCCAGATGTTTTCATATTTCTGGATGAACAAAAATGGTAAAGATAGTATTTTATTTTAATTTTCTCTTTTTCTATCATACATATCTATCTCATAGACCTTTCTGACTCCTTCAAACCTACAACTTTTCTGAATTTACTCATAGATCATGTAAATTAATAGTTTAAAAATTTAGCCAAATATTCTATAATTTTCTCATTTTTATATTGGTACTAGAAAGCATTGTGAAAATTAAATGAGACCATATGTATTTATATCTTTTCTTAACTAAGAAATTATATAGATATAAAAAATCATGTTAGGTGATTACAAATGTCTATATATGTAAATTTTCTTTTTTCTTTTTCATCCAGCTGTGTGGTAGTGGCCAGAAAAGAAAAGTCCTAAGGAATACTCTGGGCTCACTTGGAATCTTTTATTAGAAAGAAAGAAGGAAAAAAGAAGGGGAAAATAAGAACATCAACACCAACATAAATTTAAGCAAATTTTAGTACATTTTTATGTTATATATTTGAGACAAAATTAAATTAGTAACCTGAAATTTTAAGTACTGAAATGATTATTTTCTAAATCTGTCTTAGTTTCAGTAGGAAATAAAGAAAACTAAAATTGCAAAACATTAATTATGTTTTTGCCGATTCTTTAAATGTATATTTTTAGTTAACTTACACAAAACATTTGAGATATTTGCTACTTTAAAAATAATTGTAAATGAGGGGATTATAATTCAGAGGCTTTGAAAACTTTGTTCCTCAAAATGGAGTGTGCTAGTAACTAGAGTAAGAACCAGCATTATAATGCAGGTTTGTCGGACCTCAAAATCTGTATTTTTCTTCATTACAAGTGTGGCACAGTCATCTACTAAAATGATTTCTGTGTTATTCCACTGTACTAGGAGGGATGTCAGGTATTTTTTCTCTCTTAGAATACTTGTACCCACCTCTCTAAGAAACTAAACAGCCTCACACTCGGAAGGACCACGGCTTGATCACTGCAGGTTCTTTGCCATGGCCTTTTGTAGGTGAAAGCCCCTGAATCTTTTCAAGACTGAACCTTGGTGTCTTAGGTGTCCCTAACCGAAATAACGGGGTATACTGGAATAGCCCGACCCTAAAGATAGACAAAGATTTAGCTTCCTGAATGCTGGGAAAGTGACTTAAAAAAAAAATCCCTGGAGTGATGGAGAACTTGGCCTCACTTACACTGAGTACCAGTTAGGAGAGGGACACGATGTGAACACTGAGGATGTGCGTGGGTAGACATCATTCACATACTCTGACATCTTGTTTTTTTCTTCTTCATGGTACATGGAAGGTTATAACTGTTTAACCCTTGAAGTTACATATATCTGTTTACTTTTTCTGGGCAATGAAAAGTGAGCAGGAGAGAAAAGTGTCACTTTCTGCCTTAAACATTTAATGGCCAGTGTTTGGTTCTCTTGTCTTGATCAGGTTGCTATCTAGATAAATTCGTCAACAGGGAGGAAGAGGGAACCAAATGTAAATGATCCATCTTTCCTCTCTTCTATGTACTATTCCAAAAGTAGTTCTTAGAAAGGATGGTGGTGGAAAACCATACTTTGGAGTAGTGCATGGAAGAGAACAAGGAGGCCTCCTTCCTTTTTCCTGTTGTCCATTGGTCAAAGATCATTCCCTTAGGGACACACTCTCCCTAAGATTTAATTTGACTTATAAAAAATAAAGTGATTTTTATTGTTCTAAAACGTAATTGACCCAACTTTTACTGGTACATAAATGTCTTCTCTGGTAAAAAACAAACAAAAATATGTGATGGGCACTGATTTTTACTTGGGCATGTTTATTAATCTAATTGCTAACTGTGACAAGCACAATATTTTTAATCCAGTGTAATAGAATAGATGCATAAAAGTGATTTTAAGGAATAAACTTGCTACACAGTCATTTACCCCACTAACTTGCTTACAGAAATAAATGTTCTGTTCTCAAATTTTGTAGACAATATGTTCTACACTAATAGGTTGGAAACACGACTTCTGGAAGTAATTTATTTAAACCACATATCTACTTTACTGCCTTGCACTTAGCTGCTTGGTGTCTGAGCTACTAGCCATAGTATATTTCTGGAGGTATTACATGGTAAGGATGAATGGGATGTCCTTATTACTCTGGCCCTGACCGCTTGTAGACCTTTATTCTTTTGATGTTACTCCTAACTCTGCTTTGCACTCTATAAATGAACCCTGACACCTCTTCAGATTATTAATCATGCAGGATTTTTGACGGTATGTATAGAGTTTTGGTTTTCAATCCCAGACCAGGTCAGATCTTCTGATAATTTAAGCACTTCCTTTAAATTTCTGGACATATTCAATGGGACAAAAGTACTAAGAATAACCATTATGACCTATTTATAAACATTTTACCATCAAGTCAAACAATATGGATGTAGTTCCCTCTTATGCTTTCCTTACAACCTTTAAAGTAGCTTTTTTATGACTGATATTTATTCATAAATGAGCACATAGTTTTAATTTCAACTCGACTTCACATAGAAATACAAACATATCACACTTGGCCAAAAAAAAAAATGCATCTACTGTGTATTAATATCAGCCTGAGAAATTTTGTGTAGATAACTTTTGCTTCTGATTTCTTTCATTAGAGGATGTGTAAAAATAGACTGACAGCACTTCTCACCATCTTTGCAAATACCTCCTTCACTCGTCACATGCTATATTTTGGTGTTGAGAGTGGAAGATTGGAAAAGGTATTGAGAAAAGAAGTGATGTCCAGAGACTGAGTATATGAAAAAGAGGAAAAGGGACTTTCAAGTGGATCACTCTCATTGATATCAATCATCTATTGAAAGATACTTCAGTTATTTCCACGTGTTGGCGGTTGTGAATAATGCTGCAATGAACATTGACATGCATATATCTTTATGAATAAATATTTTCAAAATATTTTGGGGGGTATATACCCAGAAGAGGGATTGTCAGGTCATATGGTAATTCTATTCTTAATTTTTTGAGAAACCTCCATATTGATTTCCATAGTGGCTGTACCAATTTCCAGTCCCACCCCAGTTCATGAGGGTTTCTTTTTCCTCACAACCTCTCCAACACTTACTATTACTTGTTTTGCTGATGATAGCTATTCTGACAGATGTGAGGTGGTATCTCATTATGGTTTTGATTTGCATTCCCCAAATAGCTAGTGAAGTTGAGCATCTTTTTATATGTCTGATGGCCATTTGTATGTCTTCTTGGGAGAAGTGTCTCTTCAGGTTGTCTGCCTAATTTTTTTAGTTGGATTGTTTGTTTATTTTTTTGTTGTTGAGTTGTATGAGTTTTTTATATACTTTTAATGTTCATAACAGTATTATTCACAGTGGCCAAGACATGGAAACAACCAAAGTGTCCTTCAATAGATGATTGGTTAAAGAAGATTTGGTACACATATACAGTAGGATTTTATTCAGCTATAAGAAAAGATGAAGTGCTACCATTTGCAACAACTGGATGGATAATGAGATTATCAGGCTAATTAAAATAAGTCTGACAGATGAGGATGAGAACCATATGATTTCACTCATATGTGGAATATAAAACTGAGAGCAACAAACAAATAAGACAAATAAAAACTCACAGACACAGACAACAGTTGAGTGGTAACCAGAGAGAAAGGGGGGCGGGGAGGTAGATAAGTATCAAAATAGGAGGTCAAATATATGGTGATGGATGGAGATTTGACTGGGTGATGAACACACAATGCAATATACAGATGACGTATTATTGAATTGTGCACTTGAAACCTATATAATTTTATAACAAATGTCACCCTAATAAATTCAACTCATTTCCCATTTAGAAAAAAAAAGTGCAGCTCATTGTTTGCTTTAAATTAATTTTACATAAACATGCTCTTTGAGGCTGAAGCAAATCTGGTTTTTAATGTGAAAATAAAATATAAAAACTGTTCTGGGAGTTATTTCTAAACAGAACTTGTCTCTAATCCTAATGTAACAGAAATGTATATGATGATCAGTATTTAATAGTTTTGTGTGTGGTAAATTTCAAAGCACTAAACAACACAAAAGGGAACATCTAGGATTTGACATTTTCAGTGATTGATAATTACTATATTTTGTAAATGAAAATACCACTACTAAAAACAGAACATTATAAATAAAATAACGTCATTTGTTTCCAAAGACTATTTATATAGAAAAGTGATGAGAAAATAATAATATAGTGAGATATTTCATGCAAACTTTGAGAATAAGGTTAGGACTGTAATCTGCAATTTATCTTGGCATAAACGCTCAGCTGCAAGCACCGCCAGTGAGTATTCTTGCAGCAAATGGGAAATGAGTGGATAAAAAAAAGTAGGGAATTGGAGTTAAAACTAAGAAAGTAATGTTAATTAAACTTACTGTGGTAATCATTTAGCAATATATACATATGTCATGTTGTATATCCAAAACTAATACAATGTTATATGTCAATTATATCTCAATAAAAATAAATAAAAAATAAAAACTACAATAGCAAGATCAGGATCCTGGAGCCCTTGAATCTTTATTCTCTACATTCAGTTGCTCAATTTTTCAAGCAGTGGTCTGGACTTTTAACACAATACAATGTAGAAGTGAATATTTTATTTTATAATGATATTCAAAATAGAAATATGTGGCATCTGACTATAGCCAGAAAGACTACCTTGGGGCTTACTTTTCATATAGAAATATAATTTTTGAGAGCTTAGTGAAAGTTCAGAGTTGACTTACATTAATCAAGATGAAAAATGAATGTGCTTAACTAAATTTATGAATTTCATATGGGAAAAAATAACTCTGAAGATTGGAATTCTTGAGCCAATTTAGTCTGCACAATTTACCCATATCTATATCCTCTATCTATTTATCTATCTATTATCTATCAGTTATCTATCTTTATATCTATCCATCATCTATCTATCCATCATCTATTTTTCTATCTATCTATCTATCTATCTATCTATCTATCTATCATCTATCTATCATCTATCTATCTATCATTTATCTATCTATCTATCTATCTATCTATCTATCTATCTATCTATCTATCATCTATCATCTGTCTACCTATCTATTATCTATCTATCATCATCTATTATCTGTAACTACATGAGATGCAAAATCATGTAAGATGAGCATAAAATTAAAGGGATAGTTTAATTACGCACTGGCTAAAATTGAAAGTGGTATAAATCTTGTTAAAAGGGATATTCTCAAAATTATGACTGGAATACTCAAATATCTATCTGACATTAAATCTTCTGAACAATAATAATGTGACACTGACTTTTTACATCTCTGTGATTCTTCCCCCACCTCTCAGGCTTCCAAAGCCCATAGTTTATTTACTTCCACACTGGCATACTCTTCTGATTTGGTTATGATTCTGAAAGTTATTTATACCTCTTTAAAGCACTTCTTTATTATTTATATTCTTGTATTTCATGTATGAATGTCAATATTATTTACCTTATTATAAATTTATAGAGTTCCCTCTGTATTTTTCCATTATTGATAATGGTTACTTTGTTGTTTGGGAGACAGTACTTTCCAACTCCTTACATAAGCTATTGCTCCTTACATGTCAAGGGACGTTAATTATTTAACACTCCTGGCATCTCTCTGTTTCATCATCCACTTCATTTTAGGTGAGTGATTTATCTGGTCAGTAAATCTGGGATAAATCCACCGAGCATGCTCAACTTTTGGGTATGGTCTTCCTTAGAAAATAGCTATTTGCTACTATTTCATATCATATTTCTAACCTAGGCAGGGACCCCAAGCAATGCTTGTGATGACATCAGTAATTATCTATAATTATGGGTTTCATTTAGCTGATCCATTTTAACTATCATACTAAACTATAGGATATAATTTAGATTTTATAAGTAATGAAGTAATTTTTGTTTCTTACCTGCTTTGCTATTTTTTTAACCAATTACTTTAAAACTTGAGTGAGAAACAGAAGTACCATTTATTTGTCTGTTTGAAGAGCTCAAATATTTGTACTATGAGAATACTTCGAAAATACTGTCTTAATTTGATGGGACTGAAAGAAAGCTGGACTGAGTTTTAGGTCCAATATTCCTATAACTTTAAGATGTGATCTTGGGAAACATTTTATTTCTCAGGGAATCAAATTTTCCATTGCAACATGAAGTAGATTAGGTGGATGTTTTCTAAGGAGCAGTTAGCTAATGAGTAATTTGTGGTTTTTCACAGATTGATCAATTTAAGTAACTGTGGTACTAAGGTATATCAATAGTCATAAGTATACTCAGGGCATTATTTTTATATTTCGATTTACATGAACATCCCTTGACTTTTTCCATAGATTTATTTGAAATTGACGTCTTCCTTTCCTTATCTACTGTGAAAACCCTTTAGCCTTCATATATTCTTCATGTGTTGATCTTCTTTACACCTTGGCATTTCAATTATGAGTTTCTCATCTCAATACTATTTCTTCTATTCATTTTTTATAGTCACATTCTTGACTGTGTCACCACCTGGAAATACACAATTTCTGAAATTTGATTATTATCTTCTATTCTCAAAGTATATAGCTACATATATTTTATTTTAATAATGTGTTGACCTCACTGAGAACCACAGGCTTGACTAATCAATTTTTTTCTATTAACCCCCTATGTCTTTACTACCTTCTTTAGCTAGTTTAGGTTCCATTATTCACCATAATTACCAGTTCACTGCAAATACCTTAATGCCTGAAAAAAATCTTCTGGCAGGTTTCAACTCTGCTTAAACCCATAAGGACATGTCTCACTTTATCCTCAGTAATTATTTATTAATAATTAATAATGAGTGAATATATATGAGAAAAAAAAGAGGTAGAATCAAATTTAGGGAACATCTGTCATGTGCCTGGCACTTCAGTTGATATATCCTTTAGATGAAGAAACTAAGATTTAGCATATCTCATAAACTTGTTTAAGATTATACAGTACCTAGAAGAAGAGGAAAGATTTGAACTCAGTTCTGGTTGCAAAAGTAATCTTCAAGTTTGGTGGAATCTTTAGTTTCTTCTATAAACTGGACTGTCTCCTGTTATGGGTCTACAAAGAGCATCTTCTGAAATAACTATTTTATATTTGTTTCCTAGGTGCCATGGTCCCTTCTAAAATTTTTGTTTCCTGATCTCTGCTATTCTGGAGAATGCAGTCTATTCCAGATCTGTTCTCAGACATTTGACTTCAGCTCATCTTCCACTGACCTCTTTACACATTTATATACTTAATAAATATTAGTTAAGTTATTTTCCTCAATATATAGTTATTGTATGAATCATTATTTAATAAGGACTTTCTATTATCTTCTGACATCAAAATCTCTGAAAGGAAAGATAACATGAGAGAGGAATACTTGATCTTTTTATGATCAGTTCATTTCTTGTTTTCTCATCTAACCTCACAGAGTGCATAAGAGTTTAAGCCACAATAGACTAGAGTAGAAAATGGCACAGATAATAAAAGAGTCAGCAGAAATATCTTGTTGTTCTGTTGCTTCTGCTGCAGGGCCTTTAAAAATATTACAAACTATGACTATATATACATTTATGTGCTCTTGTAAATATGTCACATGAAAGTATTTTTTTACGGAAGCCTGGGAAAACTGAATCAATGTATGACCATTTTTCCTCCTGTCAAAAGCAATAGAATTTTTATTAGCATAATTTCCATTACTCAACACTGATTATGATATCTTTGATCAAACTAATTAGAAATAGTTACACTTTGGACCATGAGAAATATCAAATTTATTAGAAAATATGTATGTGCACACAGAGAAAATAAATAAAGAAATTAAATATAAAAATACGACATTTATGCCACTAGTTGAAGTGAGGAAGTATTCTAATTAGATAGTGAATATTCTTAAAGTATGAATTTTTCTATGTGTATAGCAATAGTCAGCTACAACTATAATTGCTAGTAGAATATGAATGCATAGAGAAGAGCAAAGATTTGTGTGTGTGTGAGGAGTCAAGTTATTCTGTATTTATTTGTCCACTGTTATGTGTATTTTTTAGATTCTATGATGAAGAAGATGGGTTTCAGCATTGAGAAATTTTTAAATATAACTTGAGAACAAGAATTAATTAGCTAGTATATATAAACAGACTGTTATAATATCTTCAAACAGGTGTTAAAAGAAAGAACCAATGGAATTGTTCAGAGAAAAGATGGCACTTTATGGTTCAAAGACATTTATGGAGTTGGTGAGATTTAAGTGGTTTTTAAAAACGAGTTGGGGAAAGAAAATAACAGTAGGGAGTATATGTCAAGGGGAGAATGGAATAAGAGTTGGAGCTTTACTTCCTGCACCCAAGGACTCAAATTGCTAATGATGGAGAGACTCAGACCCCAGTCACGAGTATGCAGTGTATCCAATGAATATTTTTGAAACTTTTTTGGCAGATACCATGCTAGGAGTTGAACGGGATAAATAAACCAGAAATGCTGCTGTTGTGGTTTCTCTTGCTGTTGTTGTTGCTGTTATGATTTAAAGCATCTTTACTTATCAGCTTTGGAGTTCATGAGAAAAGGGGATTTCTCAGTGTTGGCAGTTGTGGAAAGTATATATATGATTATGTAACCTGTATGCCCCTAGCTCTTACATGGGGTCATATTACTGTGATAACCCACATGTTCTATAGTTCTCAGGTTTTGCTGAACCATCTCATCGGTGAACACTAAGGTACACATCTACCAACATGATAGCTTTAGCACTTTCAGACAGTACCCCTTGGTGCCTATTGCTGGAGCTGTGGCATTTCATGCTCTTTAATAATGGAGATCCCCAACTCTGAATGCTGGCAATGCTCCACTCACAAACAATATCCAAATCTTGGCAATTTTACTTTCTCAGATCCTTGATAAGCTTACATTGAACAAAATTATTGCCTGTTTTTCCCTGGAGAGCAAGAAGAAAATAAATAATAATATTATTCACCAGCTCTTCAGTTTGGAGCCCTCCTGCCCCACTTGATAGATATTAAAAGATGGAACAGTAGCTGTCATTCCTCTTGAAGCAGGAAGAAAGTGACCATCTTCATCACAGAAACTTTCTTGCACTTGCTTTTCAATGACCAAATTTTCTCCTCTCCAGTTCTGATCTTCTCAGTTAATTTTACCCTAATTTTTAGTGACAGGCAAAACCAATATCTGTTCAGTTATTTGAAACTCACATCTCCACCATGAACTACTGTTTAAAATGCCTGTTTTCTTCTGCCCTTGGTTTCTCTTACCACCTCTTTGTTCAGAAGGACAAAATGAATGACTCAGAGGAATATTTTTCTTTGAGAAAAATTAATCTGCATTGGCAAGAGTCATCACAGGTGAAAAGATATGTTATTTGACTTACTAGCAATTAAGCAACCACGTACACATAGAAAAGGCACAGTTATAAACAGTTAGAACTTTTAACCAGTGGGAAATAATTAGGTGGGAAACATCTCTTTCTCTTGTCCTCTCATTTTGCTTTAGATTATTAATTACTAATTACTAAAAGTGCTGAATATGCTAGAAATAAGAATAAGAGTGGTACGTAAATATGTGTACCACATGGGTCCATATTTCTATACAACTTTTACTTAGTATAAAATTCAGTGTTCCAAAGTTCTTAATTTTAATATAGTCAAATATATCAATTTTTTTCTTTTCGAGCAGGTGTTTTGAGTTTTGTTCAATAATAGTTTTTATTTCCCAAGGTCTAAAATTATTAGTTTTTTTTAAGAATATACAAATTTTATTTTTAATATATAGGCAGAATAATGCATTCTTCTAAAGGTGTTCATGCTCTTATACTCTGAAATAGGTTTTTATGGCAAAAAAGTTTTTGTAGGTGTGATTAAGGTTATGGACCCTGATGTGAGGCAGTTATCTGCAATTTTCCTGGTAGACTCTAACTGATTACATGAATTCCTAAATGCAGATAACTATGATCAGAGACATGAATGCATGTGGTGGATGGAACACCACACTGCTGGTTCTGAGGTATAGGGAATCATGTGCAAGAAACTGAATTCTGTCAACAACCTAAAGGGGAGGAGATGGATCCTCACCTAGAGTCTCCAGAAACACAGTACTGCAGACACTTTAATCTTAGCTCATAGACTGATATCAGACTTCTGACTTACAGAACCACTATAAGATAATAATATAATATCAATAGCAAACTAATGAAAAATGAGTTCCTTTTTTAACAGCTCTTTGAAGTATAATTCATGTATCACACAATTTACCTAGTTAAAAGTGTTAAATTCAATGGATTTTAGTATATTCACAGATATGTAAAAACATTAATGGAGTAAGTTTTTGAACATTATTATCATGTGAAAAAGAAATTGTATATGCTTTATTTATCAACCTCAACCCTCCTTATTGTTCCAACTTTGAGCAACCATAATCTGCTTTCTGTCTTTATTTTCTATTTTTTTTTAAAAAAATATTGAGGTGAAATTTATATAAAATCAACCATTTTAAAGTGAATAACATAGCCCTTTCAGTACATTGTTAGTAAATTATTAATACAATCTTTTTATGTGCTTGCTGACCATGTGTATAAATTGGAATTGCCATCTGGAGTTACTATCTTTCAGCCTGGAGAATGCTCAAAATGTATCAAAGACCTGAATGTAAAAGAAATACTATAAAACCCTTAAAAGAAAATAAAACATAAAAGTAAATATTTATGTGTTATATTTGGCAATAGTCTCAGAGATATGACACCAAAAGCCCAAGAAATAAATCTGCATAACTGGATAGTAACACCCCTTTATCTTCTTCTTCAAAATTATCTTAGATATTCTTGGTCTCTTGCTTTCTCAATAAAATTTTAGAATTATCTTTTCAAGTTCCATGAAAAATCCTGTTGTA
The DNA here is from genome assembly GCA_028627145.1 of Eidolon dupreanum. Lineage (NCBI taxonomy): Eukaryota > Metazoa > Chordata > Mammalia > Chiroptera > Pteropodidae > Eidolon > Eidolon dupreanum. The sequence continues at coordinate 53,401,155 of CM053515.1, forward strand.
TATTCATTAAAATGTCAAATATTTAAAAGGGTGAGGAAACTGTATTAGAAAGTATAAATACTTATTAAAATACCAAAAATATTTAAAATAGCGAGAAATAGATGTTACAGTGAAATAGAAAAGGAAGGCCCCCAAACAGTTAGTGCCCTCTGAAACAGTTTTTAATTTTGATGAAGTGCCATATATCTATTTTTGATTTGATCTACTTTGAGTTAATTTTTGCATATTATGTGAAATAAAGATCTAACTTCATTATTTTGTATGTGGCTGTTCAGTTGTCCCAGCATCATTTGGTGAAGACTATTCTTTTCCCATAGAATGATCTTGGCACCCGTATTGAAAATCAGTTGACCATAAACACATGGTTTTATTTCTGGACTAAGAAACAAAATCATTTAGTGATTGGTTCTTATAGTTTGAAATCAATATAGTTTGTGAAGTTCCTTGGAAAGGTACATTTCTTACAGTTAGATAATTATGAGAGCTTTTAATTTCTGAGGCGCTGATACTATCCTTATTATACCTATATCATTTTGTTTAATACTCAGAGTAAATATAAAAGATGGGGTTGTTATATGATTACTACTGCTTAAAGAGGGAGAATGTGAAGAGTCATAGAAAGCACTTTGGAGTCATTTCACCTAGTTTAAATCCTGACTTCACCATCACCTGTGTAGTAAAGGCCAAGGCATTTAACTATTTTGGGTTTCAGTTTCCTTATTTGTAAGATAGCACCTACCTTAGAGGATTGAACAATTTGACATACATAAAACACTTAAATTAATGCCTGACTCAAAGAACTAGGTAAATGTTATAATTATTTCAAGAATAGGAAGAACTGGATACATAAAATTAGACCATTTGTTCCAGGTAATTAAACAAGAAATTGATGTATTTGATATAGCAAATGAATTCTGTGCTTATGCTCCTACTTACTCTGCCTTCTGTATCTCAGGATGTTTATTAAAATTATCATTTTTTTATTGTTTTATGAGTGACTGGTGATGCTTATTTTGAAAATTTGCCAGGTGAAAGGCATTTCAGTTTAAGTGGCATAGAATTTTGGAACAGTGATCTTCATTTGTCTCTGTGTTAGACTGGTCTCCAAATTCTCTTCTGAGCAATGTTTTGGTGCTGCTCATAGGTACTTCATTAGCTAACTTTTTTGAGGTGAGATGGCCATCAGTTTGATTATATGTCATGGTCAGACTGATTTTACAACTCTATCTAGTAAACAGGTGACTGTTAGTGTGTTAAACTGCCCTTAACTAAATGATAACATAATATCTCATGTCAGGCTTTATACAAATAATGTAAACTCAAATTTAAAAGTTTTAGTCTTTATTAAAAGTTTTGTTTTAACACAGGTGTCCTGAGAAATACTCAGTCCATTCATTCCTATAGATGTTTAAAATGCATTATTAAATGAAGTGAGATCATCAGAGGGCTGTGCATCTGGTTTGCATTATTATATCTTCTTACAAAATCATTTAAAATTTATTTCATTGTAGAATAATACAAATGACTTAGGTTGAGGCATGTATAAGGAATAGTTCTATAAACTTGGTCTTGGATCAATTGTGAAGATGTGATTTAACACATGTATTAAATTCTTGACTTATGCCAGACATTCTACTAAGTTTTTGATATACAAAAACAGTTAAGGCATGGTCCTAGCTCTGAAGAACTCACGGACTTGAAAGAACAGAGCAAAAAAAATAAAAGTTAAAAAAAAAAACTGTTATACTTAGTATGGTGACATTATATAGTAGCTACAGAAGGTCAAATTAATCAAGGGTTCCGTTTCACCTGAATGGTCAGAAGATCTTCATGGAAAAGGGGAAGACATAGAAGTAGTAAAGGAAGTTAGGTTCATTTTTGTGAAGGGCTTGGATGAAGAAAGGTGATGCTATGTTGAAAGAGGGGTCAAGTTTTTTTTTTTTTTAATTTATTTGTTTTGGTTTGTTTGTATTGGAGAAGATTTGAACAGACTTTTAAAGTGTTGGAAGAAAAATGTGGAAAAGAGAAATATCTGTTGCTTATCACTTTTCACCCTCCAGATTGATAGTGGCCATAAATATGGTAGCTCACACTCTTAGCACAGGTTGCCAGTGCCAGAAGGAGCTAGACGGTCCTTATTCTCAAGTAATTTTGGTAATGGTTTCATTTTGTCTGGTGGTTTCTTGAAAGACTGATGAAAGGGCTTGGCTTTATTAAGTATAATGTGGAGCATTCTAAGGACTGAGGTGACTTCTGGGTGGCATTCGCTGAGCTTCTAAATACAATAAGAGAAGTGTAGACAAGGAATAGACAGTGGGGGTTGTCTGGGAAGGAAGATGTTGGGAAAATAGATACACAGGAGAATAAGACTTTTAAAAGTTTGTGTATACTGGGCAATCAAGTAGGACACGAATGTGAAAATTTTCATGCATGCTCAGAAGACACCTGACCTTCAGACTCCACACAAACAGGAAGTGAAGGTTAAAGCAGAGTTGTAAATAGCTTTCATAAGTGTTGAAGGTGTGCTCTCCTGCAGAGCCAGTCTACAAAGAGTAGGAGAGTTTTTTTTTTTTTTTTGGCCTTAAGAGTTTAAGGAAATCTCTGTCAAAACATTTGTTAACCACTAAACTAAAAGATAATAAAGCAAACAAACAATAACAACCCACAAGAAGCAGCAATAACAAATTCTGGGTGGGGGAGAATCTGATTTCCAAAATTGCCGTATTATAATGCTTACAATGTCTTATTTTCAACAACAACATTATAAACCAGGAAAAAATAAATTCATAGAAATGGTCCTTGAAGAAGTGCAGTCATTGGACAACTAAACAAAGATTTTAAATAGATTGTTTTAAATATCTTCAAGGAGCCTAAGGAAGGAAGTCAGGGGCAAAATCTTATGAGAACTATGTATCACCAAATAGAGAATATCATTAAAGAAATAGAAGTCATAAAAAAGAACCAAGTAGAAAAACATAGGGGAAAGAGTTAATCTGAGTTAAAACAGGATATTTCCATTTTTTTGAGACTGGTTTAAAACGTGAGAGGGTTGCTTCTACCGAGGAGGCTTAAGAATGGGACCGGAGAATTAAGAGTGGTCAGAACCGAAAACTTCATTTGCTTCTTAACTGCTGAGAAGATGGAACAATCTATAGGTTCAAAGAATGAAGAATATGCACATTTGGATAAAATAATGCTTAGTATCAAGCTGACAGTGAAGATCATGAACTGATGTGGTGATAATTTGAACCACTGTGATATTTCCTCAAGCTCATTCATTAACCACAGAGTAGGAGCAGAAAGGGCATGTTGTCGTATTGATCCAAATTTTTTGAATTTTTAACCAATAAAATCTCCTAGTAGTCTCTTTAATGATATTTTTACTAGTTTCAGTATCAGGAAAGAGTGACTCTCTTAAACATTTTATTTTTTTCAACAAAGATTTGCATTAAAATCTTTTTCATCAGGTGTTAAGTACAGAATCAAATATCTATTTCACTTCTAGAAACTACAAAGTATCATATGGTATGCATTTCTATAGATAGATATTTAATTCTTAGTTTTCTCTTCACCAACTGTACTACAACAGCATTTTATAAAATGGATATCATTTAGAACTCAGTTCTGGGAATTTTAACTAGGTAACTAAAGACTGCATACCCTTCTTTGACTGTTACAAATTATGTTAGTATTATCCAGAGTGTTCTTGTGTGATAAATAATTTAACTATTGTTAAAGCCAGCTTTTCTCATATTTATTTTGTTACTGCAACACATTTCACAGAACAATGCTCTGTGAAATACCAGCTTAAATAATTCTGCCTTAAACCATTCATTTTGTTCTCTTGTATTTTATATATTTTTCTAAACTCTTATTAGTCTTTGTCATTTGGGGAAGGCCAGGGAGACCATCTGGTCTCTAGATCAGGGGAGAAAATTATTTCACTGGACTCATCTGTTCTTTCACACCTAGGATGTTGTGTATACATTTAACATCGACATCTTTTTTTCCCTCAGTGCATTGTAAATGGTGTTTCCCTACATTTTGGGGAGTTTATTTGTTTAATATAGCATATATTAATAGGAAACACAAATGATCCATAGGTTAATTGAATATATACTGATATTAAACCAAAACAAAACTAAACTAATATACTAGGTACTTATGGAAAGAAATCCCAAATATTAAAAAATAATATGAAGTTATAAAGATTATTCTTTCCAAAGGAAATCATTGCTAATAGTTTCTTGACTTGATTTCAAGAAAAAAGTCATATACTAGTAAATATACACAAATGTATATACTTAAAAAATAAGCAAAAATTATCATACTATGTTGATTCATTAATTGTGGCTTCCCCCACCCCCCCTTAAAATACATCATAGGGTTACAACATATGGTTACCTCATTGTTTTTAAGAGTTACATATCATTGAAGGAAAAAAAACATAATTAATTTAACCTCTCCTTTTAAAAACTTATCTTAACAAGAAAAATACTCAGCAAAAGATTTCCTGTCAAAAAGACTGGGCACCCATTTTCAGAGCACAAAAAATATATGAGACTGATGGTTTTTTTTTTTTTTTTTTTTTTTTGTTATCATGATTTAAGGAAGACATTGTGAAACCAGCACACATGCAGGAGGTCGATGAAAGTGTCTGCAAACCAGGTTATGTGAGAATGGATGGATAAGACTGGGCTACTGATATCAGGTTAAAAAAAGCTAAAGAACATTAACAAATTTGCATTAAAGTATAACTGCATTCTACTTATCCTACTTAATCTTCATGAGTACTCATTTAATAAGAAATTGTTTTAACATGAATTAATTTTTAATTATGGGATTTTAGGCAGTGTAGGAAAACAAAACAAAACAAAATGAAACAAAACAAAACCAAGAGTTGTCAGAATTTTAGACTTACAAGGTTTAAGGCTTTACCACATTAATCTTGTAACAGCTTCCTTTCTCGGTCTATTACTTTTCACTTTCTTTTGAAAGGCAAGTATACTAAAAAGATTTTAAAAAACTATAGGTGATTTACGCTATAGATTAAAATAGTTGATCACTTTGTTTCTTAATATTGAGTTTTGAAAAATGCATCTAAAAAAGAAAGTTCTGGTGGTGGGGGGATGAGTGGGGAGGGAAAAAGTGTCTTCTATTTTGAACTGTGATTTCTTTAAGAGAGTTACAGGATTGACTTTGGGGTTACCATTTTAGGGGCACAGAGGCATTATGAAGCCAGAATGCAGTCTATGGGAAATAAATAACTACCTCAAGAATGAAATTGAAATTGAGCTTCATAGGATGTGGGTATGGAATCCACCCAAAGACAAGCTCACAAATTTCATGAATGTTTCGAGAACTCATATTACTCAGTATTTTTCTCATCTTTACTTTTTTTCTTTCTTTTCTTTTTTCTCTCTCTGCTTTTGCGCTCTCTCTCTCTCTCTCTCTCTCTCTTTCTCTCTCTGTCATCTTTTTTGAAAATTATTTCAGTGCTATTAGTTGCTCAATAATTCTTTCTTAACAGCAGGTGGTCAGGCCCAGCCCTCCTAACTCCTCTCCTCTAACTCCCAAGAGTGTAAGTTCAAATCTGTGTCTCTACCTGCTTTCTACTGATTTTTACTTCAGCTCCTCTTTCTGCATACCACCCATGGTGTGCACACATTGTTTTGAAATCCTTAAGTTATTGTCACTTTTTTCTTGCCTTTTTGAAAACATTTCTCCCATTTTATTCATGATATCCAAGTGGACCATTCCATATACTACATAGGTAATTCTGCCTCTGTATTCGCACTTGATTGATGTAAAGAGAGCATGTGAACCAAGGCTGGCCAAGCAGAGTTCTTTCCTTTGACTTTTTCATACTGGACTATTAGATGTCTCTTTGAGTAAGAGCTGGGAAGGTCCAGAATACTGAAGACTGAGCATTCACCTAAAATATTTACCTGTGTTTTAAAGAAGCAAGATCTAGTTTTACCTCCTGCTCTTTTTCAATGGAGGGTGGGATCTCATGGGAAAAATAAAATCAATAAAATAGAAAGAAAGAAGCAATATTTTAATTGAACATTTGAGTGAAGCAAAACTAAAATTGACAGCCTACAACAGCATATGCAATCTAATCATTCTGTCTCATGGAAATATGAATGATCTAAACTTTCAAAACTGGTATTGCAGATTATCGTTTCTTTGAAAATATAGGCATAGACAAGTTAGATGTTCTTTCTTAGGAAATTTTTAAACTGCCATAAATACCCAATGAAAATAAAGGAAATGAAAAAACCGAGCAGATATCAAAATGTAAGCTTTAGGATATTCCCTTTTGATGGATGGCTTTGATTCCATGTGGAAAGTTAGTTTCGAGTTTAATTTAAAGATTTTTTTTCTGAATTCTTATTCTTTTAAGATAGTTTAAGACTGAAGTCTTGGAAAATGCTTCCCAAGGTGACAATCTACCTTTGACTGGGCATCTTCCATAAAGCTATGAATTTAAGGAAAAAAATAAAAATCCATTTGTCTCAAAAAAAAAAATTAATAGCTACTCTTTGGTGAATGTGATTTATGGTAACCGATGACTTGGGTTCTGAATCCCCATTACATAAATCACAAAATAAAATCTAAAACATAGTGATTGGCACTAATGACAAAACTCAGGTCTAAAACAAATCAGATCTTAATTTCTGCTTTTCTGGACAAAGTTTATAGACATACCATCGCTTCTATTATTTTTTCTTTCAATACCTGTGATATACAGAGGTCAAAATCCTTGACTCACTGTTCAGAATTTGTCAGATAAGAAAATTCAAAAACACTGAAAATTTAGAAGTCAACTTATATGTAACATTTCCACATTGAATTTTTCACTCATGGTTATGAATGCATTCATTTATTTGTTCAGCTCTAATTTGTTGCATTCCTGATACAATTTAGGAATTGTGCTAAACCCAACAGCAGCATGCTTGCCACTCTCACCCCAATTATCCTTACCCCAGAGCTCTGATCTCTCTCTTTTCTTCATATAGTCTTTCAGGGTATTTTCGATTCAATCTCAATGGCTCATGAAAGTTATGCTCCAAATCACAAGTAACTAAAAAATAAACTGTCTTATTTGCCTATGTCCTAAAAAGGGCTAATCATTTCTTCTTATGAAATGAAGAGGAGAAAACCAAACCAAACAAAACAATGGAAAGATAAATCTCCGTAAGCAGGATTAATTCTTTATCCTGCTACAGATACAAAATTTTGTGCTTGATTGATATCTCATTTTTTTTTTTTAATTTATAGCTTTGCAAATTCTTCGACATTGAGTGACTTCGAAACTAAGATACTTGGACAAAATTCAGGGGAAAAATTACACTTTAATCTTGGAAACACGGCAGAGTGAGAGACATCCCAAGATCTCTTCCCTTGAAACAACAATAAGCTGAACATCTAAAACTCAACAAAAAACACCCAAACTGCATGCCAGCACGTCTGAGCATGGGATCTGTGCATAAGAGTTACCATAGGTCAGAACCCTGGGTGTTGGGCGGAGGACTAGAAGAAATAAAGAAGCTGCCTCTCACAGCTGCTGGAGCTCCTGGTAGGAGGAGGGGAAAGGGAGAAGGAGTGGAGAGTTCGTGAGGTGAGTACCCTGAACAGCCCAGCTTGGGAAAGTTGTGAGTTCCATGTGGCCGGCTGGCTGCAGGGCCCAGTCATCAGGGCAGAAAGCAGAGAAGTGGGATGGGGCACAGAAGAACAACAGCTGATTTTTACCAATTGCAGTTGAAAAACTGAGGCTGAGTGGTAGCCTCCAACCCTCAAGCCACAGGGCCCCTCCCCCTATACTCTCTGAGAGGGAGCACCGCAGAGCCCCAGAAGAATCTGAGCAAACACTGCTGAGACTGTTGCTGACATTGGCAGGGAATGAAACTGAGGGTAGCAAGTGTGATTAAATATCTACAAGAAAATTTAAAAAGTGTTATTAAGACTTTATATAAAGCAGAGATCCAAGAGGCTTAGATGCCACCTACTGGAAATCAAAAGAAAAGCACCTTCTTTGCCACAGGCTAAAGAGAGATCTTTATATAATATCTTCTTTCTGGAAAAAAAGCAAAATACACTTCCATTAATGCCCAGGCAGAGAAATAGTCCATTAAACATCATGAACAACCAAGGTGACAGGCATCTCACAAAGGAAGAGAAAAATCTCCAGATAATAAGCTTACAGACATAGAAATATGCACCTTAAATGATAGAGAATTCAGAATGGTACTTCTAAAAAAAAAATCAATGAGATCTAAAACAACTCAAGTCAATAATTTCAGGAATTGAAATAACAACTAGATGAGCAGAATGAATTCTTTAGCAAGGAGATTGAAACTCTCAAAAATAACTTCTGGAGATGAAGAACACACTGCAAGAGCCGAAAAATGAAATAGCAAGTTTGGGAAATAGAGTCGACCAAATGGAGGAAAGGATCACTTATGTCGAAGTCAGAAATCTAGAAATAAAACAGAAGGAAGATTAGAGAAACTGAAGAATAAAAAAATAATGAAAAAGAAATTCAAGAACTAGCTGATACCATCAGGAGAGGAAATATAACAATAATGGACATTATCGAAGGTGAGGAAAAGGAACAGGGATTAGAAAGCATTTTCAGATAAATAGTTGACGAGAATTTCCCAAATTTAAGGAATGAGCAGGAGCTTGGAATTCAAGAAGTTAACAGAACACCCACTTATCTCAACCCAAAAAGTCCTTAACACATTGTATTAAAATTATCTAAAATCAATAACAAAGACAGAATTTTCAAGGCAGCCAGGGAATAAAAAAACAGTAATTTATAAAGGTAAACCCATCAGATTATCCTCGGACTTCTCAGCGCAAACCTTACAAACCAGGAAGGAATGGAATCAAATATTTAAACTATTAAGTGAGAGGAGCTACCAGCCTAGAATAATGTATCCAGCTAACCTTATCTTTAGATATGAAAGAGAAATTAAGACTTTTCTTGACATATAAAAATTGAGGGAATTCTCCACTCCGAGGCTCGCATTACAGGAAATACTGAAAGGAGTCAACTTACCTAAAACAAAATGACAAACGACCAACCAACCAAACAAAAAAAACATAATTAGGAATAATGTGACTAGCAGGCTGATAAAAGCAGAAGAATGCAACCCTTACTAAGAACAGGGCATTATAGGCTTAAATAATAAAAAGACAATTGTTATAATAAGATAGTAATGAACATTCAGCATACATAGGAACAAACTGAGACAACAATGACTGAAAAGGAGAGGATTCAAAGATCCAAATTTGCTAAGGGTAATGGAGATAAGGCACACGCAGAAGAAAATGGATGACTGTGTGTGTGTGTGTGTGTGTGTGTATAAATATATAAATATATATAAATATATATAAAACTATCCTTTACATATTTATAATGGTAACCACACACCAAAGATTCAGAACTGTTGTATATAATACAAAACAAGAAGGACCAGAGGGAGAACACACAAAAGCCAACCCAAATAAAGAAACAAAAACACAAGGACAAGGAAGCAATGGAAACACTAGCTACCAGAAAGCAAAAGATAAAATGGCTACAAGAAGATCTCATATTTCAATAATCGCCCTAAATGTAAATGGACTGAACTCACCAATAAAAAGGCACAGAGTTGCAAAATGGATCAAAATACAAAACCCAACCATATGCTGTCTCCAGGAGACATAACTCAGCTCCAAAGACAAATATAGATTCAGAGTGAAAGGGTGGAAAATGATATTTCAGGCGAATGGCATTCAGAGAAAAGTGGGAGTAGTGACACTAATATCAGACAAAATAGGCATCAAAATAAAAATGGTAAAGAAAGATACTGAGGGACACTTCATAATGATAAAGGGAATCATGCACTAAGAAGATATAACACTTATTAATATCTATGCTCCCGATCAAGGAGCCCTGAAACATGTAAAGCTATTACTAAAAGAACTGAAGAGAGAAACAGACCAAAACACTATCATGGTAGAGGACTTAAATACCTCACTGTCAGATATGGATATATCATCCAAACAGAATATCAATAAAGAAATAACATCCTCAAATGACACATTAGACCAACTGGACATAAATGACATTTACAGAGTCTTCCATTCCAAAACAGCTGCTTATAAATTCTTCTCAAGTGCACATGGAACATTCTCAAGAATCAGCCACATACTGGGACACAGAGATAGCCTCCACAAATATAAGAGGTTTGAAATCATACCAACCATATTCTCTGATCATAATGTTTTCAAACTAGATATCAGCTGCAAAAATGAAGCATGAAGAACCACAAATACATGGAGATTAAACAACATTCTACTGAAGAATAACTGGGTCAGATAAATAAAGAGATAGATCAAGAGATAGATAGAAACAAATGATAATGATAGTACAACATATCAAAACTTTTGGGACACAGCAAAAGCAGTCATAAGAGGAAAGTTCATATCATTACAGGCCTACCTCCAAAAACAAGAATGAGTTCAAATAAACAACCTAATGCTTCATCTTAAAAAACTAGAAAAGGAAGAATAAATGAAGCCTAAAGTCAGCAGAAGGAAAGAAATCATCACTATTAGAGCAGAAATAAATGAAATTGAAAACAAACAAAAAAATGATAGAAAAAATAAATGCGACAAAAAGCTGGTTCTTTGAGAAAGTTATTAAAATTGACAAACCCCTGGCTTGACTCATTAAGGAAAAAAGAGAAAGGACACAAATAAACTAAATCAGGGATGAAAAAGGGGAAATTATGACTGACATTGCAGAAATACAAAGAATCATACAAGAATACTATGAAAAAGTATATAATACAAAATTTAATAACCTAGAAGAAATAGACTAGTACTTAGAAAAATACAACCTTCCTAGACTGAATCAAGAAGAACTGGAAAATCTAAATAGACCCATCAGCAGTATGGAAATTGAAACAATCATCAAAAACCTACCAAAAAGTAAAAGTCCAGGACCAGATGGCTTCACCAGTGAATTCTACCAAACATTCAAAGAAGATTTAATACCTATTCTCCTCAAACTCTTTCAAATAATCGAAGAGGAGACCATACTTCCCAACTCATTTATTGAGGCCAATATTACTCTGATACCAAAACCTGGTAAAGATAGCACAAAAAGAGAAAATTACAGACCAATATCTCTCATGAACACAGATGCAAAAATCCTAAATAAGATATTAGTGAACCTAATACAGCAACATATTTAAAAGATTATACTCCACGATCAAGTGGGCTTCATCTCAGAGGTACAGGGATAGTTCAACATATGCAAATCGATTAATGTGATATACTACATAAACAAATTAACAAATAAGAATCATATGATTGTATCAATATATGCTGAAAAAGCCTTTGACAAGATACAACATTCATTTATCATCAAAACACTTGACAAAATTAGCATAGAAGGAAAGTATATTAACATAATAAAGGCCATCTAGGACAAACCCTCAGCCAACATTATACTTAATGGTGAAAAACTAAAACCTTCCCTCTAAGATCAGGAACAAAGCAAGGCTGCCCACTATCGCCACTGTTATTCAATATAACATTGGAAGTCCTAGTGAGTACAATCAGACAAGAGAAAGATATAAAAGGCATCCAAATAGGAAACGAAGAAGTCAGACTGTAACTATTTGCAGATGACATGATTCTCTATATAGAAAACCCTAAAGACTTTACAAGAACACTACTAGAAACAATAAGCAAATACAGTAAAGTCTCTGGATACAAAAGAAACATTAAAAAATCCATAACGTTCCTATACTCTAATAGTGAAGCATCAGAAAAAGATGGAAAATATAATTCCTTTTGCAATTGCAAAAAGAATAAAATACCTAGAACTAAATTTAACAAAACAAGTGAAGGACCTATATAATGAAAAATATAAGACCCTGTTAAAAAAAAATAAAAGAAGATACAAAGAAATGGAATGATATTCCGTGTTCTTGGATTGGAAGAATCAACATAGTTAAAATGACCATATTACCTAAAGCATTATACAGATTAATGCAATCCTCATCAAAATCTCGAACAAAAATCATCAGATTTGTATGGAAGCACAAAAGAGCCCGAATTGCCAAAGCCATCCTCAGAAAAAAGAACAAGGCTGCAGGCATCACTCTGCCTGACTTCAAATTATACTACAAAGTGACAGTAGTCAAAATGGTATGGTTTTAGCAGGAAAACTGGCATATGGACCAGTGGAACAGAATCCAGAGTCCAGAAGTAAACCCATATTTATATGGGCAAATAATTTTTGACAAAGAAGCCTAAAACATACAATGGAGAAAAGAAAGCCTCTTTAATAAATGGTGCTGGGAAAACTGGAAGGCCATCTGCAAAAGAATGAAACTACACTGTTGTCTATCATCACACACCAAAATTAACTCAAAATGGATTAAGGACCTGAATATATGACCTGAAACAATCAAACACATAGAAGAAAAGGACCTTGGACTTAAAGAGGATTTTATGAATTTGACCTCAAAAGCAAGAGAAGTAAAAGCAAAAATAAATGAATGGGACTACATTAAACTAAAAAGCTTCTGCTCAGCGAAAGAAATCGTCCACAAGGTAAAGAAACAACCATCCAAATGAGAAAATATATTTGCAAGCAGCAACTCTGATAAAGGCCTAATATCCAAAATATACAAAGAATTCATACAACTCAATAACAACAAAAAACAAACAATCCAATCAAAAAATGGACAGAGGACCTGAACAGATACTTCTCCCTACAGTACATGCAAATGGCCAACAAATATATGAAAAGGTGCTCAACATCTCTAGCTATTAGGGAAATGCAAATCAAAGCCACAATGAGATACCATCTAACACCTGTTAGAATAGCCATAATCAACAGGATAAGTAATAATAAATGTTGGAGAGAATGTGAGAAAAAAGAATCCTCATATATTGCTGGTGGGACTGCAAATTGGTATAACCACTATGGAAAACAATATGAAGGTTCCTAAAAAAACTAAGAATTGACCTACCATGTGATCCAGCAATCCCACTACTGGGTCTTTACCCCAAAGACTTGAAAATCCATATCCAAAAAGATATTTGCACACCAATGTTCATAGCAGCATTATTCACAGTGGTCATGGAAGCAACCAAAGTGTCCTATGACAGATGATTGGCTAAAGAAGCTGTGGTATACACATACAATGGAATATTACTCAGACATAAGAAGAGATGAAATACTGTCATTTTCGACAACATGGATGGACCTCAAGATAATCATGCTAAGAGAAATAAGCCAGACAGAAGTTGAAAATCACATGATATCACTCATATGTGGGATATAAACCTAAAAGCAACAAATGAGCAGGACAAACAAACAGAGACTCATGGACATGGACTATCGGTTAGTGGTTACCAGAGGACTATAGACTAGTGGTTACTAGTGGGGCAGGGGAGGAAGGGGGAGGTAGACAGGGTAAAGGGAATCAAATATATGGTAGCCGAAGGAAACTTGACTTTGGGTGGTAAACACACAATAGAATATACAGATGCCAAATGATAACATATACCTGAAAATTATATAATTGTAATAACCAATGTTACCCCAATAAACTTAATTAAAAATTAAAAAAATTACACTTCAGTGAGCAGTATCAGGTTGTTTACATGATTCTCAGTTTCTTTCTATATTTTTTTCAAAGTAAGACACATAAGTATCATTGATTTTTTTCATGTACATTTGCATCCAATGTGTTTTTTTCCAAGTTGTAAGCAGCATAAATGCCATACAGAATTTATGAGGAAGATTGATTCTTTTTCTTTTAAAAAATATAGCTCTCTCATTTTATACCAATGGTATGCATTAGTATAGAGTGAACTTTTTTACTTGTTTTTGCTCGGCTAGTTTTAAATACTCTTTTCTTTTATTGTTGTTGCTGCTTTAGTAGAAAATGAACCATTGCTATCATATCCCCAAATTACAATAATTTAAATTAAGATTTTTAAAAAAATATGTCCTTCAATGTATTCTTTTTTTGAAGGGCTAACTATGCATTTAGGTAACAACAATCTGGTATAATGTAGAAAATGGAAAAATATTTTGGGTAAAAAAATGACAATTTTAAAATATCTATAGAAAAGAAAATTATTAGCTGTATGCAGCAACAATTACAGATATTGGCCACGACATTTCATAAATATAAACTTCCCATAATATTTTGCCTCCAGACGGCACTAGCTCATTTCCTCAGCTGCTATCGATGGGACAGATGCTTTGATTTTTGTGTTTTTTTTCTACCTTATAGTTCTGTACTGCTTGTTTGTGTTTAGAAGTGTGCATCATGCAACTCATTTTAGAATGCTATTTCTATGTTGTTTATTTTTTGTTCTTTAATAAAATGTTAGATTAAAAAAATGCTTCTAATTATTCACTCATCTTATGAAGCACACATTCATTGCACCTAACTTTCTGCTTGTATCTTTGAAACAGTAATATATGAGAATAAAATAATATATCAACTAATCCCAACACACAAAGATCTAATCCAGAAAGATTCTACCTATTATTATAGAATGTCTTATGTTATTAAAGTTAGCATTCTCACCTTGATCCTCACTAAGTTATAATCCTTCTTCAATAGATACGTAAGTCCCTGAAAGAAGGATAAGCAAATAATAAACATATTTTTTCTTCATTGTCAAAAGTTCAAATCTATGAAAAAGGCAGAATGATAGAAAGTAATTTAGAAAACCATATAATGCAAGCAAATTCATAAGGAAATTTGCATTTTTTAAAAGTAGATGTAAGGTTTCAATGTTAGTGATTAATAGTGCAATATATAGACAAGACCTTACCTGGAAGACAACAATGAACTTTTAAATGTAAATTTGACTCTTTCTGAACATATGTTATATACTAGGCATTATAGGAGGATAAAATAGCATTTTACCTCTTGTTCTGTCTTTTCATGGTGTCCCTGGTCTGTCCATAACTCCATTCCAGTGTCTGTGCAACACCAGGCTAGGGCTTTGGGCCTTTGGCTTCTCCAATATGTCTTATCCACTCTAATTCCCCTAGTAAAATATGTCATTCTGTCAGTGTTATTTTATTGTTATGCTAAACAAATTAATTTAAATACCCAAACTAGTTGATATTTTGTTGCTACCATTTTGTCTCTTGTGGTCAGTGCATAGGGGTCTGTAGTCAAAAATGGGCAAGGTCAGTCAAACTTTTCCCTATGAGAATACAAACAACAATAAAACAAAACAAAAATAAGTCATTCAAGAACATCCCTGACAAGAATAATATTTTCATCTTCAGAATGGGCTTAATGAGGTAATTTGTTAATTTCAATCCAAAGATTAATCTAATAGCTGGAATTTTAGGCAACCCTTATAGTCAAATGCAGACTATTTATCAGAAGGAACAGCATTTAGCACTAAGCATGTTACAAGTTTTTAGGTAACTGTTTATTCATTTTTTTTTTTTTTGCTAGGAATCCAAGTAACACTTAGAAGCTTCTATTCTCTCAATAACTTTCTAGAAAAGGGCTACCATATTCAATCTAGTACCCACTGTAGCTGAAGCAAATCAAAACCCCATGTTCAATCCATTCATTACCTGGATTTTTTTTTTAACTGCTTCATTATAAATGAGACCAGAACCAAGAGAGCTGACTTCCCTGGACATGCCACATACCTGACACCACTTATGGATGCCTGGATCTGGATCACAATGTCTTTCTGTCATTTCTACCAGGAAGATGGAACAGAAGGTCTGTAGAAACAGGGAACCAGGTTGTGGCTTGTGATTCATACTCTTACTAGCAAGATGAAAGCAAAATAATAGAACTAACCTCCAATCTTTCCATTTATCTCATATAAGAACTGGCAGTCCTGGGACATCCTTGGTCACCAGCCAGCATGGCAGCTGCAACTCTCAAAGCTGTGGATTAATGCTGGCAATGAAATTCTCAACAAGATATTTTTCTGCCATATGTTCTGGGAGTGCCCAGGGCATCAAGCTTCCAATGACAACGTAATTTAATGGTTAAAGAGTATCTTGGCCATATTTCTTTCCAGAATCTTTAGACTGGGAGATGAACACTGTATGAAATCTGCTTCTGGATACTGGCCATTTATTTACTAGAACTATGAATTGCCTAGTTCTGTCCCATAGCTACTATTCCTTTGGTACTCTAGCATTACTGAGTTATTTCATTTACTTAGACTCAATGGCTTAGAGTACTAAACTGCCTTTGTGGAGTAATTGTGACAGTGATAGTGAAAGAGAAGACTCTTTTCGGAGATTTAATCTGCCTCTGTTTAACCTTAACCTTTATCCCTCCCAACCCGCAACCCCCTCCATTTGTTCCTGAGTTGAATACACTTATAATAAAATAACTTGGTATTTAACTCTTTTACTTCATATCATTCCTTCACATCAAGGCTGAAGAAAAGTGGGGCAGGAGTAGCAGAGAGAGAATTATTTTTCCCCTCATTTATCCACAAATGTGAATTTTAAATCTGTCCTATGTCCCTTAAAGCTTCTTTGTCTCTCATGTTTTACAAAATCTTTATAGCCAGAAATATTGACATCAACTCTATACCTACCTTATCTGTTACAGCAAATTAGATATCAAGTGTTGGCAATTCTACCTGCAAAATAGCTATCAAATCTGACCTCTTATCCCTTTCTCCCATCACTATATTATTTCAGTTGTTCAGCATGTCTCCCCTAGCCATATTGGGTGGTTTTATACCATACTTTCTTTGATATTCCCTGATAATATTTCCCAAACTGTTGACAGTTATTTTTCCCAAGCCAACTATGATCATATCACTTTGCTTTTTAAATACCCCTAATGGTTACCTCTAGTACTGGCAGAATAACACCCTAAACTCTTACCAGGTCATACAAGGCACTACTATATGGCTGAAACATATTTTCTAACACATTATGCTTCAGTCTTACTGATTTAATCACCATTTTTTATGTCATGTTTTCCCATAGCTTTGTGCATTTTAACAAGTTCTTCATTCATTAGAATGTCTTTGCCTTTTATCTAATGAATTAATTTCTTCTGACAAATTCAAGACACAGCTCCAAAGTCACCTGTTCCTCTCCCCCATTTACTCTCCCCCTGTGCATCCATATTAGTCATCCATTCCTGTATTGTAGCACACATTTGATTTAATTTTTAGGCCTGGTAAAGCCTACTGTTTGTTTGCTAGGAAAGGTGCCTCAAAGTGGACTCTACTGTTGAAAGCTTATGTACTAGCTGGGGAGATAAGATTAATTTACATGAGCTATTATACCAATGGTATAAAACTATGGCAACTCAATAATGTAATAGACAATAATGTTATAAGCTGCAGAAGTTAAAAGAGTAAAAGACAAGGTGGAATTGTTGAGAAAATTCTTATTGATGAGTTGAAAATAAGAGAGTAGAGTTATAGTACATTCTCTATGCACAGAGATTTTGCATGTATATTAAGTCCAAAACAGAAGAAAAAAAGTTGAATAAATAATAAATTCCTACCAAAATAGGTATAGAATATTATACTTTCAATATCCATATTTGCTCTAGATATATATAAGGACTACAATATAAGGGATAGATTTAATAAAACATTTCTAAGCTCAAAATTAAAATGCATATCTTTCTGTGCCAGAAATCAAAAGACAATATGAATTGGCAGTACAGAGCAGAGATGGTAGGTTTGCTGGGTTCTGGGTCCAGAAACAAACTTAGGTAGCATAATGTAAAGAAAGCTTGTTCACACACACAGGACATTTTTTAATAATAAAAGCCACAATTTGCAGTGCTATGAATATTTATGTACTAATTAACATAGTTACCTATTTAAAAGCAAAAAAACTACAGGCAATGTGAGAAGATATGGGTAGAAACATGCTGTTGAAAAGAAAGTAATATACTACCATTAGTACAATAGAGATCATATAGATAAGAAATTTTAAATAAGGGTATAGAAGACCTAAAAAACTTAATAAATAAGGCATTATTCATTATATACAATGCTATGGTTATATATCAAATTTTATACACAGATAATGGAGAATACAGACTCTTCTCCAGCACATATAAAACATTTACAGAATTATTCATGTATAAAAAGGAAATGATTAGTAGTTTCAATAAAGTAGAAATATTATAAATAATACTTTAATCACAATGCAGTAAAACTAGAAATAAGTATCAAACAAAAACAAATACATGCTTCCACCTGAAAACTTACAAAATCCTATCAATATTTGAGTTCAAGAGGAAATACAAATAGAATTTATGTAATTTCTAAAAAGAATGATAAATCATTTGAGATTTTCTCAGTTAAGTTTATGGTCACATTTGCAGTTTTATAATTTTTATTTTTATACTTTGGAGAACAAACTAGATTGAAAAATATTATTTTCTTTAACTTTGTAATAATGTGACCTTTATTTTATATGACTGAATTTTTAGATCCCAACTATTACATTACATTGGGGTTTTACTCTGCTTTATTTTATGATTAAACACTAGTTTCTCTATTGTTCTGTTGATGGAGCTTCAGGGTGTTTCTGACAAAGCTGTACTTAACATTCTTATCCAGGTCTCCTTATGTTTATGCAAAAACACTTAAATTGCCCTTTTAGAGTATTGATATCCTCAGATTTATTACATATTGCCAAATTAATTTTCCAAATTGGCTTCATACAAATATCACATTGACCAGTAAAACATAGGACCCTCGCATCTTGTCACAGTTTCACCAATATTTGGCGATAAGCTCTTTAGTTTTTGCCAGTAGAGAATGTGGTTAAAAGCAGTGATCTTGAGGGCAGATCACCTTCATTCAGTGCCAGCTTTGCCTTTCTCACTGTATCATCTGAGTAGGTTACTTAGCTTCCCTGTTTCCTCATGTGTGAAATGAAGATAGTAACCCTACCTAATTCATAAGGCTTTTGTGAAGATTAAAGAGTTTATATATATATATATATTCTTTGAAAATATGCTTGTTCTATAGTAAGCACTATGTAAAACTTATCGGTTACAAATTATCCCAGTAATTTCCTAATTTCCTTATAGCTCAAGAATATCACGGATCATGTGCTGTATTTGATTGTCATGTCTCTTTAGTTTCCTCAAATCTAGAATGCTTCATTAGACTTTCTTTGTCTTTTATAGCATTAATATTTCTAAAGAATATAGATCAATTATCTTGTGGACCGTTCCTCAATTTGGGAAAGTCTGATGTTTCTTTACAGTCTAATTCAGGTTGCACTTTTGTCTATTCTCAAAAAAGTCCTCATCTTACCGTCTATAAGGAGATCTGGATTTGGGATGGCCTTTCAAAACTTCTTGGATTGGGTGGGGTTGGAGGGCTGGGTCTTTACGCTCCCCATAGAGCAGGCTGCCATGGGAAAGTGTGACCTTGGGGAAGTCAGCTTTCTTTAGCAGAGGGTAATTTCCAGGGAAGTATTAATGTAGGGAGGAGGCAAAAGAATTAAAATGTTAATCAAGCCACAATCAGAGACTACAATATGTTGATCATCACTCCTGCAGCCAGTCTGGGAGAACACTTGCAGAACAAAGGAAAATTTCTGCTGAGATTGTTAACAGCCCATTCCCCATACCTGTGAAGGGGAAACGAGAACCAAGAGTCATTCCCTATAGCTAAAGCCAAGGGTAACCTATGGATTAAAGGCTGGGAACTGCCAGCAGAGTTTTCACTGTACATATTCTTACCTTTTCACCCTTCATAGTTTTCCCCTTCCTCACTGTATGTCCATATCAAAGGAAATGGGAACTAAAGAATGACACGTGAACTGAATTCCCTGAACACTCAGGGTCCCTCTCAGTGCTTTCACTTGTTTTCCAATGAACTTTCCTTTTGACTCTAGTGTTGGCATGCGTTGAACTCTTTCCACACTCTCCACCAAAGGACCCTCTTCTCTCAGAGCAGGGCTTGATTTCTCCCCACCAACTTGGGGAAATTTGGCCTGTCCTGCATTAGTGTGATGGGGAAATTTGGCCTGTCCTGCATTAGTGTGATGGCTAAGGTTCAGTCCCAGAGCTCTCAGCATCTGGCAGAAAGTCCTTGAAGGCAGAGCTGGGGAGTACATTAAGACTCTACTACATAAATAATGTAAGTTAAAGAATAATATGAACTATATCATAGCTTTTATATAAAGCTTAAAATAAGTAAATCAATACTATATGTCGTTTCAGGTATCTACATGAACAATAATACCGCGAGATGAGCATTAAATTCACATTATTGGGTATAACTGGGTATGGTGGTTAACGGGATAAGGGAGGGGATACCTAAGAGTCTGTCTATATTAGTAATAAATCTTTAAACTTGGGAGAGAAAAAAAATCTTAAACTTGGGAGAGAACACTTCTGTTTCTAGTATTATTCTGTTTATGTTTCAACATATCTAAAATGTTTCACAATAAACCTGTAGCTAATATTATTAAATCATTTTAGCTTTTCTGGTCACAATAAATGATCCATGCTGACTTTTAAATAACTTTATTTTAATTAACAAAGTAATTTGTGCTTATGGTAAAACACCAACTGTGCAGAAGTGCATTAGATGAAAAATAATAGTGCCTTTACCATACACCCATGCTTTCAGTGTCTCATCCCAGATGTAACCCTTTAAAAAAATATGACTCATACTTCTTTCTAGAAATATTCTATGTCTCTTCTTAGATAAGATACATTTGATTATTTCATATAAACTCTTCTAAAACCACTTTTTTTCTTTTTATTTAACAGTAAATCTGAAATATATTTATCAAGTACTAACAAGTCTAATTCATTCTTTCTAATGTCAGCATAATACTTAATTGAATGGCTGCACTGTTGTTTTTTTTTTAACTATTTTCCAATTGATGGCATTTAAGTTGTTTGTAAACTTATTTTATTTTTTTAATTTAAATCCAGTAATATGTTAATTTATGTGCTACCTAATATTTATTAAAGGTGATCATTCTTTACTTGTGAGGATGGTAGGATGAGAGATCTACAGTTCCTAGTATCTTCATCACCTCATAAATTTATCATTCTTTTTCAAAGATATCTTTCTTCCTTCATCTTATTTAATCTCTTAATGATACTGATGTTTTCAGTCTTTAAAGAATACATTCACATCTACCAAATGTCCAAGAACTGTTCATTTGATGGCTTTTGAAAGGAGATCAGTTCAAGACTTGGCGAATTCCAGAGAGATGGGGTGAAATGGAAGAAACAACCATATTGTTGTCGGGGATCTAAGTTTGTAAACTCACATATCTGAGAGGCATCTTAATAGAGGAGTCTGCATATTTTTAAACCTCATGGGTCTAATTGAGTTGTCATTGTGCTCCATGTCTTGCCTTACATTTGCATTGGCACTAGTAATGGTGACCTATAGATCAGAAATCTGTAGAGTAGTTTTCCAAATATAAAGTGGAATAGCTGTTAGGTAAAATTATAGGGGTATATTTATATTTTAAACAACTTAGTCATAAACTTGGTTGTAAAAACCCCAGTTGATTTGACTGGACTAATTTATGTAAGTCCTCATAAAATATTAAAGTGGGGAGAACCCTCTAGATTATTTGGCTTCTCAGTACTCACTGATTAGTAGAATCAGACTGTGGTTGTTCCCCTTGAAGAACTGTTATCTAATCCAACAAATCTATTTTACAGGAGATACCCAGAGAGGCTGAAGAAATTACTAACAGTTTCACAGCTAGTTAGTGGCAGAACCAGGACTAGAACAAAGATCACCTGTCTGCCAACTCAGTACCTCATTGTCTCCAGTTTGTTTATGTGTTTTTGGCATTAGTAAGCCATAAACTTTATGTGACAGCAATAGGCTAAGCTGATACCGTCATTAAAATAAATAATTTATTAACTACTATCTTGTTATTTTGGTCATTTTAGACACAAGTTTAAACTGCTAAAGTATCTGACTGATTTTCTACAAGACAAGTTTACACAGTAATCAAGAGGAAGAAACTCTAGGGATAATCAATTCATTACCCAGTTTTTATTGGGTACTTTTCAAACTGTTATACTGTATTTTAACATGGTATGAAAATAATAGTTCTCGTTTTAAGAAAGGGGCTAGGGTATGATCTTTCAATTACAACTTGATTGAAATATGTATAGTCTGTATTTTAGAGGGAAACAACTAACGGCAGTGGCATAAAATAAATTTGCCTTGCTAATAGAAAAACCCGTGGTAGTATATAGATTTGATAATCTAATCATGTCACCTTTTTGTGAATGAAACATACAGATTGAAAATTGGGGATGGATCCAGCCATAGCACCTGAATCACACAGAATTATATGTCTGGTTCACATGTTGCTGCTTGGGATTACATTTACATAATAACAAGTGATGGGCTGTGCTGAAGACAAGAAAGTTTTTACTCTTCCTGCACCTTGATGAGGACAATGTCCCCAGGCACCTTATGATCCCTGTTGGAAATTATTTAGAATCTACTCTGATAACTGAGTATTAAGCCAGAATTTTGGCTTTGGGCCTTGCCGGAGCCAGCCGGACGGAGTCGAACAGTCTTGAGTGGGGGAGCGAGGGTTAGGAAAAAAGACAGAGAAGAGAGAAAGATCTCGGGAGGGCATACAGTCAAAGTTGCAGCACCAAGTTTATTTAGCACCGTATACTTATACAGCTTGAGTACGTGACAAACTGCTCGTAGCAAACTGCTTGTAAAAAAACCACAGGTCCCCAGAAACAAATGCTGAGATTAACACAAGGCCAGAGAAACCTCTTCCCTTTGAAGTCCCAGGGACTGAGAAACTTCCTCCTCAGGAATCCCAGGAACTGATAGCTCTCCTTCCTTTGAAGATCCAGGAACTGATAACTCCTTATCAGCAGCAGTGCTGAAGTAGCTTGTAAAGGGCTCCCAACATCTCCCCCTTTTTTATTTTCTAAATGCCATAGCCTTCCCAGCTAGGGCACAGAAGACTGTGCCTGTCTTAGGTGACCCTCCACAGACATGAACCTTACCCATCATTGGCACATGAATTTCTTGAATTCATGCCCTGTCTTAGGTTGGCTCAGTCCTGGAGGACTCTTACCCATCGTTGACTACCAGCCTCTGCAAAGGGGGTGAGCCTCAGCCTAGGTTAGGGCTGGGCTCAGAGCTTCATTTCATGGATCTCTGCTCAAGCCTTTAGCAAAGAGCCAAACAGGTGTTTCAGAAGTGGGGGAAACAGACAAAGTCCCACAATAATACACAAGCCCAAGACCAGTAACACAATGGCCAAATGAGTAAAAGAGGACCAAGATGGTAAAGATCTCCTCAGGTGTCCCAAAATATCGGCTGCTGTTTTGGCAGCATCAAAGTTAAGTGCTTCAGCATCCCTTAACACCTGTATTTCTTTGTGTAACTGAATTAGGTCCAAAGATGTATTTGCATTGTGCCAAATACCCTGAAGGTGCGAACGCACTTTATCCCATGCATGTTAGCTATTGTTATAAATTTTTGAAGTGACACAAATCCAATGATATTCTGCATGACATTCTAGATGAGACCTAAACTTTAAGCCCTGAATTTCCTCTCCTAGATATTGTACCAAATTATATAACGCATTAAGCTTTTGTTCTAGCTTAGCATCAATATCTTCTTGTGTTCCTAAAGCCATAGTAACATTTTTAGACAATTGATTTACATAATGAGCAGTTTGAACAGTGTGTGACAATGCTACAGCAGCAGTGGCAGCAATTGCTATAAGAGATACAATAGCCACAATTCCAGCAATTATCAATCCCGCTACCCTTTTCTGTCTGCTCAGTGCATTTTTCAGTTCTTCCAATACCTGTAGACCTTTATCAGCATACCAAGGGCCAGTAACATTGACAGGAAGCATTACAAAAGCAGGCTGATTCAGTATCATTACAATGGTGTGGTCAGGCACATTAGACATACA
>CM053515.1:53425622-53472548 GCA_028627145.1 Eidolon dupreanum
GGGTAGCATGAGAGGTGAAGATAAGGCAAACAGCTCACTAGATGGCCATCACCACATCAGCTCTTGCATGAGCATGCATAGGGCTAAGAAGAAACTGTCAGGATAGCAACTTAAGCAAGGGCCTCCAGATATACCGCCATTTCCCATTGTCCTTTTAATACCATAAGGACGGAATGATTACTATGCACATCCACAAATATCACACAGGTGAATGTCAATAAATTACAGATAAACTTCTTTAAACAAATTTTTACTTGCAAATAAAATTATTTATATTTTCAGACTGCTATAACATATAAAGCATTTTAATGTGCATTGTTTTAATTGAAACAAATGCTAATCCCGTGAGGTATTCACAGCTGGCCATGTGATTTAGAGCCTGGTCTACCTACAATCAAATCTTGGGTCTACCAAAACTTCTTATTCAATGGAATAAACTTTGATTTATTATTTCTTTAAATAAGTCTGAAAATCTGATTGGAACAGGGAAATCTATCCAATTATACAATATCACTCCATTTCTGGGCATGGACATTTGGTACCAGGGTCCTAGCGAAATCATATATACACCCAAAAGACATGGTCCGTGAAATGAGAAATCAAAGTCTCCCTGAAAATGCTGGACAATTTGGCTGTTATTCCTCCTTGTACATTTAGCTTCTCTGGGAGAAATCTAAGCTATTGCTTGGAGCATCTTCTGAGGCCTGATTTTAAACCTCAATTATCTAATAACTACCAGAACTTTCTTTCCATGCATCTGCCTGCTTTTCTTTCTGCTCATTCATTTATATAATTATGAGTTATATAATTATATGAGCAAGCTATTCCCTGCCTTAAGAATCTGTGGTAGACAAGAAACTTTCATTCATACCCTGACCCGAAGTTCATCCTAAATTTGACTTGGTATGGGATCCTCAGTCTCAAACCCCCAATTATTTTTTTACCTTAATTATTTTGAACATATCCTTCATATATTTTGTCTCATTCCAGTCTTGCCTTAGTCTTTTCATTTGTAAAAGTAATGCCTTGGGATTCATTCTTCCTGTTCTGTAGCAGAACATAGACTATTTAAAATAAAAATAGGTGGATAGACAGTAATCTGGTAGATAGATAGACATGTAGACTGGATAAGTAAGTGGATAGATAGGTAGGTAGGTAGGTAGATAGATAGATAGACAGGCAGACAGACAGATAGAATTCAACTTAAAGACAATACCACAGAATGTTGGACGAGGGTACATAAAATTAAATTGTTCTGATATCCTTACATTGTTTTGTTAGGGGTAAAATTATTTTATGTTAGATCTTAACAAGTCAAGAGTGTATGTTATAATTTCTAGTGTAAAAAAAAAAATTGGTAAAGGTACATATCAATAAAAGCTAGCCAAAAAAAAACACCTCACCTTAAAAAAAAAAAAAAAAGAGAGAAGAAAAAGGAACATAGAACAAGATTCTAAATAAAAAATAAATAATAATATGGTTGGTTAAAAATATAACAGTAATTATATTCAATACAGTCTTAATACCAGATTACTAAACTATAAGAAAGGGAAAAGAAAGGGAACTAAACACTGCCAAACAGCAATTGTACTGAGAAAATTTGTAACATCTCAAACACAGTTTGCAGCCCCTTTCACCAAACAAGATACCTTCAGTTACAAGAGATGAGAGTGAGGTGGCAGAACAACACTTCAGCTCAGGAAAAGTACCACCTTCAACTCTCACTTACCTTTTATATGTACTGGGGGTGCATGTGAATTTATCAATGAAACTTTCATAATATTCTGATAACCAGGCAAATTTGACTTAATATGTGATATAGTTAAATTTCAACATTAATCTCAAATGACTACATCCCAAGAGTAGTATCATGAAAAGGTCATATTCCCAGATATCTCTGGGTTTGGCTTGCTTTTAGTCTTTTATTCATACTATACAAAAACTAATAAAAATAAATCAATTTTCACTACTGCTGTAAAAAATAAACTTAATGGCAAGAAATACATTTCATGATGATAAATGAGTCAATTTATGAGAAATATATAACACCTCTAAATGAGTATATACCTAATAACATCTGTAAAGTGAAAATCAGTAGAGTCATAGTCAGAAATAAGTAGAGACATAGTCAAATCCATGATTATGTTGAAATATTTTAATAACTTGTCTTCATGCTTAATAGAATAAATAGAGATAAACAATCACTAATAGCACATAATATTTAAAAATTTAAAAATTTAAATTTAAAAATTTAAATTTTTAAAAATTTTGACTTAATTGACATATATAGAAAAAGCTGTAGTATAGATATGTTAATTAATTGCTCTTAAAAATTACCCAAACTGATAATATTCTGATCCACAAAGCAAGGAATTGACTTACACAAATTATGTTCTTTGATCACAATGGATTTAAGATACAGATTAATGATCATTAGAAAATTTTCATAGAAACACAGTTAACAAATGGCCTATAAAATGTCTGGAGGCAAAAAGATACCTGAGGATTTGATTCTTTCTCCAGTCCTCTTTGTAATACTAACTAAGAAATTGTTTACCAGATTTAAGATAAATTTGAGTCCCCTCAGGTTAATATTACATTGAACCAAAGTCCTCTACTTGGTTAATAAAATTGTTTATTGAGTAAACTATAAGTGAAGAGTAACCTTAATTGGGAAAGTGAGAGATTGGAAAGATAATTCTGACCCAGCAATCCATCTTCTGGGTATCTACCCCCAAAATTTAAAACATTTATTCCTAAAGATATATGAACCCCGATGTTCTTTGCAGCATTATTCATGGTGGCCAAGACAGAGAAACAACTGAAATATCCTTTGACAGATGACTGGATAAAGAAGCTGTGGTACATATATACAATGGAATATTACTCAGCCATAAGAAAAGATGAAATACTGCCATTTGCTACAACATAGATTGATCTTGAGATTATTATACAAAGCAAACTAAGTCAGACTGAAAAAGTTGAAAACTGTATGATATCACTCATATATGGGATATAAAACTGAAAGCAACAAATGAACAAGACAAAAAATATTCATCGACACAGACAACAGTTTAGTAGCTACCAGAAGAAAAGGAGGAAGGGAGAGGTAGATAATAAAGGTAAAAGTGGTCAAATATATGGTGACGGAAGGAAATTTAACCTGGGTGGTAAACACAGAATGTAATATACAGATTGAATTATAAACTTGAAATCTATATGCTTTTATTAATCAATGTCACCCCAATAAATTTAATTAAAAAATAAATTTCAAAAAGATAACATAGGTGAATGTCTTTATGAACTTCAGGTTCAGAAATATTGAATAAGTAGGACACAGAAAGCACCAACCAGGAAAGGAATGTTGATACTTTGGACTTTACTAAGAACTTGTGTTTACCAAACAACACTGAAAGTGTTAACCCAGAATATAAAAAAGACATTTGCAATGTATATAACTAACAATCTGTTTATATAGAGCTTATTTAAAGAACTTCTACAAATCAATAAACAAAAAAGAGAGAGAAAAGAAAATCTCTTAGGAAAAAAATAGACTTGATCAGGTATTCAAGATATTCCAATAAATAAACATGAAAAGGTGCTCGACCTTATTAGAATTTAACAAAATGAAAATTAAAACCCGTAAAAGATACCAGTAAACCATAACACTTCTTGGAATGGTTGAACTTTAAAAGGCTGATATATTTGGTTCTAAAGAGCTTACAGAATACCTAGAATTTCAAACTCTGTTGGAAGGATTATATATTGGTACAAGTCCTTTGGAAATCTTTTATTTGCCAATGAAAAGCAAAGCAGAATAAATGTGAACATAATATCTACAAATTCCATTGCTAGGTAGTTAGCAGCAGAAATGCATCCCAGAGACAAGGTTATAGAAGCATTACTTATATTAACCTGAAATTGGGAACAATCCAAAGGGCCATCAGTAGTAGAATGTATAAACAGATTGTGGAATATTTATTTAATGCAATATTCTAACAAATTAATATGAAGAAACTAGTTTTACTCAATAAAGATGAATCTCATATCCATAACTTTGAATAATTGTCTAATTCTATTGGTTTATATTTAAATATATGCAAAAAGCCTTTGATAGAATTCAGGACAGTGTTTGCCTTTTGGCTGTCAGTGGAGATAGATATTAGAAAGATATATGGGTGGCTGTTTCTTGGGTGCTGGTTATATCCTATGTCTGTGTTTGGGCTATACAAATGTATTTCCATTTTAATAATTTATTCTGATATGTACTTGTGATTTGGGGATTTTTTTCAATGTATATTATGCTTCAATAAAAACAATTAAATATACATATACAGTTGACCCTAGAACAATGCAAGGGTTAGGAGCACAGACCTCCCATGCTGCTGAAATTTTGAGTATAACTACTATCTAGATCTCACCTCAGATTATGGAGGTGGGGCCTGGTTGTCTGAGTAGCCCTTTGAACTTTTTGGTTTTCCTGGAAAAAAGAAAGGGAAGTCTGTTCATCTCTACTAGTTCCTGTCCCACCTTACAAATCCATGTAATGCTGAGTCATGGGCTGTTGCATAATGATTCGATGAATTAATCAGAGTAAGCAGACATTAAACTGGGAAAGTAAATGAATGGAGACAGAAAGGTAATTTTATGTAGGCTAAGGAAAGAGAACACTTCAGTAATAGCAAAGAAGTTTGGAGATTTTTGTGGGGGCAGGAATATGTTCCTAAAGGATGAAGATGTATAGGACTGAAAACTTACTGGTTTAACGACATTTATGAAAAAGTATTCCCCAAGTTGTTAATCTCAAGAAAGCAGGAATTTGTTCACTAAGTACAATAGTCCCTGCTTATTTGTGATTTTGCTTCTGTTATCAGAGGTCAACCACGGTCTGAAAATGTTAAATGGAAAATTCCAAAAGTAAACAATTCATAAATTTTAAATTGTGCACTGTTCTGAGCAGCATAATAAAGTCTCATGCCATCCCACTTCATCTCACCCAGTAAGTAAATCACCCTTGTGCAGTGTATCTCCACTGTATACACTACCTTTCAATTAGTCAGTAGATGTCTTGTTTTTTATTTTGGTCATTGCAGTATTGCACTGCTTGTGTTCATATAACCTTTATTTTATTTAATAATGGTCTCAAAGAGAAAGAGCAGTGATGCTGGAAATTCAGACATGACAAAGAGAAGCCATAAAGTACTTCCTTTCAGTGAAAAGCTATTTGTGTATAAGGGGAAAAACATAATATATATAGGGTTGGATACTATCTGTGGTTTCGAATATCCACTGGGGGTCTTAGAACATAACCCCTGAGTGTAAGGGTACGACTATTGTGTCTTTTTTCCCCTTAATAGACCATTCTGGATCTATCTTCATGAATTTGTCTAATATGTTTTAAATCTGTTTCTGTTTCTAATTTACCTGTACATCAAAATGGAAATATTAGGTTTTGTGACAGTTGAAAAACAAATGGCATCTGAAACTTCCTTGAGAAAACCAGCCTATTTCTGATCCTTTAAATTATAAATGAAATTCTCAGAACTGTGAACATCACTTCATCAGCAGGACATCAGCCCAGCTGGACCAATAACATTAAATGTAGAATGAATAATGAAAGTATTGTTTCCCAGAAAACAGTAACAAGGGGAATTCATCACCCATGCTGGGGAATGTATCCAGAAATCTTCCTTGGGACTCATTTGACACAGAAAATATGTAAATCCCTTAGCATTAACGCTACGTCACAAAATCAACACCCTCAACAGCAGCTGTATGTATCTTCACCTGTGCAACAACAGGAGCCATTTGTATGAGATGAAAAGACATCATTACTCTTTTCTGCTGAGTAATGAATGTCATCATGCAGATTTGTCATCCCTCAGTGAAAGAAACTTCTTTTGCATTTTATAGATTTAGATGTCCAAGAAACTGTCATTTCTATTTGGACAGATGGAGAAACTAGAAGAGCTGGGGAGATAATACTTGGGTGGAAGGTATTAGGTTTGTTCCTTCAGGAAACTTCAAAATAGCTGCTGCTAACTAGGCCACAAAAATAGTTCCTTGCCAAAATAGTTCTGCCAAATTTAACATAGATTAACAACTACTGAAGAGGCTTAAAAAAACTAAAGACCTCATGCCCTTAATAAAGTTACTCCAAAAGGGTATATAGAGCATACAGAATTGGATTTTGACACAAGATGGATTTAAAGTAGTAGATCTATATATATGGTTGAGATTGATATAGTTTTAAAGAAGTAAACTAATTTTTTTAAAAGGTGGTATGCAAAATAGTTAAGACACTACGATGTGAAACTAGACAACTATAGGTTTAACGCATGGGCAATTAATGCATGGGAA
The DNA here is from genome assembly GCA_028627145.1 of Eidolon dupreanum. Classification (NCBI taxonomy): domain Eukaryota; kingdom Metazoa; phylum Chordata; class Mammalia; order Chiroptera; family Pteropodidae; genus Eidolon; species Eidolon dupreanum. The sequence continues at coordinate 53,431,983 of CM053515.1, forward strand.
ATTAATTTTTTGGCTTAGAGAAGCTTCTGCCTCAGAATAACCCTTTCTTTGCAGAACTTGCTTCTGGGAAGAAGATTGGTATCTCGGTATCATGGCCAAGGAAACTCACTGGTGGAAAGTGATTAATTGAACTCTGAATATCTTCCTTTTTGAAATTCAATGTTATAGAACTTTTCAAGGTGGTTAAGTTTAGCTGACAGGAAAAAACATGAAAGAACTATAAAAGTATAAAAACAATCCTAAAAATATATCAAACATTCAATAATGTTTTTTCATGATTTGTGTGGAAATGAATCACATTGTATAGATTAAATTCCCCCCAAAATTCAAATGACTTTAATGAAATAAAAGGGGATAGTATATGTTATAGATATAGGCTCCCCCCAAAAAAAAGACCCACAAAGAAGATTTTCTCATGAAAGAAGGGGAATTGGTATTGTTGACAGAATTGCAGCACCGAGGGCCAGAAGAATGTGGGGCAGTGGTTGGATTAGGAACAGTGTGTGGCTGAGATGACTCTCTCTGAAGTCTCAGCCACCTGAATTGAAAGGAGAACTCTGGGAATAGTAACTGAGAGATTAACATATAATGATGAGCGTCAGCATTGGAGACCCAAACGTGGGCTTCTTCTCTGTCCACTGCAGGATTCTGGGCCAGTTGGGGTATGATTGAAGCAGTGAAAAAAGAAAGAACACATTTTATAGAATTAGTTTTCAACAGTGACTGTGGTACTGTGTCCACTAGAGCAGGGGTTCCCAGCCCCAGGCCTGAGGACCGATACTGGTTCATGGTCTGTTAGGAACTGGCCTGCACTGCCGGAAGTGAGTAGCGGGTGAGAGAGCAAAGCTTCATCTGTATTTGCAGCTGCTCCCCAGCGCTAGCATCACTGCCTCAGCTCCACCTCAGATCATCAGGCATTCGGTTCTCATGGGAGCACTGGTTGCTGGTGCCAAAAAGTTTGGGAACCACTGCAGTAGAGAATGAGCCAGGCACAGATGTGAGATAAAGATCTACTTTCCCAAATCAACTGGAGGAAGGTAACCTTTCGAGGAAGGGATTCTGAAACTTGTATTTGTGTGTGTGTGTGTCAGTGAAAAGGCATTTGATCCTGTATGATACAGGCATGCTTTGGCTGATGAAATGGTGTTAAATGAGAGAAAAAGTAGTGGCTATTACATACATGTGTACACACTAAATTTCACTTTACATTTCACTTTTGCATATATAATCTCATCTAATTTATATAACATTATCTCATTTTACAATGATGAGACCCAGGTCCAAGTAATAGAGGAAGTTAATGGGAGAAAGGATGGAACTGGAATCTGCTTATCAAAATTCAGTGGTCTAACTTCATCTGAGCATTATGCAAACCTGAACAGATTATCCCTGTGTCTAATTTCCAAAAGAGTTGCCTGTTGTCATTAGAATAAATTATAAAATATACAAGAAAGATTAGCATGGCCTGATCCCTGACAGATGCTCCAGACTCATGTGTGGCTACTCTCCCATTCCTCTCTTCTCAGGTACACTGGCCCTCACTAAGACCCTCAAATATATAGTCCCTGACCATCTTGTACTCTTTCATGTAACTTAGTATAGTTAGGTTTATTATTTATTACCAGTAATTTTTATTTAATATCTTATTCCCCAACTAGACTGTAAATTATGTGTTGACAATTCCACATCTATTTGCTTAGTCAGCCCAGTACATCACAGTATCAGGCACACAGGAAGTTCTTGCTATACGTTTCTTTAATTACACATTAACTTAAAACTAATAATAAATCATCTTCCTAAGATCTTGTATAGCCTCCACTCTTATGACATCTTTCTAATTCTGCACAGATTATATCCCATTGTCTTTGATTAGCCTGTGTAATTTATTCTTCCAAATCCAATTTAAGATGCTCTGGGATGGTTCTTTCTCCCTCTTCTCAACTCCTCTTACCTTTGCTGTTAGAATTACACAATCAACATTTTATTGCATTCATTTATTTTATAAAAATACATGTATTTTATGAGTATATTTTCTTTTACTTCAATAAGATTTAAGATATTTTTAAGTCAATGGCCATGCTACCCTGAACAAACCCGATCTGGTCTGATCTCGGTCAAGCCTAGTTAGTACTTGAATGGGAAGCCACATAGGAAGACCAGGCGCTGTAGGCATAAAAAAATAATAATAATAATAAGAGATTGTAAACTGACAAGGTCTTTGCAATCTGTGAGGTCAACCAAGGGTTGCCTTGCCTAAAAAAAAAAAGATATTTTTAAAAGAAATTATTTTTTTTCTCCCATTTCTTTACAGAGCCTAATGCCTGCTGGGCATCTTCAATGTGATGAATAACAACTTGCTGACATTGATTTGGAAGACACTGAAGAGAAGACTGCAGTTAGGAGACAAAGGTTTTTGATAGAACACAAGGTCAGGAGTTGATCAAAGAGAGGGTTTGGGAAGAAAGTCTTTTTTTCTTGTCTTTTTTTGAGAGGCTGGTAAACGTTTCAAAACATACACGAGTAAATAACAAAGTAGCTATTTGTCTCTCATGATGTATAAATGAGAAATGTACTGACAAAAGTCAATTTGAAAACTAGCAAGAAAGTCAAGGTTAATAGGAGATGTATTGTTTGAGAACTGCAAACAGTATTCACAGAAGTTTTAATTTAATCTCATAAAAAAGCAACACAGAAAGGGAAGCAAAACCCATTAGAATTTAAATCGCTCACAATCATCTGTGTATTTGGCCTCTTTTATTCAAATATTTTTGGAGGTGTTAAACTGATAAGAACAGATACTACACTTGATCTTACCCAAAAGGCTGAGAAGCGATTTTTTTGGAGGTTTTAAATATTGAATTTAATCAATCCAACAGTACAAAAATTAGCAATCTGATAGAAAGAGAACAATTGAATAGACTTTCTTCTTTCAACATGAATAGAACTTGTGGACTGAGGAAAACTTTGTTCCCTATTCATTATGTGTCATAAATCTATTGAACTGAATACCTTGTTCCGAAAATTTTTTTCAGACATTGAACCTGAGGCTCTTAATCTCAAAATCTTGTGTCCTAACCTGTGTTAACCTGATAGGTTTGCTTTTTTTCTTACTAAACTGTGAATTCTGGGACCACCCATTTTTTTTTTTTGCATGCTAATCTGTTATGTAGTATCTGGCTTTAATAAGGCTCTTATTTAAAAGTGAAGGATAAACTAATAAATGCAGGACGATGCTATTGTGAACAATATTTTTTAAATTATATTTGGCAATATATGAAAATTCCTCAGCTACAGTTTAGGGAAATGTATTTTTTAAAAAATTATTTATTTACATTAGTTTCAAGTATACAGTGCATTGGTTAGACATGTATATAGTTCATAAAATGATCTCCCCAGTTGCTCCCTCCCTCCCCTGGCCCTCCACCTAGCCAACATATTAATACTAACTGCATTCCCTATGCCATGCTCCCCATCCCCGTAACCAACTATTAACTACTAAATTGTACTTCTTTAACCCTTCACCCCATTCTCCCAGCCCTCCAACTCCCCTTCCTTCTGTCCATCACCAAATTGTCCACTATATTTGTGAGTCTGTTTTTGATTAGTTTGTTCTTTTTATTCCTTAAATTCTGCATATAAGTGAAATCACGTGGTATTTATCTCTCTCTGTCTGACTTATTTCACTCAGCATAATAACCTCTAGGTCCATCCGTGTTGTTGCAAATAGTAGGACTGCAAATTGGTACAGCCACTGTGGAAAACAGTATGGAGGTTTCTCAAAAAATTAAAAATTGATATACTTTTTGGCCCAGCAATTGCACTTCTAGGTATTTATCTAAAGAAAACCAAAACAATAATTTGTAAAGATCTAGGCATCCCAATATTCATGGCAGAACAATTTACAATAGCCAAGATACGGAAGCAACCTAAATGCCCATCAATAGATGGTTGAATAAAGAAATAATGGTTCATATATACAATGGAATATTACTCAGTCATTAAAAAAAAAAAAAAGGGAAATGGGTTTTTAAATAGACTTGGCCTAACTAGAAACAAAGATAATGAACTCCCTTTTTCAACATATTTCCAGAATCAACCTTCTTTTCTTTGTTTATTTCAGCTTTGGATTAAGGCATTGCTGGCTTTTGTTAAAGTGTTAACGTGGCAGCTGAGAATAAATAATACATTAAACTAATATCAGCTAGATGAATTAGTGTCTCAGATATACTAGTAAATTGATTGAAAGATGAAGACAGGTAAGTTTTGAAAAGAGACAAAGGGAATTATGGTTCTGGGTTTATCCTATGGGAAGCAAAGTTTTATGATCACTGCAAGGCAAGCAAATAGTTGTTGAAAGGACTAGAGATGAAAAAGGCTAAACTGCACAGTTCCCCTGTCAAAGCAGACCCACAACATATTAGTTCAATAGTGTGACTAAGTTTTGATTCCATATTGGTTTAGGAAACTTTGCTGTGATATGTGAGGGAATCACAGAAATGACAAGAGTGGAACAGAAGGGTCACTGCAGTGGCACAAAAATATATTTTTTCTCTCTGAAGCCTGAAATAAGCTACTCTGCACAATTATTTCACCATGTATAAACCTGTTTGGGAGCTAGTACTTAAACCATATGCATACAGTATTTAGAGTCAGTGTTGGGGCTGGGCAGGAGCATGGGTTATGCGGATCTGGTAATTCTTGCTCTCTTCTTAAAATAGTGATGAGTCTTTCTTTGGTTTTATTTTTTCTCTTAATTCCATTTCCTCCCACATGTCAAATCAAAGTTTACAGCATTTCATTACTGTTTCTTATTTAATGTAGTTAAATTCGTGGTTGTTTATCAGTTATACTATGTTTATCAGCAGCTATAAAATACATTTCTCAGGAAATGTTGGGTGGGAGTGTTGGGACCCAGGTGGAGGTGAATGTGGTATAGAACACTGGTTTCCTTTATTTCTTTCTTACTGATTCCAACATGACCTCCCCCAAAATGTCCTAATCTCACAAACTCTGAATGTGATGAGATCTCACACCCATGAATATGTTACCTTACACAGCAAGAGGGACTTTGTAGGTGTAATAAATTTACTAAACTGTTGACCTTAAGAAGCCCATGTTGCATTTTCAGGTGGGTCCAATGTAATCACAAGTGCCTTTAAATGCAGAGATCTTTCTCCAGCTGGTCAGCAGAGCAGGAAGAAAAAAGTAGATCTCAAAGAGAATTGAAGCATGAGAAGGATGTTATTGCTGATTTGAAGAGAGAGAGAGAGAGAGAGAGAGAGAGAGAGAGAGAGAGAGAGAGAGAGAGAGAGAGAGAAAATACAGGCAGCTCTCAGAGGAAGGAGAGGAGACACTGACAGTCAGCAGTATCTCCTACAGCTGTAAGGAACTGGATTCTGCCAACCATATGCATGAGCTGGGAAGTGGATTTGTCACTACCCCAACCCCAAGCCTCCACATAAAAGCCCAGCCTGGCCAGCATCTTGATTTGAGCTTTGTAAGACCATGAACAAAGAATCTGGTCAAATCCAACTGGATTCTGATAACAGAACTGTGAAATAATAAATGGGTATTGTTTTAATACACTAAGTTTGTGGTAACTTATTACTCGGCAATAGAAAACTAATACAGACACATACTGATATATTTATGGATGAAATGATATGATGAAGGATTTGCCTCAAAATAATCTGGTGGTGGGATAGGGTGGAAAATATATGTGACTGACCATGAGTGGGTAATTGACAAAAGAGGTTGGTGGGTCATTGAGGTTTGTTAAACTATTCTATGTTTATTTGAAACTTTACATAATAAAAAGATTTTAAAATTGGAAAGTATGCCTGAGACATTTTTACATGGACAGTAGTTGAAAATTGGCTCTCCAACTCTTTAAACCCCTTACCCATTTTGAAACTCTTAAAGTGAGAGGAGAGTTTTGAGGATCTGTAAAAAATACCCGCAAGGGAAGGGGTGGGACAATAGACAGGCAGAGACTGCATATAGGATATAACTACTTTCCCGCAAACAGATGGCCAAGGATTATGTGGATATTTCCACAAACTAAAGATGAGCTGAATGCAAAGAAAGCAAGTATGACATTATTTTAGATCCTGTATCAGATTTTACCAGGAGTGCTGGTGGTAAACTCTGGGCTGTTGTGAGCTAAGTGACTTCTTAAAGACTGCATTTGCTCTCTTTAAACCTAAAGATTAAAGATCTCTAGTGATGGGAATCTCTGAGGGACCTACAAGAACCGCCCCCACCCCCCAAGAGTGAAAGTCTTTATGATGAGAGAACCTACCATGTCAGACTGTGCCCTTTCCCTCATCCTTTTCTCTTTTGATTCCACCTTGGATACATCAGGAATCTTCATAAGCCTAGGAGAGTCGGAGAATAGTGGGAAAGGTGAGCAGATTAAGAATTGTGTTCACTGATCTCTGGCCCTGCCCCAGGTGGGAAGAAGGGAGATGATTTAACACTAAAACAAGTGTGTAATTATTCCACAGGACTGGGCTTTTAAATTCTCAGATGGAGACAGTTTTTGTTTTTGTTTTTGTTTTGTGTGTGTGGCTTACTGCAGCAGTCATATTATTATTATAGATGATCATAATTCTGTCTGTAGACAGCCCTATCCCTTCCTTATACCCACTTATTACTTCCCAGAGTAAATTAGAGTTCCCCTGGCACAGTACTCTTAGCGATTAATTATTTTTTTCAAGGCTTTTAGGTCAAAAGAAGTGCCAAATAGTTTTATTTATTAAGTAGTTATAGGTCCAAACAACTTGTGTTTATGCCCTAACGACTTAGTAGCTGTTTGAAAAACATACACAGAAATTGAAAGAAAAATAATATTTTAATTTCAGTTTCTTAAATAATGTCAATTAGTTACTAATGGGACATACCAATCTCATTTTTTGTTCAGCACTGATCTTCACATTTTACTTTTTTTTAAATTAAGTGTATTGGGGCAACATTGGTTAATACAATTATATAATTTTCAGGTGTACATTATAATTTGATATCTATATATTCTATTGTGTGTTTACCACCCAAAGTCCAGTTTTAAATCACAGCACACACAGAGGGCCCCAGCTTCAGCGAATATAGGTCATAGAAAATAAAGTAGTGTGATCTGACATTGAAATTACAAACTACTTTGAGCTCGTAATTGCCTAGATTTTGACAGATGTTGAGTACCACTGTGTTTCTCTCAGAAGATAAAAATATCTAGCTGTATCCCTTTGAGTTCCCCGTGTAACCTCAACACGGTTGAAACTACAGAGTTAAGGAACTTGCTCATATCAGCAGTCAGGATAGAGGAGGGATGAACCCAATTCTCTGTAAACCATAGCCAGAGTTTTAGGCTACTCTAATTTCCAGTGATTACATAGGGAGGTGAGAGGGTGTCAGGGTCACTGGATAACCATGACCAATTATGCTGGGGAAGATTTCATGGATATTACCATTTCTATTAATTAACAGCATTAAATTGTGCGTAGTTAATCCTTTTAGTTACTCAAATGTTTATTAACCATGCAGTCTATGAGAAGATATTTAAAAAGCCCCTACATTCCAGTTTATAGTCTCTAGTTGAAAAAGAACATGCACATTCAAATTTTAAATGAAGCAACTGCTAGTGATAACAAGCTAAAAGATCTTTGAGTTTCTCTTACGAAAGCATTTTTAAATTTTTAATTGTCATTTTACTTGCAGGAAGTAATGTTTATGCCCACAACACAATGTGTTGGTTTAATTAAAAACACCAGGCTTTGCATAAACAACTACTTTGACTTTTCTAGATGTTTATTTGCATTTCAGTTGTTATTTTTTAAAAAAAATTCTCATGTTGCTTTGTTTTTATAAATATTTATGTGATTTTTTACTTACTCATGCATTTTATTCATTTTAATGTTACTTGCCTTTTAAAATATATTTTAAAAGACAAAACAACCAAAAAGAAAGATCTTATTTCAGAACATAATTATGTTAGTAGATTTGCTTAACCAAAAAGAGTCAATAATGAAAAATCCCAAGAAATCCAGGAAATTGTTATCTACTGCCAGTTTGCTCCATAATTTATTTATAAGCAAACTAGTTTTTAAATAGTGTTATTATCAATATATAGTCATTAATTCAGCAGATTTTATAAGTTTTATTGCATTAACCTATTTAAAGACTTAATATATTCTTTTTTATATGTAATGGATAACAGTATTTTCTGAGGAACTTTTCAAATACACTCATTTTAAATGAAATTAGTTCATCTAAGTGAAATAAAGTCTACTCTTTTATAAATTGATTTCCCATAATATCAAAGTGTGAATTCTCAGCACAGTTCACACAGAAGACTTGAGAAGAAGGAGCCTGAACAAACAACACTGAACATTTAGAGCATTTAGGATCATTTTTTACTTCAAATGCTAACTGAGAATTGCAATCTCAGTATTTACCAAAAGGAAAGTCAAGTATAATACCAATGCTGTAGTGTTTTTAAGAGTTGAAACTAAGTTACATAGCTTATGCAAGGTCTTTAACTGTCCTTTGTAATTACATAATGGGTTTAAATGAAAATATTTGTGTCTTTCATATGGTGTTTACTTCAGGTTCTAAAATAACAAACATATTTTTCTGTATCCCAATTTTTTTCTAGTAGCCATTAGTAATTTATAGTATTTATATACATTAAAATGTCAAAATAAAATATTTTTATGAGAAAAGAATTACACTGGTTCAGTGAATTAATCAATAAGGGGCTGCTTGTGGGATGGAAGCTATTATTTTGAAATGTTTGGTTTTATTTAAACTGAATGGTACTTTAAGCCCGAAAGAGCTATAAGGAGACTTAATTTTAAACATAAAGGTCATGAAAGACCTATAAATAAATATTGTCTGCAGAGGCATGCTTAGAGAGTTGAACAATAGCCACAGATGTGGAAGCTCAAGTTTCAGCACAATTTCATAAGAAAACCACTGAACACTGGATTCACGGCTCTGGAGTTGTGACTGACTCTCTTAGTAAGGTGATTTTGTCTTTCATACTTCTCATGTCACTAATGGAAAGACAGAATTTCTTTTCTTTTCCTTCTCCTTTTCTTTCTTTCTCTCTCTCTCTCCTTTTCTTCCTTCCTTTCTTTCTTTCTTTCTTTCTTTCTTTCTTTCTTTCTTTCTTTCTTTCTTTCTTTCTTTCTTTCTTTCTTTCTTTCTCTCTCTCTCTCTCTCTCTCTCTCTCTCTCTCTCTCTCTCTCTCTCTCTTTCTTTTCTTCTTTCTTCCTTTCTTTTTCATATGTTTCATTGTTTCTCCTCTCCTTTTCTTCATTTCCTTTTCTTTCTCCTTCCTCTTCCCTTTTGGCAGGCTCTGGTGGGCGTTCCCTCTAGGAGCATGATTTTAGCTGAAAACTAATGGTATTTTTATGCTTTTATTATCATGCATTTATTAAGCAAATATTTATTCAATATATCTGTGATTCAAGATGGCTGGTAGGCCTTACAGCATAAGGCATAGACCACTGCAGCATGTAGGAAAAGAAAAGCATTGCAGGGTAGTAAAGCAAGAAGATGTTCTGTAATATGACTGGCATTACAAATAACATCCTTGTCCTTTCAGGCTTAAAGGCTTTACCACTAGCTCTGATAACTACTATGAGGACCATACTTTTAGTATGTCTATTTATATATTATTTTTGAACTCTCTTTACTTATATTTCTATTAATAATTTGTTAAATTCTGCAAAGCTCATTCTATTTTGGAATCCAGTTCTACTCAAATAGTCTAGAATTCAAATGACATTCTCAGTTGTTGCTAAGTGAGTTCTATGACCTAAGTTAACTACGAATATTTACAGTTATTTATTCATGTCTATGTTGGCTAAACTTGTATCTAACTGGAAGCCATCTTAAACTAATTATTCCTTCATTGTGTTATTGCTAATTGTCTTCTATTTATTTTTCTATTTAAGTAATTATCCCCTTAATTAGTAAATCTTTTAAGAAATAAAATTGGGAAGCAGTACAAAGAGTACTCAGTAAAGATTGGGGATACTTGAGATTTTGTCTGTGTCCTCTTTAATGTGTAGCTTACTAGAGCTACACTACATCACAAAGTACCACAGGCAAGGTAGTTTAAATAATAGAAATTTATTTTTTCACAGTTCTGGAGGCTAGAAGTTTGATCAAGGTGTTTGCAGGGTTAGTTCCTTCTGAGGCCTCTCTCCTTGGGTTGTAGATAGCCATCTTTTTCCAATGTTTTCACATGGTCCTCTGTATGTGTGTGTCTACATCCAACTTTTCTCTTTTTATAAGGATACCAACCATTTTGGATTATGGCTGATGCTAATGACCTCATTGCACTTGATTACTCCTTGAAAGAATCTATCACCAAATATGGCCACATTGTGAAGTACTGAAGATTAGGACTTGAACATATAAAATTTTTGTGGCGGAGGGAACAAAAATCAGTCCATAACAATTAGCTTTGGTAAAATCTATGGCTTCAGTGGGTTTAATTTTTTCTTTCCTAAAAATTGTATCTATTCTCCAAATGGTCTCACATCCCTGAAAACGTTGACAATCTGTAACTATATCAGCATGTATGCTATTACATGAAAAAATACATTGTTGAAAAATAAGTTGGATTCTGAACATATTCTACATATTGATATTTGATGTTTATAATAATGTTGATAAAAATCAAGATTACAAATGCCTTCTGATTCAATAAATATTAATTACATATACATATTCATTGAAATTGTTTGAAAATTAGAAATTTATAACTGATATTTGGCTGTGTACACACCATATTCAATTCACTTGATAGTTTATAATAGGTTTTCACATCTTTGTTTTTTTGTCACAAATCTTATGAGCTTGGAAGGGCAAGCATTGCATCTACTCATTTATCAGATAAGTGAAAAAAGTAATGATGTTGGAATGTTTAAGATTTTGCACTTAGTAAGCAGCAGAACTAAAACTGAGAGGTAATCAGATGTCAAACTCTGTCCTTTACCTAACATACTATTCATACTCTTCTAGGGAGATAAAAAGAAAGTGAAGAAAATTTGAACACAGAATGTTGTTTAAGTCCTTGACAAACTTAAATAAAATATTTTCTCCAAATGAAAAGGACTTAATTAGTTAGAGAAAAAATGTGAAATGTTAAATTGATAAAGTTGAGAAAAGATCGCTGTGTCACTAGAACAAATAAACACAGAAATTTTCTCTGTTACTTTTAGATAAGGGGTTAAAAGTATTCTCAAAGAAAATTCAATGCAGAAAGTGAGAAAAAAGAAATTGAAATTAGGTGAGTAAATTTAATATACAAGATTATAAATTAGAACTTTAGTATTAACCTTAATTACAATATAAATAAAAAGACTAAATTGACACATCTTGTTAACTAAGATTTGTTGCAAGTGGAGAAGGAAATCAGACAAATTCATACTAAATCTTATGCTTATTAGCTAGGGTATAGATAAAACGACTTCAAATATCATTAAACTCTCTTCACCTACAGAAGAACTATTTATCATATTTTGTTTTTATGTGTGCTGTGGGAAAAACATTTCCTAAAGTAATACAATAATCAGTCCATTTCTTATATGTCGATTTATTATCCACTTAAATACAGCATAGTTTAACTTTAGAATTGAGTAATTAGCAATCATGCATTATCAAATTGTAAAATGCTTTCCTGATTCACGGCACATTCTCTTTGTATGTGTCCATTCCTCCCTTTCACTGCCAATGGTGGTGCTCCAAATGGCTGCACTTTATGTTGGTGCCAGTGTTTGCCCTTGCTCCAATAAAAGATACCTTTGTTTACTTTTTAAGCGAACCTTCATATAGCATTTGCTAAAGCTAGGCAGTAATCTTAGTCTTTATTAATATTAACTCATTATCAATAATAATCATAAATTTTCTTTCTCAGTTGACAGTAGTGATTCTAAGATCTCAGCATATCAACATAATTTTAAAACAGTTGATATAACTGATTTTCCAGCTTCTTTCCTTCCCTACCACCAACAGATACAATGCAACAGATTGAGTGTGTTGGGATTATTTCATTATGCAATACATTCTAGGAAGTAGGCAGTGTACTAACGTCCCTAAGTGTGCAGCATGTTAGCTTTGAAGAGTTTGAAAGCTCTCCCTTGTCACACACAATGACAATGTCCTACTGTCTCTTTGTCATGAATTGTCTAATCAAGATGATTGGATAAAGAATATATAGTACACATATCAATGGAATATTATTCAGCCATAAGAAAAGGTGAAATATTGCTATTTGAGACAACATGTGGTTGGATGGATTTTGAAATTATCATGTTAAGAAAAATAAGTCAGATAGAAAAGCTAAGAACCATATGATTTCATATGTATGTAAGATGAACAAGACAGACAAACTAGACACAGGCAATAGTTTAGTGGTTACCAGAGGCAAGAGGGGGAGGAGTATATAAGATAAGGGTAGAGGGATACATGGTGACAGAAGGAGATTTGACTTTGGGTGGTGAACACAAGGCAATATACAGATGATGTGTTATTAAACTGTACATTTGGAACCTATATAATTTTATTAACCAATGTCACCCCAATAAACTTAATAAAACATAAATAAAATAATTTTTAAAAAGATGTGGATGCATACTGTCCTTACTCAGTGTGGATGACTATTAGCTATAGAAGGTTGCCTATTGTGAGGCAAGAGATGAAGAATGAGCATACTCAGAATACAGAAAAATAGTGTGCCCAATTTGAAATGGAATGTATGCCAGCAAGGAATACATTCAAGGTAGTCAGCTAGGGCAGACAGACACCTGGTGATACCACAGGATAAGCAGGCAAGATGAGAGAAAAGCTCATGTGAGCAGACTGCGTGATCTTCATTCTCCAATGATTCTCAGTTTTACTCTCTCTTTCCACGTCAAGGTCACCTTCCCTGTTTCAGGTTTCTCCCTTCCTTCACGCCAAATAATTCTCTGCTGCTTGTCCTATTCCCTTAGCAATTCTGTTCTTTGATACCTCTAATTAAGTAAGTTAATTTACTGTGACATTAACAGTTGATAATAGCTCTATGTCTCTCCCCTTCTAGGATGTATTTGTAATACACACAGGTACACACACACACATACATATGACTGCAATGCCTTTGCAGAGAGCAGAACAGGCAGGCATGAAGTAAAATCCTTTAGGAAGAAAGGTTTAGTTTTCTTCAGAGAAGACTCGCACTGTGTTGATTGGTGTTGTGGGGTGCTTGTCTCATCCCAGTGATTGAACAGTGACTGGAAAGAAGTGGGAGTGATAAAAGAGTGAAAGGAATGCTGCTGGGAAATGCCGCAGATGTGACTCAAACCTTTCCGGCCAAGCAGAGTTTCTGCAGGTTTATTGATTTTTTTTTTTGAAATATTATTTGAAAGGCTTCTCTCAAGTTTGTGAGTGAGAACATTTTTAAGCAAGGCTGTTGCAGAGATATGTTTATAGTTGACACTGTGTCATTTCCCGGTTTATGGTACCTGTTTGGGGAATATGTTTATATCCTTCTTTGTACTAAAATTTACCAAGCAAAGATACCACTTAAAAAGGACGACTTATTTTTTGTGCCATTGTGCTTTGAAAGACTTTCTCAGGTTAGAAGATGTTTTTGAAATTAGAACCTATGATTTTAAGATTAATAACAGTAATTACAGGACTCTGTTATAGCAGACAAAGCTATAGCTTGTCTGTAAGATTGAATATGAAAGGTCCCTGTCCACGAGAATAATAAAAGCTTGTTTTTTCTGCAAGAATGGCCAGTAACAAGAAGACACTGCTTACCTGGAAAATACACAGTGGTGGTGAAGGTTAAAGTTTTTTTCTGAAGCTATGCTGATTCTCTGTAGCATGGCCCTGAAGACCAATTTAGGTGATAATCACCTTTGTTTTATCATTTTTTCCGGAAAGTCAACACTCACCTGGGAAATTAGAATGGTTTTGACCCTTTCTCCCCAGCCACAAACTTCAAAGTTTGTAGTGATTTAAAATGCTCCCCACAGTAGCTGCAGCTTGCAAGCCTGTGATCTGGTTTGGCCAAAGTTTTAGGGACATTCATTTATCTTGATGATAAGTGGTCAGATTTAGGCAGAGTTTGGATGGTCCATCCATACTTTGTGGGAACAAGTATTGTCCCTGACCCCTGCAAAACAAACAAACAAACAAACAAACAATCAAACAAAAAACCTTCAAGCATTTATAGTATTAAAATTGGAAAATTTAAAAGCAACTTTAATGACTTTTCCCCATTAACTTAACTTTTTAGATGCCATTTTGGAAGGAAGGAGGGGAATGGTAAGATAAAGTAAATGGAATTGAAGAAAATATTGGAAAGTGACCTAGGCTGGAGTGGATGAAGGCTCAAGAACATAGAAAAAAGACAGAAAAAGAGCTAAAAATTAACTTAGAAGAAAGAAGGATGAGAGAAAAGGAGAATAAATTGACAGGAAGGAGAAGGAGGAAAGGCTGGCAGTATTGATTGACAGGAATCAGAGAGAATAATAAAGAGGAGACATAAAAAAGGAACAAAAATAAGAGGCTCAGAAATGACATTGTTTTAATTTCATCATCCTCTACTCAAAACAAAGACTTGGAATTCAAGTTCAAATATCAAATATAGGATTTCAGGTTCATATCATCATTGTTTAATAAGGAAGATACAATTGGAAATATGGAGATGTAAAAGTTGTTCTTGAAATTGTTCCTCAGGGCACTCAAGAAAGATATTAATGGCAAGACTTAAGTGTGGCAGAGCATCAGGTAGCTCATATTTGGAAAGTCATACAGCATATGCAGTAACTGAGGAGCATGTACCTTGTCACATCCTCAGGAGTCACTGCAATCCTTCCATGGTGCTTCTGCATGAACATCATCTGATGAACTTCAGCATGTCCCTACTCCTGCCCTCAGCCTTGTCATCAATCACCAACTCTATCTTTAATCTCTTTCTCTCCCCCTTCCCTTTTTTTATTTGTGGGAAATTAAATTATCCTTCCCAACTCCTCACCCTCTCTATATTTGAGCCTCTATCATGTGATTTTTTAATTCTTCCCACCAAGAGCAGGATAAGATCAAGGGATGATCCTTTGACTTTGGGCTTGGCTATGAAACTAGTTTGGATCAATGAGATGTTGGTAAATGTGGTACAAGCAGAATCTTCAAATATACCTATATGATTGAACATTCTCTCTTGTGCTTCTGCTATTGCCATAAGAAGGACGTGTCCCAGGTGTTCTTCGGGTTCTCAAAGAATGAAAACACCTAGAGCAGACCTGAAGTAACTGGTGTCACACAGCCAAGCCAAGCAGAGCTCAGGCAGAACTAGTTAAACTGAACTACAGCTACATGAGCCAGAAATAAATGTTCATTGTTTTAAGACTGTGATATTTTACAGTTATATATCAATTTCTCTTTCCTTCCTTCCTTCCTTCCTTCCTTCCTTCCTTCCTTCCTTCCTTCCTTCCTTCCTTCCTTCCTTCCTCCCTCCCTCCCTCCCTCCCTCCCTCCTTCCCTCCCTCTTTCTTTCTTTCTTTCTTTCTTTCTTTCTTTCTTTCTTTCTTTCTTTCTTTCTTTCTTTCTTTCTTTTCTCTGTCTCTCTCTGTCTCTCTCTGTCTCTCTCTGTCTCTCTCTTTCTTTCTTCTTCTCTATCTTGACCTGATTTTGAAGCCCTGGCTGAAAGCCAGTCAGTTTTTCTTCTTGACTTGCTGATTATGTCCAAACTCCAACCACCACCCTCATTAGGCTCTCACTCTCTGGGGCCACTGCAATTCCACCTTAATAACTCTGGAGCGAGGTTAAACAACTAGGAGCAGCCACATCTTGCAGAACCTGTGAAAATTACTCAAATGATGGAGTACACAGGGAGCCTGAGAAACCTAGCTAATCACACTCTATTTGCTGAACACATTGGCTCCTACAGCTCCAGCTTGTTACCCTATCCCTGGATGCAAACCCCTGTGAGGTTCTGTTTGGTAGTCTTCTCTCATTTGGAGCTGTAAGTAATGAAGGGTTCATCTGTCCTAGTGTCAGTGTGTTGTGTCCAGCCATCAAAACAATCTGTAAGTTTTATAAAACAGTTATTACACAATATTATTAAGGCAATAGATGTCTGATATAGTAACTCACATTTATACATGTGAAGAGAAAGAAATTACTTTGTTTGACTTAACCACTGTCCACTGTCTTGGCTATTGAGCAAAACTCTCACTTCCAACAATTTCATATTTTATAGTTCAGCCCATCAGTTGGTCTCTTTTGGGTCAAGTGCTAGTCCCTGAGCTATTCTTTTGTAGATAGAGAAGGCATATCAACAGTTAGAAAACATGACCTTCTAGATGAAAGGAGAGCCTAGGGCCAATTTTCTCAGTATAGTTTGCTTGTATGACAAAATCATTATGCCATTTCCTTAGATTTCAACACGTTTTCTTTCATATGTAATTTGAATTTTGAATAGTTGATGTAAAGTTCTAATAAATGAAATATTAGGAAGTATGAAATATTTATGAACATTTTATTCATATTGGGAGAGATAGAAAACAATTTAATTTCCTTCAACAGTAGCATAAACCAGTTTTACTTTCCATTCCTCTAAATCCTGTCCTTTCCAGGGTGTTAGGTATAAAAAGTCCATAGAATTGGAAAACATGACAGTTCTTTAAATATTGTTAATTTTTCTGTCACTACTAACATGCCACTCACTTGGGCTTCAGTTTTCCAATATAAGAAGTAATATTATAAATGGGCATAAAAAGCTTTTTGTAAAAACAAAAGATAAATGATTGGTATTTATGGATTAATTGGCTACTCATAGGACTTAAGAAAAAGTACTGTCAAGAGCTTCACTAATTTCTAATAATTTCATTAACTATTTATAAATATATTAATAAGCTATTAATAAACTGTAAGAATGAGTGCTTTTAAGAGCTTTATAAACTAGAGACTTTCTCCAAAATGAGAAATCTGCAAGTAATTGAAAAGCTCATCTAATAATGACAGATGACATGCAGTTCCCTAAAGTTACTACCATTTATCCAGGAATATTTGACAACCTGGAGGAGCTAATTTAGCAAAGAGATTTCTTCATCCACATAATTCCACACAATTCTATATGACCTTCAATCTAGTCTCTGGAGAAAGTTTGAAATGAAAAATAAATTTAGGAAGTTGGATGAAATAACTCAATAGAATCTTCGATTTTACCTGTCATTGTTCAGTGACCCAGAATACCATTATTTGTTATATGAAAGCATTAGTCTTACCTTCTTTTAGGTACTCACGCCTTCTGTATGTGCTATACTCACAAAAAGAAAGAATAATTACTTACTTCGGAAGAATGGTTGGGGAAATGTTGCATGGGATTTGGACTCAGATATTCTATTTGGGTTCTGGTCATGCTATTAACTACTTTAAATACCTTTGAGAATTCACTTAACTTTTCTGAATCTAATTTTCTCATCTCTGTTTTAGAATAATAATCCCTATGTCATAGAATTATCAAGGGTAGCAAGGGTCATAATGTATGCAAAATGTGGTTTATCTTCTGGCACAGAGCAGGTACTGAAACAGTTGTTATTTTTAAACAGTAACAAGAAAAAAATTCAACAAGAATGAAAAAAAAAACAAGAAAAAATAGCAAAAGAAGGAAAGATTTAGAAAGAGAATTAGTTTTATTTCTATACAAATTTTTATACAAAGAAATAAAATTTCATATTTCTACAAGAATGCAACAAAAATGGAAAATATCTGTAGGCTATTAATTTATTATTTCTCCTGATTATTTAAGCATTTTTGATACCTATCATATACTTAGTGTGGAAGTCACTGTGGCAGTTACAAAGATTTATGAGACACGTATTGGGCCATTAAGAACTTCCTATTCCTAGAAGAGAGATGAGACATTGTTATAAATAACTATTAGTCAACATATCCCAAAGAATCTGTCATGAGAAATCTATTCTCATGAAATTCAGAGTTCTACAGTCAAATTAGTTTTGACAAAATACACAGCATACTTCTCATCCACTCTTGAAAATTCACAAATTGAAACTCCTCTAAGTACTCTGAAGATCCTGTGTAACTAGTACCCATATTATGTATAGAAAAAGAATGTTTATTGTTTTATGTATCTTTTTACTCCTACCAACACCTATGAACAATTTATAAAAATATTGTTGCATTGAATATTTTAAAAATATTTCTATAAGTAAGGTATAAAGTGATACTGGAGAGAGTGCTATATTCACAGGGTATGGATCTGGAGAGAAAGGGCTTCTCTAAGAGAGAAGCGCCTGGAGGACTATGGAAAGAGCCACACTAGAGGGAGATCTGAAAGTGTGGGTAAGGACTGCTGAAGTAGAAATCAGATGAAGAAATGTCTGAAGCAAAAGGAAGATAAGGTTTAGAAGGTCTTTGAGGTACAAAATATTGGCCTATTACGTATGAAAAAGGAGTCTGGTTTATTTTGTGTGGCTCTCCGGAAGCAGCAAGGAGACAGACTTTGAATAAATATGAAGACATTTTAAGGAACAGAACCAAATGTAAACTGGATAAGTAGTAGGATTCCTGATTCTTGAAGTGTTTCAGTGGAGACCAGATGACAGGACAAACACACACACAGTGCTAGATCATGTGCTAGATAATGGGTGGGACAAATAGACCCCTGAAGATAGTCAATTCTAAGTCAGTCTTTAATTCTATAAATTAAAATTTTATTTTGTCAGCTCTGAAGAGCTGTTAAAGATTTTGAGCAGAAACATTCATGATCTAAACTATTTGGGAAGATTAATTTTATAGTTTTGTGTGGGGCATATTAGAAAAAGACAGCAAAGTTGCAGAGAGGCTACTTACAAAGAATCATGTATGAGCACCACAACCATTTCCTTTTCCTTCAATGGAAGTGTCATTCAGATTCCTCCTCCACCCTTCCTAAGAGAAGGGGGCCTTCATTACAGAACTGGGAAGAAGGATAGACCTGAGTTCATTTGCCTGGCCATCCATGGAATTCAATTTGGAATTTACAGTGTGGTCTGGTCATAAAGTGATGGATATTAATTTAGGCTTACAACTGATATATTTTTCCTTTTACAAAATATTGATGTAATAGAAATTATTGATAAAGTTTATCAAGACCATTAAAGGACATTTCTTTTTTTTGTATAATATTTTGCAGTAAAATCACATGTGTGGGGAAGTGAGAACATTGATAACATAAAATACACTTCTTAATTTCTGTGAGATTTAATTTCCTTTTCTGAAAAAAAAATCTTGGTGATTATGTATTCTTTCAAAATAATAGTTCTCATTTATTGCCTATTAAGTATTAGGCACTATGCATGATACTTAGTATTTCTTATTACATTTAAATATAAAATCATAGCAACGATGAAGGTTTGAAGTTCACATGAAGTAAGGCTAAGATGGGACAATGTCACAGTGATGCACCTGGAGCGTGGCTGTGAGGGAACTGCAGAACAACTGTAAAATAGGAATCAGGGCACCATTTTACTCATAGTTACATAAAAAGACAATGAGCTATTTCTGGGCTCTTAGCAAAAACAGGACTAGGATATGGTTTAGGCTCAAGGTGAAAGGGTGGCTTCTTTTCCCTTCTCTAATGCTTCTCTAACTGATATCAACATGCCTAGCAAGAAGCACTGTTACCTTTCAACTTTACACCCTGAACCAACATCTGTTACCAGCCAAGTGACATTTGTTTACCAACTACAGGGTGCTGGTACAGTAAACATAAGTTTCTTTATTTGCTCATTGTTTTCAGAAATTTCTAGCTAGACTCTCCTACCACCAGCTGCTCAAAGAACAGCTCTTTCTTTCTTTCTTTCTTTTCTTTTCTTTTTTTGGTGAGGCAACCCTTGGTTGACCTCAGAGATTGCAAGGACCTTGTCAGCTTATAATCCCGTTTTTTTAAAAATTAATTAATTAATTAATTAATTATTTTTTTGCACCTACAGCACTTGGTCTTCCTAGGTGATCTCCCATCCAAGTACTAACCAGGCCCAATCATGTTTAGCTTCCAAGATCAGACAGGATTGGGCTTGTTCAGGGTAGTTAACTTTCAAATATAGAGAATAAAGGTAATTATTTGTCATATTTCTTACTTTATAACCCTTATTCAATGCCTATAGGGTGCCAAGAATTGCAGTAGGGTGTGGCACTTCCAGAAATCAGGAAAATCATGGTTTCACATTCCTGACATATAGTCAAACAAGGAAAAGTGTTATGTACTTATGGTTTAGCTGTCATCCAGTGACACATTTTTATTTTACAGACCCAAGAGCAAAGAAGGCCACTGACTTGTCAAAATCACATAGGAGGTTAGTGGTGCAACAGGACCAGCATCCAGACCAAGGATCTTTGAACTCTAAATCTCAGGCCACGTGTTAGTTCACTTGTCTCATCCTTTGCCTGCTTTTATTTTTCTGAAAGTCATTCGCCTGTCTACTGCACATTTATCTTATTCTCATCCACCCTCATGATTTCATTGCCATGTCCCTGATCAGTTCCCTGAGTCACCTTTGCTCCTTCTTAGCTGAGCCCTTAGAGTTTCTTGAGGCTCCATTTTCTTGATCACTGTGTTTTGCCATCGCCCTCAGCTGATGAATTTCACTTGTGCCAAGCTATCATTGTTCTTGAGCTGATTGCAGATAATGCTGCCTCATCTTTTTGAAGAAGTGAGAAGAATGCACATTAATAATAATTGGCTATGTCACATTTGTCTCCCTTAACTATGCAGTCTTTGACAATTCTCAGCCTTCTATGGTTTCAAACATATAATTTCCTCGAAAATCATTCCTGCATTAAAAAAAAATCCCATTGCACACATTTACATTTTTTATTGGGCCCTCTGTCCTGAAATTGATGTAAATTAATTTTTATCTCTGGAAATATCTGCATGTTTACTCACTTACTGAGCCTATTATTCAATATTGTTCAATAACCAAAAAATGTAATTGAGACTTAGGTCAAGATTTAAACTCTTTTTTTCTGGATATTTTAGAATGATATTGCTTTTCTCCTTATTTTCCATTCACATTTATTGTTTTCCTCCTTATTTTCCACTCATTAATTCTCACCTATCAGACTGCAAATGCAACACAATTACTGAATTCTTCCTTTTGGTCTTCATTCGATACACATCTGTTAGCAGGCACTCTAATATTTAGGGTGAACACGGAGATAAAAGACATATTCCTTGCATTCAAGTCTTGTGGTGGGGGACAGACAAGTAAATCAACAGTAACTCTGCAATGTAATTGTATGATGTTAAAGATAGAGTGTTATAATGACACAGAAGAGGGATAATAAGTCCTTGAATCCTTTCCAGGGTAGGAGAATGAAAGCCTTCACAAAGTAATAAATACTTTAGCTGAATGTTGAGTATTGAAGGAAACAGAAGAGTTACTGACTAAGAGGGAATGCTATGCTATTTTGAGGCTTGGGAAACTGAAGAGCAAATAAAATATTTTCATTCTCAAAAGCTCAGCGTTAAGATTGTAAGAGAGGGACTACAGAGAAAACGCACAATCCACTCAAAGAAGTTGGGTGCATTCTCTGGAATTGTTAAATACCCAAATTCCACCTGGCATTTCAGTGTAACAATTTATTCTCCTTTAAGGTTATTGGGGAAGGATAAAATTTTGCAGTATTTTAAGTAATTTATTTTATACGAAAAACTTAGAAAGGTTAGAGATGTAAATATAATATCTTTAAAAGTTGTTTTCAGTAGATAAATGGGACTGATTGAAGATATTTGAAAAAAGCACTTGTTATATTAATGAAAGGTATATTTCATGAAGTTATCCTGGCAGAGACATTAGGATACAATTTTATAACAGAAACAGTTAAGAGAAAGTGATAATAGTTTGGAGGTATGACATACCAAGACTAATATCACTTCCACAAAAATCAAAAGCAAACCCTAAATCAGAGAGAGAATTTAAATAACAAATTAGGTTGGCAAATGGAATGAAAGAAAAAAGCTCAATCTAAATTATTAAATGAGTGAATTCAAAGTGTTGGTATTATTCTCTAGTGGTTAATAATTTTTTGTTTGAGAATTGGAACTTCCAGCTATGATGTGAACAGGAATAACTTTAAAATACACCCAACTAGTGGCCTTGCCTATTAAATTGAAATTTATACGTGGAGAATTGTCCTGAAACTGTGTAAGAAATTAAGGAAAGATGCTTTCCACATATATCTGAAGCATTTTCTATTAAATATAATGCTAATGGGACACTGTTGAAAGAAGATACTGAGTTGACATTGACATAAAATATAGGATTACCAAGAATTAAAGGGAAGCACCCCACATTGGTGTACCTCTCTTCAAAACTGGAGGGGAAGAAATGGGACATAGGCAGGGAATAGTAAGAGCAGATCCTAGTATTTGATCATGTCTGTGTAGCAACAGCTTAGCAACATTAGAAAGTAATAGCACTGGAAGAACCTAAGTTTCCTATGGTGAGTGAAAAAAGCAGAGGCTGGTCAATGTACCTGGAAATAGTTACTGAACAGGTGGACAGCAGCCGTGGGAATCTCCGGGCATTGCCAAAATGCATACCTGGCATAAAGCAGGGGCCAAATTAAAAGTTGTGTACAGATATTTGAGCTCTAGTGCAATTCTTTTTATCAAAGACAGAGAAGAAAACTATATCAGAAACAAGTCATTTCTGCCATTACCAAGGACTTGGCTCTCTCCTAATTTCCCTTAGGCTACTGGATTACTGACCTGTATATTTACATTTCTATCAGGCAACCCACCTATTTTAGATGTGAAAAAATGTTTTTATAATAACCAAATGAAAAGAAAGGGAGAGCATCGCAGGAGAATACAGCTACTGTATTTGCCCAGGAAAGATTTACCCCAATTATGGATGATTTGTAAAGTGGGAGAGCAAGAAAAAAGTGGAAGTAGTATGAAAAAGAAAAAAAAATCCTGCATTCAAAAGGAGCAAATATTGTTTTTAAAAGTACAGAAAAAAAATCTATTTTTTAAAAAAATCTCAAAAAAAGAAAGACTGTTAGAACGATTTTCTGTGTATAGTTAATATGGTTAAAAAATTTGTAGTCTATGCTATTAGAAATAAAGATGAAATGATACGCTAATCCAGAACCTTTGGTTTTAATTTATTGTAATCCATTACAAAACACCTTAAATTGACCAGAAAATTTATTTTCCTAATGATTCCAATAAAAGCAGTCCTTGACTGGGATCCTATATTTATGCTTGGGTCACATACCCATAATATACATAGGAGGAGCAGTCGGTCACATACCCATAATATACATAGGAGGAGCAGTCGAGTCTCTTCCACACACAGCTCTGGGTATGGGGATACAATCTGCTCCATCCATAACCCAAGAAGTGATGAGGCAATGGTCATTCTGCAATGGAAAATCAAGACACTGTTATCAGTAGAAGGTAGGAAACATATCAAGTGGAAGACGATATGTTTCTGCTATATTCCATGGCTTGGTAACACAAACATTACATTATGAGATGAACATATCTAATGTGCTATAACTACTTTATGTACTACTAAAAGTGTACTCAACTTATCTTCTTAAAGAGACAATATCAATTTCTGCACAGCTCCAAGTCTAGGATCTTTGAGTGATGTGCATTGTTCATTTTCTTATGTATAGACCAGATGGGAAATAAAAACAACTATAATTAAAATTTTTTAAATGAGCTCATTTAGAAAAAAGGTGAAGAGTTTAAGAGTTTAACAATCTATAATATAAACCATTTCCTTAGAATGTTTAACAAGGATTCCCTCTTCTGATGATGAAGCAAAGCCTATTGTAAGAATCCGAGTGTGCTCTCTGGGAGAATGTGCAATGCCCATCTTCTCCATGGTCATGTGTGAGAACTACCCTAAAGAGATTGCAATATTTGGTAGTCCACTTCTTGTTGGTGTTAGTTTGGCACCTTGGGTACTGAGAAATCAATAGCCTCTTTGAGCTAAGTTTGGACTTCTCTCAAAATGCAATTATCTTAATTGCTAGAGGTTTTGTAGTGATGATTAAGACAGTCATTTGTTTTTTGTTTTTTGTTTTTGTATTTTTTTTCATCATGGAACTCTCTCATTCCATTGTCATCAATGTGCTCATTTCTGTAACTACATCTTTTAATAACAGCATCTTTTGACTAGTTTTTGCAGCTCCTTCAGGATATGATCTGCTTTCTCCCTCAGCAGCCCCAGAACTTCTCCAGCTGGGTCTTGCTGGCTAACCTAAGTTACCAGTCTGGAAGCAAGAAGGAGAGGCAGGGTTTTATCTTAAGTAATACTTATGCTCTTTATCTTCAGGTGTGTACAAAGGTATATGTTTTCTTTGACAGAGACAAATGAGACAATGAAAAATGTCCCAAAGGGTTCAGGAGAGTCTCATGGTTCTTGAGTGCCTTAACCCATATTTCCATCTATCCCTGGTTTCAAGGCTCCACTCCTAACGAACCATGGTCCTGACCTGGGCACATCAGACTTGTCAGAGTAGAGAATTAAACCTTTTCTAGTGTTCTACTGCCCCTACAATGCAGTTTAAGGCCTCGATTTTGTTTGTTTGTTTTTGTTTTCTTGTTTTTTTGTTTGTTTGTTTTGGCCCATGATTTCAGAATATGAGGTTCTTTTTGTGCTGCCTAGGAGTCCCTCTGACTTTCATGTCTAGCCTTAAATCTGTGATTAATCACCTTCAGCTTTTTGTTGTCTTTCTCCAGTGCATTAATTGATTCCTGCAAGAGACTACTTCCTTTGGACATCTCAATCACATGTGAAACTGTACTAATTCCTACTCGCTATAAGCTACCTGTACTGAACTTTCCATTACTGATAGGTTTTCCTTGTCAACTGGACAGCTCTAATGTTCTATTTTAGGGCTATTTCCTCAGAAACACCAATTGCTAGCACCCAGATTCCCTTCTATTTAGTTTAATCCTTAATTAAACAACAGCAAAAGTGTGTGCATGAGTGAGTACATGGCTTCACTCATCATTTCAGCAAATATCTGGCTTCTACTATAACCCTGAAACCACAGATGTTAGCAATATATGGATTTACAGATCCATCCTTTTTGCTATTGTGGGTCCCCAGGTTAATGTAAGAGGTATTATGTAAAAAGATAATAGCATAATGTTACAAGGAATCATATAATTTTACCTGAAGGAAGTAGACTAGAGTTGTTAAAAGATGTGTAAGAGGACTTGGCATATTTGAGCTAGATAATAAAGAATGCATATGTTCTAGGCATACCTGATAGGTAAGATATTGCAAAGATAGGACACAATATGTACAAAATATGGTTACATGGAACAACCTGGTTTTAATTAACTATAATTAGAACTATAAATTAACTATAAATAGAACTTGGATGTGAGAACACTTACTGGCTATGTAAAGAAAGAGGAGTGTATTACTTAGAATTCATTCTTCTTGTTTTATTTTTTTTAACTAAGGTGAAATTTATATATAAAATACATATATATATAATACATATATATTATATGTATATATAATACATAACATTAACCATTTTCAAGTGGTAAAATTTGTGGCATTTAATATATTCACCACATTATGCAACAATCACCTCTATCTGGTTCTAAAACATTTCCATCAATCCAAAATAAAACTCCATACTCATTAAGAAGTTACCTCCCATTTTCCCCTCTACTCAGCCCCTAACAATCACCAGTCTGCTTTTGGATTCTATGGATTTACCTAACTTGAACATTTTATATAAATTGAATCATATAATATGTAAACTTTTGTGTCTAGCTAATTTACTAAAAATAATGCTTTCAAAGTTAATCTGCACTGTGGCATGTATCAGTATTCATTCTTTTTTATGGTTGGATAATATTCTTTTGTGTGTAAAAACTACACTTTGTTTATTCATGTCTCTATTGACGGGATCAATGTGAACATTGTACACAAGTATTGGTTTGAGTGCCAGTGTTCCATTTTTTTGGTCATATACCTAGGAATGAATGTGTCTTTAACAATAGAGAAATTTATTTTTTTCTTATAAAAAATTACAGAGGTCTGACTAGGGTTTAGATGACATTCTGGTACTTTAGAAACCCCGATTTTTTCTATTTCAGAGGTCAACAAACTATGGACTGTAGTTGCTTATATCTGTAAGCTAAGTTTTGGAGGTATGCAGCCATTTCCAAGTACTCTCTATGGGGCCTTAGATGTTACATGGCAGAGCTGAGTAGCTGACACAAAGATAGCATGGCCTACAAAGCCCATATTACATACTCTCCGGACTTTTACAAAATGTTTACTGAATATTGTGTTATTTTTTGGCTTGTAATCTTTAGCTCAGGCTCCCTACTCCTAGATGGTCAGATTCTAGTCATCATGTCCTGAATCCAGCCATCAGGAAGGAGACAGAAAAGAAGGGCATGCCATCCCCTTTAAAAATGCTTCCCTGAGGAATCTCACATTTCATTATTACAAATTAGTCAAGTCCATGACTAGCTACAATGGAAGCTGGAAAATGCAGTATTTATGTGGAGGTGGCTAGCAACCCATCTAAAATTTGAGTTCACTTGACAAGAAAAAAGAGGGGAACGAAGTGTTCTGAACAACTAATCAGCTGTGAGTATCCTTTAGAGGAACTAGCATTTGTTATCCAACCCAATTATCTCACAATTAGAAATAGGCAGGTCAGTAATACATCTCTATCTTCCTTGATAAACTGAGTGATTTCTTAGTTCACTACGTTTCCCTTTCTGCTTAATTTAAAACTCTGATTAAAGTGTTACCTCTCATTATCGAGATCTATGCAGCAGACTCTGTAGCCCTAATTTGATTTTCAAGGTTTCACATATGAAAAGGAATTGAAATTCACAGTTGTTGTTAATGGCACATTTTATAGGATTGGGATAACCAATGGATATTATTTTTCTGAAAGAAAAAGACTGTAAAGAGTTTCTATATCATGTTAGGGAGAAATAACCGCAGAATAAATAAGAGTGAGAAAAATTTAGCAGCATGCAGTTTGTATTAACACAAACATATGTTTCAATGTGGGCACAGACTCAGGGGTGTCAGAGTAGAATGTATTTAAATTTGTATAAGACAGCAAGTAAATAGAACACCCACACAATCTCTTCCACTTAAAAATATTTTTAATTTGCCTAAGAATAGAAACATCAGTATAAGGATGTTGTTCTGTAAATTTTCAAAAGTTCAGATATTAAATAAAATGGTAAATTAATTAAATATGTAAAGCTATGAATTCACAATATGTACAAAGTCCATCACTATGTTAAAAAGACGAAGGGATTACATTCCAAGGAAACTCATGCTGAGAGGTTAACAATTTATTCACACCACAATCATTCTAAATTGTGCTTGTTTTTGAGCAGAACAAATGGAGGTTTTATGAGAATTGTGAAACTCCAATTTTTGTTTTCTTTCCCTTTAGGTTTTAATTTGCATAATGTTATCTATCACTGTCCTTGGTGTACAGTTCTCTAAATTTTTTCAGTTCCTAGAATTGTACAACCACTACATACAATCAAGTTGCAGAACTGTTCAATCGCCCTCAAAATTATCTTGTGTTGCACCTTCCTAGTCAATATCCCTCCTCACAGAGCTTTTGAGTTTGTCTTATTTTATTTTGTATAATGCATTTAAGATTCACACATTTTGGTGCATGTATCAATCGTATCTCCCTTTTCCTGCTGAATAGTATTTCTTTATTTGAACAGATCATTTGTTTATCTATCAACAATTGAAAGGCATCTGGGTTGTTTTCAATTGCAGTCGTCTCTTGGAATCTGTGGGGGATTGTTTCCAAGTCACCCTGCGGATACCAAATTCCAAGGATATAAAATGGTATAGAACAATGCATACAGTTGGCCCTCTGCATCTGTGATTGGTTGAATTTATGGACTGGAAACCCCAGGATACAGATGGCCAACTATATATAGTATAAAGCTACTATAAACACATATAAATTTCTGTGCAAACATGTTTTTATATATTTTGGGTCAATAGCTAGGATTGACTGCTAAATCATGCAGTAAATATATTTTTAATTTTATAGGAAATTGCAAACAGCCAGAGTGGCTGAGCCATTTTGCTTTTGCAGTGACAATGTATAAGAGTTCCAGTTGCTCCACTACTTCCCCAGTTTTTTCTAAAGTATTTTCTAATAGTATTCTATTTTATACTTAGGTATATGATTGGCTTTGGTATATTTTTATTATGTGTATTGTGAGGCATAGAGTTTTACTTTTTACATGTGGGTGTTCAATCACTCTAGCATTATTTAACAAACTTTTTCTCCATTAAATTGCCTTTGCATCTTTTTCAAAAATTAATTAGTCATATTTTTTGGATCTATTTCAGGGATTTTATCATGTTCCATTAACATATGTGTCAACCCTTTCATCTATACCATATTGTATTAACTACTGTAGTTTTATAGTCAACTTTGAAGTATCGTCTGAGTCCTGCAGCTTTATTCTTTTTATTTCAAGATGTTTGGGCTATTGTAGTTCTTTTTCTTTATATGTAAATTTATAATCTAGCCTCAGTATCTTTAAAACATTCTTCTGGAATTTTGACTGGGAATGTTTTTAATTTAGAGATAATTTTGTGGAGAATTGATATGTTAACAATACTGAGTCTTTTAGTTCATGAAAATGGTATATATTATGTTGCCATTTAATTATTTTTTAATTTCTTTTTTTTTTTATCCACTTGAGGGCATCATTGTCTAGAATCAATTCAGCACTAGTCTCTGTTCTGTTAATACTCTAGGATTAGGTATTATTATAGCCTTCTGATATTTTTCACTATTGAAAAAGTCCTCCCAGTGATAATCAGCATTCTTTCTTATTATATTTTACTTTTCATTCCCCAAAGTGTTATGTTGTATTTTTTTATTTTACAAGTTAATATTTAATGTAAAGATGGGCCCCAAAATATCTTTTAAGTTGTCTATAGATCCTGGGAATATTTATTTACTTGTTTACTTATTCCTTTTTCAGCATTTCATAGGTGGGAGGTATATGTCATAAGTAATGAAAACTTTGAATGAAGATTAAGGTCTCAATGAGCCTCTAAGGTCCAATGTCTTCTCATTGACACATATGACAGACACATTGGCAGATTTGCACTTTCAACTGCTTTCTGTAGGTTGTTAAGGTTTTATGATGATAGTAGGGTAGATTATTCAAGGTTCTCTAGGTAAAGAGAACCAATGAGGTAAAGATAAATAAATAGATATATAGGCATCAATATGGAAACACACACACATATGCAAACATATTTATAAATAGCTTTATTATAAGGTATTGGCTCATGTGATTATGGAGGCTAAGAATTCAAAAGATCTGCTGTCTGCAAACTGGAGACCCAAAAAGCTGGTGGTGTAAGTTTTGGTCCAACTATGGAGGCTTAAGAACCAAGGGAAGCAAAAGAATTGATTATTTAAATCCCAGGCTAAGGGCAGGAGAAGACTTATGTCTCAGGTCAAGAGTCAGGTAGAGAATGAATTCTCATTTCTTCACCTTTTTGTTCAACAACAAATTTGACTATGTCCACCCACATTAAGGTGGGAAATCTGCTTTACTCAGTCCTGTGATTTAAATGCTAATCTTACCTAGAACACTGTCACAGGCAAACTCAGAAATAATGTTTAGCCAAATATCTAGGCACCTTGTAATCTAATCAAGTTGACACATACAATTAACCATCACATAAAAGGCAGTAATGAGTAATAGAACAAGAGAGTATTTTGCAATGTTAATTGAGCTAGATGTTAGACATGTATTGCTTATAAAGTTAGTTATTACAAGGATAGGAGGCTGCAAAAATAACTACATCGCCCGTGATTTTGTGCACCTATACCTTTTCTATGTTATCCTAAAACTCCAATGAGGAAGAACTGTAAGTGAAGGGAACAGGTAGTGGTAACAACAACTGCTAGTAAATCATAGAGTGCTTTGACATTTACTTGCTCATTTGATTTCTAAGACAAATAATGAGGATATGAAACTTGAAGGTGTTAATGCCCTTGTCAAAAGTTGCATCAAAAATATGTTGTAGTTCAAACCTAGATCTCCTGTCTTAATTTTATCTTCTTTTTTACTATGATAAATTGCCTTTTATATTTCCATATATCTGAGTTCTTCATATTCTTGAAGATTCAAGTCAGTTTATTTATTCAATTCTTTCAATTCTTCATGCAGTTCATGAATTGCATGAAGAATTGAAAGAATTGAATTCAATTAATGTATTCAATTCAATTTATTCAATTTTTCAATTCATGAGATGATCTTCAAGACCTACAGAACTGTTACCTCATGAATGCAGCAATGTCTTACATAGTTCTTTAAATATTTGTTAAACATCTAACATACGTCAGACACATTTTAGATCCCAGGGATACAGGAAGCAGACAAAGTTATTTTCTGTCATGAGTTATGCAATCTAATGAGGAAAACTAAGGAGACACACAATAATTAATTAAGTATATATTACATCAAATAAAGATAAATACCATGAAACAAAATAAAGCATGAAAAGGTGATAGAACAGTTTGTAGGTTGCATTTTTAAAATAAGGTAACTAATTGAAGGCTATGGTGAGAAGGTGACATTGAATATATTCCTGAGGCGATGAAGGAGCAAACAACTTGGAGACCTGGCAGAAGAGCATTTGCAAGCTGAGAAAGAACCCACTTGAAATGCCCTGTGCTACAAGTGTGCCTGATATGCTCAAAAACCAATAAGAAGCCCTTTATGTCGAAGTGGAGGAAGCAGAAATGAGCATAGTTGAGGTTAAATGGAAGAGGTGTTACAGGCGGGTGAGAAGTAGCAAGTTCCTTGCATTTGGCTTTATTGATATTGTTGGGATTTTTTGTTTCACTGTGAACAAATTGAGAAGATATTTTTGAGCAAAAGAGGGACTCATCCCTATTCTTAGCCTAAAATCAAGTAGGAGAGAAAGACATTAAATAAAATAAATGCTAAAATTAAAACTGGTCAAATGGATTAAGTTTAATTTAAGAATTGACATTTGAGCTTGGCTCTGAAGGAGAGTAGATATTAACCAGTAAAGAGTATAAATTTAATAATAACCATGCCTTACTGAGTTTTGCCACTCTAAGAAGCATTGTTTTTAGGACTTTTGTTGGATAATTTAATTTAATCTTCTTAATAATCTTATTATAAGAGATGTACAGTTATTCCTTTTACAGATGAGGAAACTGAAATACACAGAGGGCAGTAACATGCCCATCTTCTATTTAGTAAATGGGGGGAAATGAGACACAAAACTAAGAAGGCAAGTCACAGAAAGGCAGCTGGCCTTAGGTGAAGAAAAGGACAAAAGTCTTGTTTCTCAACCTAAGAAATTTCCCATCAGCCTTCTCCACCTATTCTATCTTTCTAATTCATACTCACATTTCTATGTTTGCCTCAATTTTTCTTCAATCTAGAATCTTTCCCTGCCCCTTCAGCCATTGTAGATAATCTTTCTAAAAATCCTAGAGAACAAATTCTGTGATTCTTACTTGATAAATAATTACACACTATCATGTGGCACCTCTTATTATTTACAAGAATTTTTAATAAGTTATTTTTGAGAGTTCATGCTTTTTTAATCCTGCAAATTAATGTCAAGCACCTAGGGATTTGAGCACAGTGGAAATAATTGGGATTACTGCCTATTTGTGCCCCATGTAGTGTTTAATATGAAGTTCTGAAATAATATTCATCATAGAACAGAGAAGAAAAAAAGAACCAGAAAGGAATAAAAAAGTAAGAAGAACTCTCAGAGGTCTCTAGAGGCTGACATCTTTACAGACAATATTGTGAACCAGGACAAAACCTTCCTCTTTGGCTCTTAAGCCTATGATAGTTTCCAATCCATATAAAGTATTACTTATACTGCTTTTTAGTATTTGAAGTGGTATAAGAGCCAGCTACAGAGTCAGATGAAACTAGATGTCCCAAAATGAACATTCAACTCCTATAGGAGACACTTAGGTACAGTAACAACCTGGGATATAAGGTACATGATGAGAGGCTAATGCAAACAAGAGAGGAAGAACACAAAGCAATGCAATAGGGAAACATCAGTTAAGTCAGGTTTCTGCTCTCCAGTCTCTAGTACTCTGTGGTGCCTGACGCAGCATTTTCTTATGGACAGGACAAGAAGTTTGTTTCAACTGTTCTCGGCCTGGAAACTACTGGGAGCTTGTGTAGTGTAACCCTTGTAGGAGAATGGATGGGAGTTTCTAGGTCTGGTTTTGTTCTCAAGGATCAGTGTGACTCTGTCCCAGTCAACTCTCCCTTTTTAGGGTATAAATTTGCCAAGATAAGAGAGTTGCATCTTCTGTTTCTCATATCCTATGCTTTATAACTATACTTCACAAATTTCTCCAGAACATAAATTTGTTCTTTTTTTCGTGCAGTGCCATCTTGAAATGTCTTGGAATGTTGTTTCTAACCAACTTTCTAGGGCTGAATTGAGATTGTCACCACTTGAGCAAAGCTAAAAAAGAAAAACAGGTTTTTTACTGTTATTCATTATACATATCTCTTATGAGAGGGATGTTTTCTCTCCACCATCTTCTGATTCATGATTCCTTTCTTGAGGAGAAACTCAGGAATAGCCATCTGCCCTTCTACTTGTATACTGGAGGAGGTGAAGTGACTTATTTTTTTGGTGAGTTTTGGAGGAGAAATTAGGTGCATGTTGCACAACTCATTTAGTTTTCTTTCCTATTAAAAGAGAACTGCCTATAAGAACTGCCTATATATTCTATTCTCCCCCCTCATGATATAGGACTGCTGCATGGGGAGTCCTGCAGCACCAAACTCTGCTGGAAAGAATTCTGCTACTTCTGGGGTTCAGTACTAAGAAGCCATTGTTTCAAATTTAATACATTTCTAACAACAGCTTCATCAATAATAAAGAGGTTATTTTGGCCCCACATATAGTTTATTTCTTCGTCTTACTATTTTTTGTAAACTTTAAGGTTTTAATTTATCCGAATTTAAGATGCATCTTAAAACTGATGGCATATAAAAGTTTTATTAGAAGCATATTCTTTTTTAGCAATAAATAAATAATAGTATTTCTAATAGTTTGTGACATTTTATGTATGATGAAATACAATGTAATCACAATTGATTAAGAAATAGAGTGGGAATGTAGTACTACAAATTTTTATCCCCAGTAATGCCATGTCCTGGGTTAATAGAACATCGCAGCTTCTGTGTGAAGGCAAGGATAAACATTCATTTGGAGACCACAGTTAGGCATAAATTTTGTAGTCCAGCCAAATTTATTTTAAATAAAATGATAATTAAAATGGCTTTTAAGAGTATATTTTCTTTGTTTCCAAATACCATCCTTGCCCACCACTCACTCTTAGGTCTTCAATTCATAAAAATGCTGTTTATAACAGAGAAAAGACCCGGAGGTTTCTAAATGATGCTGTTAGTAAGAGCTGTCAATTATCTTCAGTACATTGAGTGAAATATATTACCTGTTAAATGGTCTTTAATGCTCTTTTCTTAACCACTAACACAAGGAATATAGCCTGTAGATCTATACCAGCTGGTAGTCTCCAGTTTTCTTTATTTCTTAAAGTAGAAATTTTGCAGCTCTAACAATGAGCCTTCATTCTCTATGTATTGTCCTGAAGTGGTTAGGAAGAAGCAGAGAACATAGTTAGCAGATAATCTCTTTCAAGGAAGGTAGAGGTGAATAGGTCAGGTTGCACGTGGCTTGAGAAGAGGGAAAAGCAGGTACAACAGGATGGAATAAAGTTATAAACTGAAAAGGATTTATTTCTACCCCTATCGATGTCAGATAAAGTCAATTCAATACAAACTCCATGCACATAATAAATAGAAAAAAAGTAGATGAAATGGAATTTGATTGAGGGAATTAATAAGCTATGAAGGCACTGAGCACTTACAAGGCCCAAGATCCACTAAAAGGAATGCACAGGCCAGTGAGCCTTCTACTCAATGCGGCTCTTCTTCTTGAGCATTTGCTGATAAACACAAGTTGTGCATGAGAGACTGAGAGGCCGAGCAGAGATTTTATAGACTTACGGGCTAAAGGAACAAAAATTACAGTTCAGGATCCACCAAGAAGCATCCCTGGTAAATATGCCAGACTTTTAGTCAGAAGCCTTTGAAGAATGACAATGAAGAATAAACCAGAACTTGAGAAGCTCTAATAAAAACTAAAGCCCAACTGCAAATCAGCTCAGATCAAGAAATGTATGAAGCGATGAATCCCTCTACTAATTGCCTGACAGAAGCAGAAGTCTATCCATTCTGTATCAAGGAAACATCAAGAACTTCAAATTAATTATTCAATTTATATCAAATCAGTTATCAATTATTAATACACAATTATATTCTCATTGAGGACCTCTTTGGCAACACTATCAAAAATTGTACCCCTTTCCAAATTTCCTTTATTCTCTTTATTTTTCTACTTAGTTCTTATCTTTAACACATCATTCAATTTAGTATTTATCTTGTCATATTGTCTCCCCCATCAATAAGCTGGACATGGGCTGGGATGTTTTGGTTTTCACAGAATCCCCACTCTCTAGAGCAGTGCCTGGCCTAGAATTTCTACTCCACAAATATTTGTTAAATAAAAGAAAAAGTATTAATTATCATTTACATAATACCCTCACAGTTATAGGCCTAAAGGAAATATACCAAAATCTAACATTGGTTATATCTTGGTGGTGGGTAATTGTATTTTTTTCTCTAATATTTCTTTTTTTCACATTTTCTACCATGTATTATTTCTGAAAGTACTTCTTAAAGATGTTATTGAATTGAAAACCACCCAATCAAAAAAAGTCAAGGTCTTTCCCTCTTACAGATCACATGCTAAAACTCATAAATGAATTACAAAAAAGCATAATCTTTAAATAAGATCATGCTGTGTGTAATCATATTATTTCCTGTGTTATCCATTTTGAAGTACCTGTGGTTAGCAATTAGGATGAATGACAGTGGTCACAGAACAGAGCAAAGTTAGCCAGTTCTATGTGAAAATTCCTCCCTCCAGCTTGTTTCCACGGTTCAGGATCCTACCATTACAGGGTATCCACTAAGATGTAGATACAGAGATAATCAAGACTGAAATAGACTTTGGTCTAGAGAATATCTAGTACATATGCTGCCAGTGTATTTCATCATCACATGTTCGTTTATTATTCTTTTGTTCCACAAAGATTGAGCATTTTGAAATATTTAATTAAAAAAGTACAACCTGAATTAGTAACTAATGATGAATCACATTAAGAATATCTTACCAGCAGGAGATGAATAGCATAACCTCATCCAGTAGATGTAATGACAGTGTAAACAAATGATGTTTTTGTGACTTGGGTAGCTAAATTAAATTTCTATGAAATGCTTGAAATATGAGACATATCTTACAGGTTAATATTTTCACAGGCACGTTCATGTTGGTGATTGTCAATTGGAAATTGAAGTCACACTTTCTCAGGTCATTTTCTGGCAGGTAGACTTCCACCTACCACCCTTTTCATACCCACCACCCTTTTCATACCCTAAACTCACCCTCTCACTATGCTCTGGCAGAGTTTGAAAGATGACTCAAGGGGTAAAACTGCCATTCCAGAGAAACCGCTTGCAGAAAAAAGCCAAGCCCCTGGCGACGTGAGCGGTAAGCAGAGGTCTTGGCTTGAGGAAGTGCGAACCAGTCAAAACCAAGATGGATCTCTGCGCCCTGCACTGCAACGAGCACCCCTGCTGTGCCCTGGGACCTGCAACTTCACCCTGCATTCAGAGAACAAAGAAAACAAAACCTCAAAGGACATCTGCTAGAAAGAAAAACTTTTTTTGCATACAAACAGAAAAATCAGATATCCAGTAGAAGAGATCAGAGAGTGATGACATATGAGGGTCTGGTCAAAGAAGAAACAAAAGTTCTGAAACTGAAGACAAAAATGACTGATAAAGAAAATGTCAGTAGACCTACAAGAAGCAAAAATAATAGAACAATGGGAAAATATTTCATTTTTTAAAAGCTTCTAATGAATTCACCAATTAAATCATGGCAATAGATACATATAATTTGGAGAATAATAATCAAACTCTGCAGTTACCAATTAAAGATGAGCCCCAAAGTCAATGTATGACATCAAGCCAAGCATTTCACAATACTAAAAAGAAACAAATGACTACAGAAAAACCAAAGCAAGATGCTAACAGCTCAAGAAACCTGTACTTGGGTCTGATCGTGGCCAATTGTTCAGTTTAAGGTAATTCATTTAGAAAACCTGTACAAGTCAAAGATGAGAGCTCTGCGCCACCAAAGAAATTTTCCACCACTATCTCTAAAGTCACGAAGCTTCAGCCTGTACAAACATATAGTGTAACAGTGAAAAGTGACAGAACCTCAGAGATAATGACCACAGCTGAAGGTGTGAGCATTACATCTTAGGACAGACAGCTTTTGTCTCCTCCTATTAGAAGTCACCACAAAAATACTCAGGACTCCATGAAACAAGACATCAGTAGAACCTCTGCCAATGTTACAATATAAAAAGGGCTCCATGAGAAAAAATTACTGCAATTAAAGAGTTTTATCTAGTGTCAAAAACTGTTCTTGTTATGAAGTAAAAAGAAATAAGACACTATCAAAAAGCATCACATCTGAAACTATAGGCAGGTCTGCTTCCTCTGCTAATGCCGAACTGATAGAAAATTCAAAAACCACTGACCAGCGCAGACACACTATAACGATAGCAACTACTGATGGTAGATCGGCTCAGCCCAAAGAAGAGAGAAAAGCTCATCTGAATGGGCAGAAAGCTGGCAAAGGAAGAGTGCCAAAAAGGCCTCTTAACTCAGTTGTTACCCAACCTGAACTTGAAGAACAAAATGAAAAACCAGTTGAGTCCTTTTGGACTATCATGTCAGAAAAAGATGAACAAAGATTATTTACTGAAAGGGTAAATGAAACATTTTTGGAATGCCTTCACTTGATTAATGAGAGATGCCCAAAGGAAGAAATATTGGACGTACTAAAGATCTGATTAAAAATATTCCAAATGCCAAAAAACTTATTAAGTATTGGATGGGCCTTGAATGTACTGAACCACTCACAAATCCTATTGAAAATATCACAATCTATGACAATGACATTCTGTGTTAAATAATACACAATTAAAACTAAAGAGAGAGTCCAGAAATATAGTTGGAAAGTTTTTGATAAAAAGATAATAATTTTCAAATAGGAATGTTATATATATAATTTATAAACTATAGTTACTTAGGATGGAATATAAAATATAAATGCAATAACCTTATGAAAAAAATTTTCAAAATGTTACTGAAGGGCATAGAAGAAAATCTAAATAATTATGGGACACATATACTCGAATTCAAAGTCAATACTATAAAGATCTCATTTTCCCTAAAATTAAGCTAAAACATCAATGTCATTTTATTACCATCTCTAATAAGAATTTCCATGGAATTTAACAATTTAATTCTAAAAGTGTTACAGAAAAATTTAAGAATAATCAAAAAGTGGGCAAGGACTTAAGGAAATGTGAATTCACAAAAACCACTAAGCGTTTAAATTGGTGCAATCACACTGGAGAACATTTTTGCGATATCAAGTCAATTTGCAGATAAACAAAAATGTCACCTCAGAATATAACATAGAGTCTTTTTACATGCACAAGGAGACTATAATTTAATTGCAGAATTATTTGCAATCACAAACAACAGATCAGTATAAGTGTTTATCAACAGGAGAATTTATCATGTATTATAATATATTCATAGACTATAAAATTACAGAGTAACTTAACTAAATAATAAATATCAAATGCCTTATGTTGGAATAAATAGGAAAGATCCAGAATGATATATAAAGCATGATAGATTTAATGTAGATTTAATGGCATGCAAAACAACAGTAAATTTGTTTATGGATATATACAAATGTAATATACTATAAAAACATTTACTGCAAAGACACATATCACTTTTATAATAGTGATTACCTCTAGGAAGGAAAAGAGTATTTGAATCTGATAGAAATATAAAAAGGTCTTTAAAAATTTGTCATGTTTGACTTCAACCCATCTTTGAAGGAGTTTGTTAAATGAGTATTGATGCTTATTGTAATATGCGTATCATTTTAAGAATATGTGAATATTTCATTAAAATCAATATATGTAAATTATTAATTTTCTAATTTAAGTTTAAAACTAAAAGACAATGTTGTTTGGTTGCTTCACAATTCAATTTGCTGAGTGGGATCCCTGGACTGGTGTGACCTGGACGAAATCCACTTGTACTTTATTACATTTCACCTAATCTCATGCATACTAAGAATTTTCCAATTGGAATATAACCATGCTATTTAGTTTGAAAAATGTCCAGTAAAGTGTCACTTCATCAGGGATATTTTTAATATGTTATATCTACATATTAAATATATACATTTATATCTATATCCTCTATATCATCTATCTATATATATTGCTAAGAAAATGGAAGGCTTTGAACAATTTAACATTGAGGACATACATTTATTGCTATGCTAATGAGGGCTTTGACTGAAACAATCAATTCTGGTATTGTCCGTAGACTTCTCAGTCTCAGTAACCCCAAGTCATCCTGTCTTCTGAACTCTTGAAGTCTTTTTTGAAATGTGTTATGACATCTCTGCTAAGGTTCTACTTAAATTCAATTTTTTTTCTTTTGATCAGGGATTTGGGAGTCAAAATGAATTCTATTATAGTCCACCCTCCAAAAATAATTAGTTAAAAGCATTATTGGTCTTTCTGTAATTTTAGTGTAAATAAAACAAAACATTTTTAAGTCATTGAAATGAATGATAAAGGTACATGACCAAAAGACAGGAAAATTCAATACCTTTGACCATTTGAGTATATGTGACACACACAACAATAAATATAGAGAAAAAATATGAAACCATGTATTTAAAAACAGTAATATATATATATAAAACCACCCATATATATATATGTATATATATATAATATATATATGTCTATATATATATATATATATATATTGACATATATATATATTCCCTTACTATTTTAAGAGGCTTCCTCATCTTCTGTGGAAAGAAGCAATAGTATAAAGATCATGAACTTTAAAGTTAGAGAAATTGTGTGACTCTGTGACTTACCAGTTACTACTCTAAAACTGGTCTCAAGAGTGTTGGGGATATTTTAGTAGCTTGTTGTGAGGATTAAATTGTCTAGTGTTGTCTGCTCCCCTAATACAGTATCTACAAGAACATGGCTCTTAAATGTTTCATTCATTGATGCATCCCCATTATCTTTAATATTGTCAGGCACACGGGAGACTTAACAACTATTTATTAAACAAAGGTTCTAATATATACATATATTCTTGGATGCGTGACTCAATGAGAACAGTACTATCTAGCATAAAAGTGGTTAGTAGGTATTTGTTCCATATCCTTTTACTCCTTCTGCTTTCAGGATAGAAATGATGATTAAACTGGTCAACATATGTGTTTAGATCATATTGCTACTGAGAAAAAAGAAGTTTTGTCTGCTTCCTCTTCAACATCTCTGCATATTTCTGTATCTGTTAATGCATATTGCTTCTGTTTTATTCTACTGAAAAAATATGTAACTAATTAGTATGGCAAAGAAAGATATGTATCAGGTTAACTGGAAGTTAAAGATATGCCTGGTCTTAGTTTACCTAAAACAAAGCTATTCATGATGCCACCCATCTTCTCTGAGTTCCATAGCATGCCTAGTATACATGAAATCATTCAGCATTCATTCAAACTTTCACAAAGCTCTCTTTGTTGTATTTAGTATGGTTTCTAGCCCTAACTTCCTGATGGACTGTAAGTCCCATGAAAGAGGGTTTACAACTTCTATGCCATAGCATGTAGCTGAATATATTCTAATAAATTGTTTCAGTTAGGATGACATGACATTAATAGTCTCTGATACATCTTCTTTCACTTCCCATTAAACATATATGGAAAAATAAAAGCAGCTAAAACCATGAATGAGGGCAGTGTCAAAGAACTACCTGGGGAGCCAGACTACTGAATGTGAGTGCTCTCTCCAGTGTGTGTGTATATGGGGGATAGGGGCTGTCCAACATGTAAAGTGGGATTAGGAACTACCTCTTACTAGTGTTTTGGGGATTCAGGCTTTCCGTACATTGAAAGCTCCTGGCCATAGTAAGAAAACAATAATGTTAGCTGTTATCTCTACCATCATAGTGGCAATGTCTTTCTGTGTGAGAGAGAGGTAGAGAGAGAGACATTCACTCAATTAATTAAAAATATAGAAGAAGCAAGGTGAGTAATACGATTACCATGCTTACTGTACAGATAGGTAGGTATATTTAGATACCAAATTTGTGTATGTTTGGCTACCGTCAGACTTGTTGCTCTGAAACCTCAAGTAATCCTAATGTACCAACAATATTCAAAATCCAGAGAT
>CM053515.1:53473048-53656743 GCA_028627145.1 Eidolon dupreanum
GTATGAGAAAGGGATCTCATTAGCAATCGTATCCAGGTCCAGAATGTACCTTGGAATAAAACTAACCTGAAAAGTCCTGTGTTAAAAAATTTTAGCTTTTCTGTGAGGAGATTCAAGATGGCAGTCACCACAGATTTTCAATAAGTTGAATGCAATCAAAATCTCAAGATGCTTTTTTTTCTGGAACAATTCAAGGACTCCTAAAAGTTCTATTTGGTTCTTTTTAAAGCACGATTATTTTATAGACTTTACTTCTTACTTATGTTGTCCATTACCATTTTTATTTCTTTAATCATATTTAACATGCTCTTTAATATTTTGTATCTATTATTATGAATTTCTGAAGTCCTTATATATCTGATTCTGGTATTTACATTTTCCATTTTTTATTATTTTCACTTTTGATGCCTGGTTTTCTTGCATGTAGGCATGTGTTTAATTTTCATATTCACTAGAATTGTATCTGTGAGTAATCTCTGAGGCCTGCATTAAGACTGTGGTATTCCAGAGAGATTTGACTTTGATTTTGCCATTTGGTTCACTTTAAATTTTAGATGACATATATAGTTTAAATTCAGGCCATAAATCTACATAAGGCCTGATCCACTACCATACAGTCAAAGGGGAAATTTTGATTCCTTGCACCCAAAGCCAAGGCAGGCAAAGATAGGTTTACTAACTGTCTGCTCTGGTAAAGATTTTTCCATTCATGAAGACTCTGTCCTTTTATGAGTGTTAACTTTGTACTGGAGTCTCAGATTCCATATCCCTTCATGTATAGGCCTGAACCTTTCTAACTTAACCCATGTTGATGGGCATTCATTGTAACAATGACCATTAAGACCAAGCTCCAGGACTCTGTCTTTAGGAAGTGTCTCATGGCAGACAAAACTTACTTACAACTCAAATTCTGACTAACATCTTGACTCAGAAGATGTCTATTACTTCAAGCCCATCTAGGTTTAATATCTATACTTATAATAATCTATATCTATATATAGAAATAGTTTATAGATTTATTTGCATTTTAGTGTTTTGTTGCTACAGATTTTCAGGATAATTTAATCTGCATTTTGTAATAAATAGAAGTATTATATATTATATATTAGGTAGAACTAGGAAAGTTAAAATATCTTTCACACTATATTTAATGTCAAATAATTTGAGGTATACTTGAATTTTGTATATATTTGGATTTACAAAATATTCTCTCTCATGATAACCTTCATATAATCAACCTGCATCATATTTCTTTACAGGACTAATCATTACTTGTCCTATTATATTTTTAGTAGTTTATTTATTGTCTGAGTTTCATTCTCTGCCATAGCCCAGAGTAGGGCTCAGAAAGAAATCTAGCTATAGGAGGTGAACACATAATATGTGTGTGTGTATGTATGCCTTACTGTTAAAAAGTACAACTGAAACTTACCACATTTCGTTAACCGATGTCACCATAAAAAAAAAAAAAAAGTTATCATTGATTGAATCAAGAATCTATTTCTAGACACAAATATAACTTTCAGGGTTAATATGGGTGGAATAATTAGTGCCTCAGTATAAAATAATAAACGTGGATTATTTTTTTGATACTTATATCTGAGATCAACTGTACAACCTTACAGTTCTTATAGATTCCTAAGGGTGGAAGGAGGGAAACAGTAGCTACGTAAGTAGCTCCTAATTCAGACTCTAATCATAGTAGAGACAGTAGCAACCTTGCCCGAAGTAGCTATCTTGGAATGCCTCTAATGATTCTTTGAACGCACTCTATTCCTAAATAAATTCCTATCTAATGAAGTTATTTACATTGAATTCTATTGTCTGCAACTAAAATTCTTGACTAACACACCTACAATGAAGGGTCAGCATACAGAGGCCAAAATCAATGAGATTCAACATACTTCAAAATGCATAGCTGTATTACTATTATTATTAAAAATAGTGACACATAACTTCAAGATGATATATTATAAGCCTACACTTTTGCCTAGTCATGCATATCTTATACCTAAGCTATTTTTTTAAATAAAGGAACAGTATGACAATTTAAAAGGCAACAGGATACCACACATTCCAGAAAGATACCTGACAAGTTCTCAAACTCATCTTCAAATTAATTATATGATAAGGAGCTAGGAAGTTGCCTATGCTGTACAGAACAATACTTTTTATATTTTTATAAATTCCTC
This sequence comes from Eidolon dupreanum, assembly GCA_028627145.1. Lineage (NCBI taxonomy): Eukaryota > Metazoa > Chordata > Mammalia > Chiroptera > Pteropodidae > Eidolon > Eidolon dupreanum. The sequence continues at coordinate 53,475,241 of CM053515.1, forward strand.
GTTTCTCAAAACCATGGTGGTGAGGGGAAGACTGTAGAGTGAGATAATCATGTTACCTAAAAAAGAAAAAAATGACTTAGCTCTAGATAAGAGGGGAGAAAAACTAGTCTGATAAACAGCACTTTTCTCTTCTAGACAATTCTGATTTTCCCCTTTATATTTTCTAAACACGATGATAAAAGGAAAGAAAAAGAAAGTTTTGCTTGTTTTGATTTAGAGACTATGGAACTCAAATATCTTTGTTTAGGGAAATTTAAATTCTTTCTTGGAGTAAACTATAAACATATCTTTCAATTTTTATTCTAGAATCCCTCCTTTAATCTAGTCTCCTGGTAGGGTGCATTTGATCTTAGTTACTGCAGGATTTTTAATAAATGTAATCAATATCATGAGCATATTGAGTAGGAATAACTAGAAATTAAATAGGATTCTTTAGTTACCTTTACTTCTTCCATTTCCTCTTATAAAAAGTATCAATACCATACATTATGAAAATGACCTTGTTTCCGTAAGCCTAGAACTCAGCAAACTTCTTTTTCTGTAAAAGGTGAAATATTAAATACTTTAGGCTTTGTGTGATATACAGTCTTTGTTGTTACTCCTCTACTCTATTGTATTTCAATAAAACTTCCTTACAAAAATAGACATTAGTCGAGATTTGGCCTATGGGCTATAGTTTCCCCACCCTGCCTTAAAAACAAGAACACTAATGTTCTAGCTCTATTTGTAAGACTCTTTGGAGAGAGATATAACAGATTTTGTCATGTCACGCAAATGACATTTAATTAAGAATACCAGAAAGGGCACTAGATTTAATTCAGGAGCAGAAAAGCAAGTAGTGGATTCAGCATATGCAAAATAAAACAGAAAGCAAAAGCTAGTAGTACAAGTTAAAGATCACATACAATCTGTGGTTTGGAGCAAAACAGAGGGCTAAATAATGCAGACCACATATATGTCACAGATATGACAATGGGTACAAATTAAAGAAGAAGGTTTAAGCAGTCCACAAATAGAGATTATACAGAAGGAAAGTCCTTGGCACTTAAGAAAACCAGTTGCTTTACTAGATAATCGTTATGTGAAACAGAGGTTTGGAGATATGTAAAACCATTGGAACCTGCCAGGGTTAGGAAAATCTATTTGCAGCAGGAAGCAAGAGGTCAGAGATACAAATAATTTCTAATATTCAGGAAGCTCCTTGGTGAATTAGGGAGAACAGTGATGCATTATAGTTCTGCCTTGCTATGTTCAGAGGTAAACCTCTGCACTATGTGTTCACATGGTGCCAACCCCCACTCAAGATTCTTTCCTAACTGCACTGTATTTCAAGGCTGAAGATTGGCCCATACAAAGGTGACATTTATCTCGTTCTTCCGCTTTCCTTCCAGCTCTTATTTGATGGACACATTTGTTTTCTGATATAATGGGTGCTTAGATGACATAAGCTGAAAAGATAAATACTGAAAAGTGTTTGAGTGAATTATACTTAGCACTTAGCTTAAGAGGGTCTTTCAATGGAAAAATGTTTTGCCATTTTATTCTTTGAAAATGATAATTCTTTAGTTGATAAAACTATATAAAATGCTGCTGATCTGGTGTGCATTCTGATCTGGTGTGCATTCTGTTACTTGAATTGAATCTTGTCAGTGGGCATTGCCTTGACAATTTGTATACATCTGATTTCGTATTGAAGAGGATATGTTAGCAGAGAATGGGGTTCTGTTCCTTCTCGACATGTCGTCCAGGCTCTTGATGTCTCAAACAAGGATTTGAGCAAGACACAGAAAAGAATAGCTTTATTAGAAGAGAAAGTAAGGCAAGAGAGTACACTTCCAGATGTGGAAGCAGGCCAGAGCAAGAGAAGGGTGGCTCATGGGCCTGGTAACAAAAGCCTTTGGGTGGTTGATTTTCTGTGGGTGGTTGATTTTCTTAGAGGAATGGGTATACTTAATGGATAACTAAGATGGATGAGACTCAGTGACTCATCATTTACCTTCTGCACATGTTTGTTCTCATAATTCAGTCTGTTATAATGATATTAATGAACTTCTGGGCATATGCATTATATAATAATGATGGCATAATGAGGTTCAGGTGAGTTGGGAGTCATTACAGTCTTCACCGCACAGGAATGAGTGACTGGCTTAAACTGGTATCTAATTCTCTGCCTACCTATTTCTTTGTGGAAGTTACTTTTTAGCCTAAAAATGCCTTTGGCTTACTTAACTGTGGGCAGACTGGGGTGGGCCTTTGTAGGAGAGTATGCCTCAGCATTTTGTAGGTGGACCTGAAACCCCCTATCTATATTACTGCCTAACTTTTTTTCTAAGAGCTATGAACCACTTCTTAGTATGGATGCTGAGGAATGGGAGGTCTCTTCTTCTGTATCTGCTTCCTGCTGAGGAGAGTCTTAGTCTCTGTCTATTGGGGTTTCATAGAGTTATTTCCCTCTCTGTCTCAGTCAGAACAAGGTCTTGAGTTCTGCCAAAGGATGTATACCGCCAAGATGCCTCCCTTGTCCCTAGACAAAGAAGAAAGGAAGATGCAAACTTGTTATTTAAATCATATATCTATTAATTTTCTTACTCTTGATTTTCTTATTAAGTGAAAAGAATAAGCTTAGTAAGGGAAGACAGACTAGGTTAATATATTACTTAAAGAAAGAAAGTCCTGGGTTAAGGGTTCCCTCCTCCACTTGACTACAATGGCCCTGCCTGGCCCAAGGCAATTTCTGCTTACAATGGACCCAGAAGAATTCTAAGCTTCAGTGATCCTTAATCAATAACCAGAGGACCTGAGTCAATAACGAGAAGACCTGAGTTACTTAATCAAGAACCAGAGGACCCAAATCACAAGTTTCAGAGTAATTATCTGAATTAGAAGGAGGGGGCTCTTACCTACAGAAAGGAAAATAAATAAATAAATAACCTCAGAAAAACCTAGTAGTGTAAAAAATACTTTGAAAAGAGCGATTAAAAGTTCTGTGGGCACATTTTGTGAATATTAGCCCAGATTAGATACATATGAGATCAAGCAGTATATTTCAAACATCAAGATAGAACTTTTGATGTTTGTATTATTAATTGCCATTGTTCTCTGCCCCAAACAGACAATATTCCACAAGAACAATATATAATTACCCTATGAAATTTCTCAAAAGAAACTTTTAAAATATCATATTCAGTGAAATACCAATTCCATTTTGCCTGTTTTTGTATTCATTCTTTCTTTTCCATTTCTTCTGCTCAGCAGCTTTATTCCTATGGTTCATTCCAGTTCTATACAATGTGAGATTCATATATTCCTGAGAACTTAGAAAATTATCCAGTAGGGCACAGGAAGAAAATCTAGAATTTGTGTCAACAATTGTTTTTTATCTAAAAATAAAGAGGAATTTAGGCTTGCTAATTCAAAAATATATATTTATATTCTTTAACATGCAAGACACATAAGTATGCATGCAATTTATAATATACATGTTTATCCAGTTATGTTACTTGATATGTAGATTAACTTTGGTGTGTCCACTCAGTTTCTAAGTTAGATGTTTCTCTGTAACATAGGAATACCCAAGCTATCTTTAAAAAATACATTATACAATGTAGAATAAGTAAGACTATGGAAATTGAGTAAAAGCCTCAACATGTTTCACCGTATATTATTTGTTATTTTATGGATAATTTTGTTATCATTAGAGCAATCGGAGTTCTGGTTACACACACCTCTAGGTCCTTTTCACTGCCAAAGAAATGAATTTCTGCTCAGTGAATATGAGAAATATTTGCTTATTAAAAGCACATTATGAGATAGAAGACAGGTCAAGCCTAAAACCAACTAGCCACGTGGAAATGAGTTTATATACCCCTAAGGAAGGATACAGGTTACAGCCAGGAAAGGTGGAGAGCTCTAACCCTGGGTGAGGGAGAGGCCTATGTTATCTTTGGTCCCCCTGATTGGATGGTCCTAAGGACATTCCTAAGTGTTTGGCAAGTGAGGTCACCTCGATTGACACCTGGTTACTATATAACTTTGCTTATCGTGCATGTGCTTACCCAGAATTCAGTTTATCATTAGATTCATGAAAATCCAGGCATAGTCATGAGATTATAATGACAGTATAATGAGGCTGAAGTTAGGGGCAGTACTTTTTGCACATGCATTTGTAGCTGGTTTAGGACAGCATCTTTAATGGCCTTAATGCTCTAGGATTTGGGCTAATTTATAACCCTAAAAGGGAGATATTTCTGAGAAGTGCTTAAGGAAGGTCTTCAAGGGGAGTTTCTATGGTCACAGAGCTGGGCCTTAGCTCTTGTCATTCATGTCTGACTAGCTACCTAACAATTTAAATGAAAAAAAACCATGCCAATTACAAAATACATGGGTAATAGCATTTGTTCTAAGCTACTATATCAGAGAAGAAATAAGAACAGAGAAGAAAGTTTTCTCAATAGTTAATTGTTTCTTTAAAAAGTATGATAGTTTTTGGAATGTTTTTATGAATGACTATCGGTGATGAAGCAAACTTAACTAGAATTAAAACTAAAAGAGAATTTTAACCATCTTTTCTTTATTCCAATCTGTCCTCTATTCACCTCCAGTCATGCCACCCTCCTCTTCATAGGCATACACTGGCCACCCAGAGTATATATAATCTTCAGAAAAGTATAAGACTCACAACTTTATGATCCTATTTACATTCTTCTGGTTTTTTCTTCTACCCTTTTACTAAACATATTATTCTTTCTTACAACATTAGACTACGACTTTTTGATTAGCCTTATTTAGAAAATCATAAACTTCTAACTTCCTCTTTTATATCTTAAATTTTCTGTATTTTCCAAGTTAATCTCAAATGGTATTGATAAGAAAAAAAATTCTAAGGTGCTATAAATTAAATTATAGTAGGCCTGAGGGTGGAAGGAAAATACAGGAGAGGTTAGTCATTTAAGGACTGAGGCCAAAATTGACAAAAGACTGCACATATTCCTGAATGTATGCTGAAAATTTGAATTAACTCCCTGGAGGCTGTTTTCACAATTACCTAAAGACAATTGCCAGGCACCACCTACCATCAGGCACTTCTGCTTCTGGCTTACCCATAACTTTCTGGGTCATTGTCCATGACCAATCCAATGCAGTAAACACTTCTTCCTTAAGGATTCTGCACCTAACCAGAACCAGCCCTGCATCACCTTCTCTTGCTCTCTTTACCTATCTATAGCCAATGTAAATTCTTTGAAAACAAATTACATGTGTCTTCCACTACTTGTATAAGAAAAGCCCATTTGTTCCAGAATGGCCAACACATGTGTCTTTTCTACCTAGCCCCACTGTTGTGGTTCAGACTTTATGTTCCAGGACCTGGTCCTTTTCCGACTAGCGTGAAACTCAGTAAACCCTTTCTTTTAGAAAAGCTTTTAGTCATGATTTTTGTTTGTTTGTTTAACAGTATCACACTTATAAATCCTATTCTATTCTTCCCACTGAGATTTTATATCTTATCTTTTTTTTTATATTTCCATTTTAGGTAGTCCTTTGTTCTTTTATTTCTTTTGAAAGAAGCAATTTTGTCTTATCTGCCTTTGTCCCATGCTAAGACTCTTGGTTAGATTTAATTGGTTCCTCTTCCTCAAAATCCAGCTGAAGGCCAACATCTCAAAAACCTTTCCTGACTATTCAATCTTTCTCTGAACCCCATCATTAAATATCTATAGCCTTTAGCAGAAAAAATATGTTTTACATTTTTTTGGGATTGTATGATCCACGAGGACAAGGATTTTTCGTTATTCTTAATTTACACGTAATAACTCCTAACAGAACATATTAAGTATGTGATACTCAGTAAATGCATGCTGACTAAAGACACAAAAATTAACATGCTAGCTAAAGTTGTAATTTTGTTTCATAACTCATTTGGAAATATAAAATCTTCTGTGTCAGATTGCACTTTTCAAAGATGACTACAACAATATCTCCCATTTTACATGACATAGTTACCATCAAGAGGTTTCATCTTTGTCTCGTCTTCTTGAATTTGAGAGGACTAGTGTGTTGCTTATAATCAATATAATGCTATGGAAATGATACCATAGCAACTTCTCAATGTTGGTCAGAAAAGACCAGGCAACTTCTTACTGTTTGCTAGAGCATCACTTTTGGACTATGTAAGAAATGTGGCTAAACTGAGGACACTGTGCTGTGAGGAAACGAAGCCATAGGGAGAAGCTACATGTAGGCTCTCCAGTTTGAGATCTTAGTTTTTGAGTTTTCTCATCCCAGGTTCCAGTGACATGAGTAAATAAACATTCAGATGATTCTATCCTGTTGTTGAGTCAACCTAGCTTTTGAGTCTTCTCACTTTAGGTCTAGAATATTGTAGAGCAGACACAAATCATGTATGCTTTTTTTTTTCTTTTTCTTCTTTTTTTTTTTTTTGTAAATTATTAAACTACAGAAGCTGTGAGCATAATAAAAGACTGCTGTTAAGTTTAGAGTAGTTTTTTTTTTATACAACAATATTACCTGGAACAACTTCTTTTGTATTTTGGGGAAAATATTTTTATGCTAACATATATGTTAAGAAACATAACCTATGGTATGTTTTTAGATATCTCCTAAATAATCATACATGGCTTCGCAACTTTCCGTATCCCAAATTCTGAAGACTTGTCATCACCTTAGCCTTCTAATATGATTTAATTTTCTTTTGCAATAATTTGTAAGAAAAAAAGGTGGGACCACAGAAGAAATTCTGAATATCAACAAAGGTTAAGAACTTTCAATATTCCTCTGTAATCATAATTGATAAATCTTTTATATCCTGACATTTGTCTTTTGGGAAGCTAATCAACTTTAATTAACATAGTCTTATTTTCTTGTATTTTAAAGATAGAAGTTCCTTCTAAAATTTAGTAAGTTTGCCTCTGTTCATTGACACAGAAATGTAAGTAGGTTTTTTTTTTCCTCAGTAAGTTTTACCAAATAAAAGTGAACTATAATATCTGTTTTACCCAAAGCCTGGTGATTCCCCAGAACAGCTGTCATTGAAGGGGGAAATAGAGGGAGAGGTGCTAGAATCAGGGTAGCATTCAACATTTCTATTTTACCCACTGAAAAGTTGAGCTTTGGGGAAATCAGTGAAATTTTGTGAAGCCAGGTGCTGTATACAGTATATGCATATGAATCTGTACCTTTCTACTTCTAATTTACAAAGACAGTTATTTTTCTTGGTGACCACCAACCTTAACTTTAACTCTGTTGCTCGCAAAAAAACCCACCGAACATTTCCAACATAATTGTTTATTCACTACATGGAAGGACTTGGTCTCTTTATTTTGGAACTAATTTCTGTCACAATAGAAAATACATAAAAAATGTTTCATGTATAATAGAAGCCACAGCTGCTTTAATATTTATCAATTGTTTTCATGTAGTCTATTATAATCACTTGCTAAGTTTCTGACCCTCTTATTTGCTTTGTTCGTTGGCAGCTGTGTTTTCTGTGACTCCTGAATTTTTGTCTTTTATTGTCTTGCTTGAATTTCAATTTCTTTGGAAAAAATCTGAGCAGGCAAAAATTTAATCTATCTGAAAAGACTGATTTTTTCTGGCTGCTGGGCTAAGTAGGACATTCAACTTTAGCCTAATCCCTGGATAATGTGTAGTATTTCTTCATGAAAGCCACCTTAACTAGTTGGATAAGTAATACAAAATATATCTTTTTACACAAGATTTATATTGGATAATAGACCAACTTGCTGAAACCAAATTTTCCCATGAATTTTTATTAGTGTTTGTTTATGAGCAAAGCATATTATTATCTTAGTTTAGCGAAAATAAATCTAAACTCTATTTATTGCAATCAGGCCATAAATGCTTTATTTGGCAGGGATTTTGAATTACCTTTTGCCTTTAGACTTCAAAGAATTAAACATATTTTCCAAGTCTTATCCCTGCTTTTGGATACTCACTTATAACACTTCAAAACAGAGGTAGGATGATCACATAATTTTTCTGAAAAAAGTGAGTCTTTGCTGGTCTTGTCAGTTCCTTCCTGACAACAGCTTTCTGTGAGCACTGTGTCAGAAATGCTGTTTCCTCAAGTGGATGGGATTTGGAATTAAGAAAACTGTCCTCACTTTGGTGTTTTGTATTACTGAGTCCTTACTAAACATGGCTATACTTCTGCTGAGAATGATCATTTCCAAAAGCTGACTACAGGTTTTTTTGTTTGTTTGTTTGTTTTTGTTTTTTTTTGTTTTTTTTTTTCAGTGGGACTAGGCTTGTGCCCAATTCTGCTAAGACCTTGGCAAACTACTTTTTCTGGGAAGGCTGAATGCTGTGCCTGTACCTCTCTGAGTTTCTGATTTGACTATTATGGGCCACCTCATTCTGATCTGAATTAAGAAATTTCTCAGAGACCTCATATCCTTGCATTTAGAAAAAAATAAACAAAAAACAAAAATACAATTAAAAAATGGGCAGAGAACCTGAACACTTTTCCCAAGAAGACATACAAATGGCCAAAACATATGAAAAGATGCCCAACTTCACTATTAGGAAAATGCAAATCAAAACCATCACACTTGTTACAATGACTATCATCAACAGGACAAGTGATAACAAGTGTTAGAGAGATTGTGCAGGAATTAAGAACCCGCATGCTCGGCTGGTGGAAATGTAAACTGGTATAGCCGCTGTAGAAAACTGTATGAATGTTTCTCAAAAAATTAAGGAGAGAATTACCGTATGACTCAGCAATCTCTCTTTTGTGTATCTATCCAAAAATCTTGAAAACATTTATCTGTAAAGATATATATACCCCATTGTTCATTGCAGCATTATTTATAATGACCAAGACATGGAAACAACCTAAGTGTTTTTCAACTGATGATTAGATAAAGAAGATGTGGTACACAAATACGATGGAATATTATTCAGCCATAAGATGAAATACTGCCATTTGTGACAACATGAATGGATCTTGAGATTATCATGCTAAGCGAAATAAGTCAGAAAAAGTTGAGAACCATATGATTTCACTCATATGTGGGATATAAAACTGAAAGCAACAAAACAAGACAAACAAACAGAGACTCATGGTTACAAACAACAGTTTAGTGGTTTGCAGAGGGAAAGGAAAAGGGGGATTAATAAGGGTAAAGGAGGTCAAATATATGGTCACAGAAGATAATTTAACTTTGGGTGGTGAGCATACAATGCAATATATATATATATATATATATATATATATATATGACATTATTGAATTGTACACTTGAAGCCTATATAATTGTATTGATTGATGTCACCCAAATAAATTTAAATTAAAAAAAAAAGAAAAAATCTAGATGCTAATATTTACCAGTTCAAATACGATTTGTGCTTAATTTGCTACCTTGGAAAGTGAGGTATTATGGACTGAATTGTATCGTCTCTTCACAGGTTTATTTATTGAAAAGCCTAGCCTCCAGTACATCAGAATGTCACCTTGTTTAGAAATAGGGTAATTACAGATGTGTTAGTTAAGGTTGTCATTGGGGTGGGCCTAATTCAATAAAGCCAGCGTCTATATAAAAAGCTGAAATTAGACACAAATACAAACATAGGGAGAACTCTATGAGAAGATAAAGGCAGACAGACATCAGATGATGCTTCTTCAACTCCAGAAATGCCAAAGATTGCCAGAAACCACCAGAAGCTAGGGGAAAGGGAGGGAACAGATACTCCCTCATAGCCTTCAGAAAGAACCAACACTTCTGACACTTGATTCAGACTTCTAGTCTCTTGAACTGCGAGATAATAAATTTTTGTTATTAAGTTTGTGGTGCTTTGTTAGGACAACTCTAGCAAAACAAGTCATGGGATTCAGAGTCAACAATTCTGAAAGGTTAATTTTCTAACCTAGAACCCAAATGCTGTATACTCCTAGTTGCATTCCAGAATGCTTAGGCCACAAAGTCTACAACTGATCGGCAGTCCTTTTATCCAAACCTTTTTGTGCCATACAACAGACACTGGTTTACTTCTCTATTCTTTGTAAAAGGAAATCTCAGGGTGATTACAAAATTGCACATATGTTATTATCAGGAAAAGTATACTTGCAGAATCATATTAGATTTATAGCTAGCATGTTATTCAAAGGTTATATGGTATACGTTTAATATCAACATACAGTAAATAAAAAGACTGACATCGCAATCAAATTCAGATCAATTCAGTAAGGGAAAGTATTAAATATTTGTTAGGTGTAAATATAGAAAAAGTAATAGATATGTGTTCTTAGAGTTAATTTTGAATACCAAAGTAGATATGAATTCCTGACTATGAGAACAGATAATATTTTAGAGCTGCCTTCATAACAGGAATCATTTGATACACATATCGCTCCGCCTTTTTAATACCAGTCTCTAACTTAATCTTAGATTTGATATTTGAAATGGCTAGAACAAATGTAATGATCATGTCAGAAAGGAAAGAACTCAGCTTTGCTGTATTTTTTTCAGTGCACAGTAAAATTTCAGTGGTTTGATTTATTCTCAAGAAACTGTTGTAGGATTATGTATAGGAGACTAAATTTTACACAGATATTTGTTTAATTTGCAGAAAATCTATCCAAGATTTTAAGGAGACAATGGTCTTCCTCTTTTTATTAAAGGATTATTTCATTGGCACATATTTCTGTGGAATAGACTAGATGTAAATCAGATTGCATTAAATTTGTCTCGCCCCAAAACAAATGTCACCAAACCTACAGGTGCTTCTTATCTGTTTCAGCTGTTTGAGAAACAAGATTCCATCTCTAAGTATTGGCTCAATTCCTCAGGTGAAATGCCAACATTCTATCTGCACTATGCCCAAGACAGACATTTTAAATTATCATCCGATTTTCCTCATTATAGGGTCAGAGTTCCTAACAAACTGATCCATGAAGTTCTATGAAATGTTGAAAGTTGGGTTATGACTTGAAACTTATTTGTCATATTTGCTTGTTGATGTTATTAATTGGTATTTCATAGAGATGACTCTACTTAATTAAGAATATTGAAGCCAATGTCTAGAATATTATACATGTGGGTTTATTAAAATAATTATTTTGAATTTGATATGTATATGTAAACAAGTGTTATAGATTGGATAAATATACACATTTACAAACATGTATATTAAATTATAAATAAAAACTACACATGCTATAAATTTTCATACTTTTGTAGTTTATAGATGAAACTTTTATTTTCCTATGGATTACAAGGTCATAGCTCTGACCTAATATCACTTGAAATTTCTTTTCCTGTCACTTCCTATGCCATTAGTACGTTTCTTTTTCAAGGTCAGTTCATGCAACATTATGAATTATTAAATGTTACTTCATACTGGTTAATTTTCTGCTTAGTCCACATACATTAAGGTTGAGGTTCTAATTGAAGTTTATTGTAAGCTTTAGTCTATAATTTCTCAAAGTTATGAGTTTATATACAGAGCATTATACTTTTATATTAGTTATCTATTTGGCATAGCAACATATACCAAAACCTAGAATCTTAACACACAAGAATCTTAACACACAATTATTACCTCTCACAGCTTCTGGAAGTTAGTAGTCTGGAAGTGACTTAGTTGGGTGGTTCTGGCTTCAGATTTTTATGAGGGTATAGTCAGGGTCTGGTCTTTCCATGGTGATGCTCACATGTGACCAGCTGCTTTCCCCAGAAGGGAAGATTTCTGTTTTAATAAGCCCTCCAGGTGATTCCGATGACTGCTAAACTTTGCAAACCCCTGAACTAAAAGACTCTTAAAGGTACAAGCCCTTAAAAATACTTACTGAATTTTGTAGTGAGAAAAGTCACTCTTCCCTTGGTAGCACATTACTTCTGGAAATGCTTATACCCATTAGTTGGACAGGGACAGGGATAAAGATATTACACAAATCCATGAGAATGCAGGATTCCAGGTGTACAACTACTCCCATGTCTTGCACCATTTTTTCTAAAATGCCTCCTGTAAGCAGCAATGAGAAGAGGTTCTTCCTTCCTTCCTTCCTCCCTTCCTTCCTTCCTTCCTTCCTTCCTTCCTTCCTTCCTTCCTTCCTTCCTTCCTTCCTTCCTTCCTCCCTCCCTCCCTCCCTTCCTCCTTCTCTCTCGTTCTCTCTCTTTCTCTCTTTTCTTTCTTTCTTTCTTTCTTTCTTTCTTTCTTTCTTTCTTTCTTTCTTTCTTTCTTTCTTTCTTTCTTTCCTTTCTTTTGTAGACATCCAAATGTACCCAGGATGATTACAAAAATAGTCCTCTTTTTTAGCCTTTCCCAAATTTAAAACCTCTTAATTCTCACTTTACTTTCATTGCTTCATTTTATACAACTCCCTTCTGCAGAGCAATTGGAGCTCAGAAATCTTTAAAACTTTCTTACTGCCTTCCTAAACCTTTGCTCTGTAATAGTTCAAACCCAACTGTAGATAGGATACACTATAATTAAAGTGTTTCAACAAACAATGTGGGCACTCACTCAGGTATTGGCAAAGGACAGGGATACAATGTTTTAGTATGAAATTTTGTTCTCCTACAAGTGGAGGCAAATTCTTAAATAAGAATTTTTTATTTTAAACTGTCATATCACTATGATTAAGTTTTGAGGCTCTGCTACTTCAGGAACAAAACGCTTTAAAATTTAAACTGTTCTCTGCCATGTTTTTCTTAATGATAAATGGGCATGTTTCAAGCTGGGAGGTTAGAAGGTGACAAAAGGCTAAACTAAAACCATCCTCACAATACACTGTTTCACTTAATGATAAGTGACACTGTTTCAACTTGGCAGGATGAAAGATTTTACATTTATGTTGAAGCAGAGAAATCACCAATTGCTCACTACTACTAATTAAAGACGTGTCTAAGAAAATAGGGGTAATGGCCAAGTACAAGCTGAGACTACATTCAGAAAATGTCATTATTTTTCTTCTTTTCTGAGAAATATATTTTGTGCTGCCAGCAAACAAACAAACAAAAAACACATATTGTTTTTCCATAGAAAAAAATTCAAACAAAAATTTAAAATTAAAATCATTAATCAAATTATGTTTTAATTTTTCAGAGCAAATTTTAGAAAAACCAGGACAAATAACAAAATAATCAACTTTCTGTTCTCCCAAACTTTATGCTTTTGAACTTTAGTAACTTGAAACATATCTCAAAGAATTTTCTCTATTTTGGTAAACACACCATACTTATATGATGAGAAATTATTACAAAATTTGTTGATCTGATTCTTGTGTTCACAGAAGAACTTGAAAATATAAAAGTAGTTTGTTTTTAGATGAAGAAAAGGATAAGCAAGAAAAAGGATACGAGCTATCATTTAGATATAATCAAGTGTCGTGATGTCTTTCCTCACATATACATTCCATTTTCAAAGCGGCTCATATGAAGATTTCACATTCTTGAAAAGAACTGTCCACGATTAACCTATTTTCACTGACATATGGCTGAAATTATCAGAGAGTGAATAGAGCACATAGAGTCAGTATTGTTCTTAGAGAGTGTTACTGTCGGTTAAAATGACAGTATGAGTTATTTAGAGATTCTAAACAAACTAAAAATTAAAGAAATAAGAGAACCTTGAATACTTAAGCTCCTTCTGCATTAATAAATACAGTGGCTCTCTGTTATAGAACTAACAGAGAAGTATCTAAATTTATTGCCACTTAGGGTTAGTTCTTATCATAGTAAAAAAAAATCTTACCATCCAAATCTCTTTCTCCTGGTTCATTGGTCTGCCTAGTACTCCAGCACATCCTGAGCTCCTGCCCTAATCCACTCCCCAACTTAAACATTGAAAATCAACCATCTTTCCTTGATAATGCATCTTTACAGACTAAAATTAATAAAAAGAAGACAAAGAAACTTGCATTGCTTTGTGACCCATGGCCATCAATTTCTAATCATGTTGTAATCTCCACAGTATTGTCATAGAAGCAAGCCATCCTATTCCAGTAGAAACCTTTCCTGGCTTCCAAACTGGATTGCTGCTTCAAAATTCCTGCTGCCATGTTCCACTCTGCAGAACTGAGGGCTATGTGAGTCAGACCTGGCCATGCTATGCCTTTTGAATAGTGTCATAGCCTGTCCATGAAGTCTGTGAATTCTCCCAAATCTAACCTTAACCTTTCCAGTCCAGTGGGCTCCATTTGCTACATTCACAGCGTCTCTTCACTCCTAAAATAAATTGTTCTTAATTATTTTTTGTTGTTGTTATGTGGGTAGATACCATATTTAATATAATTATATATAATATAAGAAATAATTAAATTATATAAATATAATTATATAATATAATTATATCAGTCACATGTACTTCAATAAGTCTGGTTAATCTTTTCTCCTCTTCTTTGTTCTTTTCTGTTTTTTTCCTCTCCTCTCTCCTTTCCTTCTCTCCTTCCCCCATTTCCTTCTTTCTCTTCCTCTCCTTTTCCCACCATTCTTCTTTTTTATTCGATTTTTTTTCTTATGGGCATGTTAACCTGGGTGAAGGTGGCAGGCTAGTGGAAGAAATTGAAGTCCTTATTAGGATTTAAAATATTTCTTACTGTATAAAGAACCATAAGACAAAGGATGACATAATGTAACTATGGTCTTTACTGCTTTCTAACATTTATTATTATGCTACTTATCTGATCAAGGTTTTTCATCTAAGTTGGAAAAAAATAACATTTATTGTAATATTTTATAATATTGCAGCCTCTGCTAATGATCAAGTTTCTGCTAAAGAAAATATCTATTTTTACATAATAAATATGTGTGCATGTATATATACATATGTTCATATGCAAAATGAGATCAGATATATATTTATTTTTCCCTTTCACTCTGCAATGCATACTATGTGCTATGACATGACATGCTAGCAAGATTCCCCTGCAGGACTATAGGCTTAATTCTCCCAGCAGCTAGAAGTGCCTCCTGGAGATAGCTTTCAGCTCCTAGACAGCTAATTTTGGAATTGTTTGGCTGAGCAAAGTTGCCTTCCTCAACGTAACAGCTCTTTCCTAGGAACAGGCTATAACCAAAGACTGGGCAATGTGGAAGCATGAAAGCTTCCTTCTCACCCCCAAAATGAGGAATTCTGAGGATAATTTCGTCTTCAGAGTTTCCTATTTGTTTGGCCTATTTTCTCCTTTTGAGAAATCATAATTCCTTTCTTTCCATTCCCAGTCGATCATTCCAGGATCATTCCTGTATGCTAATTTTTATTTTAGAGTTTTCTCCCTAAGGAACCCATGCTGTAACATACATCTTTTCTTATAGTTTAAATATTTAAATAGTATTGTTAAACCTTGCAAAGTGAGGCCTTTATTTTTGTAGTCAGGAAGAACTCAGCTAGGATAATAGAAACATTGCAATTCCATTTATGCAAAAGTCAACTAGGGTATATAGGTATTAAAGACCATAAGAAAAAAAAAAAAACACGAGTCTTCTCCAAATATAATATATAATGTACCGTCAGCCATGTCATTGTGATCCAGCTTGGGAAATAATGAATTACCAGATTGGGTATCTACCAACAACAGATTGAGTATTTGTTCAAAAAGAGGACTGATGTCCATATACACCTGAGTATCCTTTTGTGTCAGATGTCCTTATTCAGTTCAGCTATGCTGGGAATAAAAATATCTTTGGGCCTAAATTTTTTTGCCATTCTTTTGTTCCAAGGAGTTTCAATAGTTCATGCATTTATAAAATAATAATGCTATTAAACATAAATAGTAACATTTATTAAAAAATTACTAAGTACCAATTAGGTTATCTTAATTATTGGATTGTAAGAACAATTGTCTAAACTTATTTTCGTATTGTATATTTGTAAGCTGAGGCACAGAAACACCAACCAATAGGCTGAGTCACCCACCTAACAAGTGACAGACGTGAGCCAGTCTTATTTGATTCCAAAACCTTAACATGTAACTCTACTATGTTCTGCTTCTCAACAGGGTGAAGCCTGCTTGTCTCAAGATATTGAAGGAAAACCCTTCACAAAAATAGGGATCAATTCTCCCATCTCCCACCATGAAAAATGTTTATTCTCCAAAAATTTAAAATGTTGAGAGAAAAGAGGCAGATTTCCCATTGGGAATGAAATGGATTCCTCATGTATGCTTCTCACTAGGTCATATCAATTTCCACCTCTGTGCATCGTCTCACACCTCCTTTTCCTCCCCATCAATCCAGACTTTCAATTCCTTTTAATTTTATTTCAATTTCCAGTTGGTCCAAAAATTTATTGTAGGTTGTTCCACTGTACAATGATGGATGGGCAGTATGTTTAAAATCCCTGTCATCTGCCCAATCTAAAATTGAAATTCATTTTGAACATATTATACTCTAGAGATTTCTTTTTATAAACATCTCTTTTAATCATTACAAAATCATTTGAAGTATGGGTATTTATATTATTATTTCCATGTGCAGGTGAGTGACTAGAGGAGATACAGAGAATAAATGACAGATTGAGTCATATGTAAGTAACTGGTACAAATTGCTTTCGAATGCAGGGTCTGACTCCAACACTCTTGCTTTGGCAAATTTGCTATTTTTTGTCCCCTAAATAACCTACCTTCATTTAATTATATTAGTGCATTTTAAAATTTAAATTATAACTTAAACTATGAGTTAAACTGAGATTCATGTATGCAGATTTGGACTCTAAAATATTAGCTTAAGTTCCCACAATGAGGTCTAGGCCCAGGTCTAATTCTCTCCTGGTCACTCACAGACCCTCACAAGTGTCACTAGCAGATAAACAGCTAGTGCAACCAGCCAGTGTTAGGTCAGCAAGAACACACTATGTGGATACTTTTGAAAATTGTCCTGTGGATGGAAATGTGACTGTGTATGTTGATAAGTCAAAGGTGTCTTTTGCTGTTTTTTATTAAGTAATATTTGCCTTTGTCTCTTTTTAAGTCACTGAATAGGGGGGGTATGGGCAGTAGTCTCTCATATTTGCATTTCCTCAAACTCTATGGCATCCACATCTCCCTGCAAGAAGATGGGTTTCTATCTTCCTGATAAGACTCCATGAAAAACTACTGTCCTCAGCTGATGGTGACTTCAAACTCATTCATAAATAAGTCAATGATATTTAATTAATTAAAGTCAGAGCTTTGAAGGGGGTAGAAGCTCTAATTTAACTTAAAAACAAGGCTTCTTTGGTGAATTTTGAAGCTCAATGAGTCAAATGGGGAATATATTTTGAAAAAAATCAAATGACATCATTTATTTTCATCAATGATTAACTTTAGATGTGACCATAGGGACCTAAGAGATGAAAAAATATTAACGCCTTTGTTTTCTGTTGTCTCTGCAATTTAGCTGTGGGTATTGTGTTTGAATCCTGAGAGATTTACCCTACTTGTCATGGTATATTGAAATTCTATTTTTGATTATCAAGATTCAACTGGCTATTTGCAACAGAAACCCAAATAGCACATTATGGAGCACATTCTGTTTCCCAAAAGCACCATCTATACTGAAAGCTCAGGCAAAAATCAAACTGTATTTAATTATTTAGTGTAATGCCTTTTAGCAGAAAATCAAGATGTCTAGTTTTTATTGGGTTTGTTTGGCTCTTTGCCATCTTGTTAGGCTTAGGCTTTCTTTAGAAAACAAATCAACATAGCTGCTGGTTGCGAGAAAACCCCAGTGTTTTGTTTTGGAGAGATATATAACCATAAATCCTAATTAGAACGTATGCAATTTGGTAGCAAACTGCATTAGCAACTTGCTAAGGGTACCTCCTCATAAGCATATTTCCCTGCCTTTCTGTTTTTGTTTTGTTCTATTATTTCTTTGCTTTTTCTCTCCAAATAAGGATATTTTTTTAAGGGTGAAATTTCCTGAACTCCTTTCTTCCCTTAGGAGAATAAAACAGAGCTCTTAGTTCAATAAAATTGGATGAGAACTAGGAGACCCCACTATGTACACACAATACCGTGATTCGGTTTCCTTTTAAAGGATAGAGCCTATGACACAGCTATTTCTTTCTTAATTTATATTAAAAAAATTTATTTTAATTTTTTTTCCTCCATTGTGTTATATCTATATTCTCAGATGTTCAAGTCTTTGCTTTTAAAAGACTGATAATTTCTGTGTTTTTCTGAGTGATGCCAAATTTGATATTATGGGAAAAAAGAAACTCATTGTCAGGTATCAATAAACCAAAAAGGAATTTGTTTTAGCCAAATGGAAAGATGTGAAGTCAAATATCTAAGTCTCTGAGGTGGTGTTTGTCAGACTTGAAATGCATAAGAATCGCCTGAAGGTCTTGTTAAGGCATATTTCTGGGCCTCACTAATAGAGTGCCAATGGTTGGGTGGGATTTGAGAATCTGCATTCTTCTCAGGCTCACTCCTGATACTGATGAGACAGTACCAAGAACAGAAAGCACTTTGAGACTTGCTGTTTAGAAACATCTTGCTGCAGACATATATTTTTCTTGTCTCCTTCAGTGTAATTTTTAAAATACTTAACTTCTGACTCACATGATTTGGAAGATCCTACATAAAGTTATTTCCTCAGACTACTCTAAAAAAAAAACTGGAAATTTTGGAAGAATGAGGTCTTACACTCATACATGTCAAGAGTCTTCTGGAACTTAGGAGTAACAATTTCCTTTTGGTCAGATGTGTTCTCCAGCTAGCTTACGTTTTTCATCTTTAACTTCTAGTGTTCTAAGTCCTCCCAATTTTTCATTGTCACTCATTTTCAATGCTTTACATTTTTCTTTTAGATATTTAACTTTCAATTTAAATTTTTTTTAACTTATGGGTTGAATGTGTTTTTTTCCCAGCTAAATCTATCTATCTATCTATCTATCTATCTATCTATCTATCTATCTATCTATCTATCTATCATCTATCTATCAACCATCTATCATCTACCTATCTGTCTGTCTGTCTGTCTACCTGTCTGTCTGTCTATCTATCTATCTATCTATCTATCTATCTATCTATCTATCTATCTATTATCTATCTATCTATTATCTATCTATCTATTATCTATCTATCTATCTATGTGTCTATCATCTATCATCTATCTATCTATCTTTCTATATGAAATTATAGCTTAATGCATAATATATTGATACAATTAATTTGAAAATTTTGAGATTTCTCATGTGAAATTTATGAGGTCAGTTTTCACAAATGTTTTATATATGAGCATCAAATGAATGATTATTATATTTTTGTTGTTTTTGGGTTTCAATATACATCTGTGAGATCACACTTGGTTTTTATTTGTAAAGCTTCTATAGGGAATAATTTTTCTCTTCTTTTGTTAATGTCTCCCACTATGATTATAGATATATCAATATATTCCCAAAAAATCCTTTAAATTTGCTTCATTCATTGCCTCAATATCAGGAACAAACATTCTTTCAAATTGTACCACCATCAATTTGCTTTGCCTGTTTTTGATCTTTTTAAAAATGTAAGTAAGCATATGGTATGTACTCTTTTGTGCATCTGGGTTCTTTCACTGAAAATATTCCAGAGTCATCCATGTGATTACATGAATCAGAAGTCCATTTTTTAAATGGCCTTGTAGTATTCTGTTGTATAAATATACCACAATTGTTTATCATCTCCCTGTGGACAGACATTTGGAGAGTTTCCAGTGTTGTACTATTATAAATAATGTTTTTGTATTTGTAACTGCTTAGTGTCTTTTATCTGTCTGGTATGTATTTCAAGGAGGATTTAAGTGTGGATTTTGCCAATGTTTTTACTATTACTAATTTCTTAGCTCAATGATTTTCACAGAGAAGGTTTTTTTTCCTCACAGCCTGTCATCTAGTCACACAATAAAAAATATATCGAGAATGTATTACATATGCAACACTAAAAGTCTAAAATCAATTAGATACCTAAGAGTCTAAATATATAGAATTTATAATGTAATATGTGATCTAGCACTGTAAATTAACATTTAAAATTCATAGTAAACTCACAAAAGCTACAAAACAAGAGGAGATAAATTACAATTGATGTTCAGAAGATATTGAGATTCATCCTAGTGTGGTGAATGAAAAAAGAGGCTTCATTGAAATTCATAGGCTTGGAATTTAGTGTCAAAAGGAGCATGATTTAGGTAATCATATATTGGAGGGCAGAGAAATACTTAATTTAGAAGAATTAACATAAATAAAGGCATCCATACAAGGACATTTAAATATTATATGTTATTATTGTATAAAAATTCTATACTTTTTATATTGTGTTAAATTACTGTATAAAATACAAGCATTGTACAATTTTTAGTATTATTTGAAAAATCCATGCATAAAAATGCGAGATCAATTTCTGAAGTTTGCCTGAAATGGAAAGGGTATGAAACACATTAATGGAAAATAAAACTGCATTATAAATTGAGATTATCTTCAGACTAGAAAATACTAAGTGTCTCATTTGTCATTCTGTCTTATACTTTTGAATATACACATTTTAGAGCTTAATTTATTTTCCCCTAAAACTATGTCCTATCATCTTTGGTAGACAAAGAACTCATGACAGGTATGTAGGTAAATACCAATTAGTGTAAATAATGTGCTAGTAATTTCAGCCTAAAGAAAGATTAAACTGAACAAATCTGGCAAGGCAGGGTGATACATGTTGCAATTAACCATCAATGCTTGACAAGAAACTAGCAACAATAAAGAAGATCCATTTACTAGATACACACAAAATTAAATGATGGGCCTGATCATGGCAGTGAACTATTTTAGTCAGCTAGTGACATGCTGAAGGGTAGTTGAGTGACAAATATAATGCTAGATGCTTTTATAGACACTGTAATATATTTTTATACTGGAGGAATGATTGAGTTGTAATTATTGCTGTGTGGCTTTGTAATTAATCTATTCAAGCTAACCTCTCTTCCAAATCCAGTGTTGAAAACAACAACTGAAATGCAAATGTTTGCAAACCTTGGTTGAGCTATCTCTGATTGAAAATTAAGGAACAGTGTTCTGGGAAAGATGGTAGAGTAGGTAAATGCTGTGCTTGCATCTTCCTAAGACCACATTAAAATTACAACTAAATTATAGAACAATCAACCTGGAGAATCATTTGAAGACTAGTTGAACAGAACTCCTATAACTAAGGATATAAAGAGGCCACATCGAGATTGGTAGGAAGGGCAGAGATGTAAAACAGGCTGACCCCACACTCTGTGGGATGGTGGGGAATTGGGATGGATATCTTAGCTCCAAAGGCCCCCCATGAAGAGCAAGAGGCTTCAGCCCCACAATCAGCCTTCCTAGACCAGGGTTCCAAAGCTGGGAAAAGGAGTCCCCACAAAATCTAGCTGTGAAAATCCATGAGGATTCCATTCATTGGAGGAGAATGAAGGTTGCTGGAAATGCAGACATCCTCTTAAAGACACAAACTCACTCCCTCGCAGGCACTCATCCTGGGCTCTAGCAGAAGGACAAAGACTTGCAGGTGCTAGAGACACAGGATGAAAGTTGTTTGACTTCAGGGTGAGGGTTAAAGGAACAGCCATCATTGTTCCTTTTTAAGCCCTCCACTTGTACACCTTACAGATGGGCACCATCTTTCCTGTGTTGAGCCCTTCACCCACATGGCCAAATCTGAATCTGCATTGGCCTGGTAAAATCTGTTTGCTCCATCCTAGTGACTCCCTAGAACTCTGCCTCACCTAACTTGCCCATTGTGGGAAGCACTTTCATTGGCCAGGAAACCAACCCTGTCCACAAACAGCTGGAAGCTCCTTCAGCCGCAAACAGCCTCCCTGGACTCGTGTGTTGCTGGACACACTTTCAGTGCCAGGCAATAAGCTCCAGCCTGAGCTGTAGTCATTCTTGGAAAAATCTCCAGGGTCTGAAGGCTCGAGGTAGGTATCAGCTGGCTTTGTTGTGCTCTGAACATTTTATAGAGTGGCTCTAGGCTCAGTGCTAGTGTCAAACCTATATCTACATTAACCTGGTGTACATCACTTGCCCCACCAGGTGACTCCTTGGGACCCTACCTCACTCAACTTGCATGTTACCCAAGGCTCTTTCATCAGCTGAGCTTTACATATAGCTGGCCTCAGGACTTGGGGTCCTCTGTGACATTTACTAAGCTACCTTAGGTATGATACTGGTGGCAGCTGGCCTCTATTCTCAGTGTGGCCTCTCCCATGTGCCTTCAGACACAGCACCGGCAGTGACCAATTATAGATAGCTTTCTAGCTTCTACCAGGTAGTCTTGGGCCAGTCTCAGGCAGTAGCTGATCTTGGCCTGCATAAGAGCCATTCCTAAGAGATCTCAAAACCAATATGCCCAGAAGCCAACTTTATACCACAACAGAGCACTACCTGATTAGTCCCAGAAAGGGCACACTCAGAGAGTGGTTTCAACAGGCACAAAAGCCCGCTGGATAAATCCCATGATATGGGGTCACCCCTACATAGCAGCTCATATGCTATGGGCATGTCCAAAACTCAGCCAGTCACCCTGAGAGTCAATCCCATCCAGTGGAGTGACATAACAATCAAGGCTCAAGTACAACAGGAGGGCACACACAACACACAAGAGACACTTGTGGAGTACTAAGGGCACATGATCAGGGAGATTGATCCACTGGGCCACACAAGGCACATACTGCTTAAAGCCTCCTGGCTGAGACTGAGAGACATAGGAGATCTACTAAATACATAGAAATGAACACAGAGAGGTAGCCAAACTGATGAAATGAAGAAAAATCACCCAAATAAAAGAATAGGAGAAAACTGTAGAAAAAGAACTAAACAAAATGAAGGCAAGCAACCTACCAGATACAGAATTTAAAACACTGATTATAAGAATGCTCTATCGACTTAAGGAAAGAATAGGTGATCTCAGTGAGAACTTCAGTAAAGAAGTAGTAAATATTAAAAAAAAAAACAACCATAGAAACTCTAAAAAAATACTAGTCAGAACTGAAGACTACAATAATTAAAATACACTGGAAAAAACCAGCAACAGATTAGATGCAGCAGAGTATCAAATCAGGAATTTGGAAGACAAGGTAACAGAAAACACCCAATCAGAACAGTATCAAGAAAAAAGAATAATAAAAAAATGTGTAATTTAAGGGCCCTCTGAGACAACAGCAAGCATAAAAACATTCTCATCATAGCAGTACCAGAAGGAAATGAGAGACCAAGAGATTGAAAATCTATTTGAAGAGTTAACTGAAAATTTCCCTAACCTGGTGAAGGAAATAGACATGCAAGCCCAGCAAGTGCAGAGAGTCCCAAACAAGATGAACCCAAAGAGGCCCACACCAAGACACATTATAATTAAAATGCCAAAGATTAAAGACAAAGAGAGAATCTTAAAAGCAGCAAGAGAAAGGAAGATACGTACTTACAGGGGAGCTCCCATAAGACTGTCGGTAGATTTCTCAACAGAAACTTTGTAGGCCCAAAGGGGCTAGCACAACATATTCCAAGTGAAGAAAAGCAAGGACCTACAACCAAGATTACTCTACCCATAAAACCTACCAATTAAAATTGAAGGTGAGATAAAGAACTTCCGAGATAAGAAAATGCTAAAGTAATTCATTACCACTAAGCCAGTATTTCAAGAAATGTTAGAGACTTATTTAAGAAGAGGAGGGGGAAAGAACATAAACACGAATAACAAAATGGCAATAACTATGTACCTATCAATAATTATTTTAAATGTAAATGGATTAAATACTCTAATCAAAAGACATAGGATAGCTGAATAAATAAGAAAACAAGACCTATACTTATGCTGTCTACAAGAGACCCATTTCAAATCAAAATATACACACAGACTGAAAGTAAAGAGGCAGAAGAAAATATTTCATAGACAGTAAACAAACAATAAAAAGGGGAGAGTTAGCAATACTTGTACCAGACAAATAAGACTTTAAAACAAAGGCTGTAAGAAGAGAAAAAGAAGAACATTACTTCTTTAAAGAAGGACTATAAGGAGATCAATCCAACAAGAGGATATAACCTTAGTAAACATTTATGCACCCAACATAGGAGCACCTAAATATGTAAAGTAAATATTGACAGATTTAAAGGGAGAAGTCTACGGTAATACAATCATAGTAGGAAACTTTAACACTCTGTTGACACCAAGGGACAGATCTTCTAGACAGAAAATCAACAAAGAAACAATAGCCTTAAGTAACATACTACACCAGATGGATCTAATTAATATTTTTAGAGCATTTCACCCCAAAGAAGCAAAATATACATTTTTTTTCAAGTGCACATAGAACATTTTCCAGAATAGATCACATATTAGGCCATGAGTCTCAATAAATTTGAGAAGACTGAAATTATATAAAGCATTTTTTTCTGACCGTAGTGGAATAAAACTAGAAACCACTTATAAGAAAAAGAACAGAAAAAAAAAGCACACAAATACATGGAAGCTAAATAACATAGTACTAAACAATAAATCAGTTAACAATGAAATAAAGAAATCAAAATATACAAATGAAAAGAAAAATGAAAACACAATAACCCAAAACCTATGTGACACAGCAAAAGCAGTCCTAAGAGGTAAATTCATAGTAATACAGGCCTACTTCAAGAAATAAAAAATTTTTGAAATCAATAATCTAAACTTACACCTAAGCTAAATAGAAAAAGAAGAGCAAACAAAGCTTACAATGAGTAAATGGAAGGAAATAATAAAGATCAAAGTGGAAATAAACAAAATAAAGTCTAAAAAAAATACAAAGGACCAATGAAACCAAGAGCTGTTTTTTTGAAAAAGAAAAAAAAAAAGGTAAATCTATAACCAGACAATCAAGGAAAAAAGAGAGAGAATCCAAATAAATAAAATTAGAAAAAAAAAAAAAAAGAAGTAACAACTGACACCATGGAAATACAAAGGATTATAAAAAAAATACTATGCACAATTACAAGCCAACAAATTGGAAAATCTAGAAGTAATGGATAGATTCTTAGAAACATATAATCTCGTAAGACTGAATTAAGAAGAAACAGAGAATCTGAATCGACTTATTACTATTGATAAAGTCAAATCAATAATCAAAATCTTCCAACGAACAAAAGTCCTGGATGGATGGCTTCACAGGCAAATTTCACTAAACATTAGAAAAAGAATTAACACCTGTCTTTCTCAAACTATTCCTAAAAATTCAAGAAGAGACAGGCTTCTAACCTCATTTTACAGGTCCACTATTACCCTGATTCGAAAATCAAAGACATTAAAAATCAAAAATTATAGGACAATATTCCTGATGAGCATAAGTGCAAAAACCCTCAACAAAATATTAGCAAACCAAATTCATCAATACATTAAAAAGATCATATACCATGATCAAGTGAGGTTTATTCCTGGGATGCAAGTTTGGTTTATTATCCACAAATCAATTAATGTGATATATACCACATTAACAAATTGAAAGATTAAAATCACATGATTGTATCAATAGATGCAGAAAAAGTGTTTGATGAAATTCAGCATTTATTTTGGATAAAAGACTATCAGTAAAGTGGAAATGGGAGGAATCTACCTCAGTATAATAAAGACCATGTATGACAAACTTACAGCTAACATCATATTAAACATGGAAATGTTAAAAGTGTTTTCCTTAAGATTAGGAACAAGACAAGAATGTCCACCTTCACCGCTTTTATTCAACATAGTATTGGAAGTTCTAGACACAGTAATCATACCAAAAAAAAAGAAAGAAAGAAAAAAGAAAAGAAATAAAAGGCATTCAAATTGGAAAGGAAGACACAAAACTGTTATTATTTGCAGATGAAATGATATTACATATAGAGAACCCTAAAGATTCCACCAAAAACTATTAGATCTGATAAATGAATTCAGTGAAGTAGCAGGATACAAAATTCACATTCAGAAATTGGTTGCATTTTTATACACTAATAAAAAACTGTTAGAAAAAGAAATTTAAAAAAACAATCCCACTTATAATCACATTAAAAAATACCTAGGAATAAATTTAACCAAGCAGGTAAAAGACCTGTACTCAAAAATTATTAGACATTGACTAAAGAAATTGAATAAGATTTAAATAAACAGAAGCATATACCATGTTTATGGATAGGAAGAATTAACATTGTAAAAATGTCTATACTACCTAAAGCAATCAGTAGATATATTATAATCCTTGTAAAATACCAATGGAATTTTTTTACAGAACTAAAAAGTAATCCTAACATTTATATAAAATGATGAAAGACCTCAAATAGCTAAAGCAATCTTGAGAAAGAAGAACAAGTTTGGATTTATCACCCTACCAGTTATCAAACTATACTATAAGGCTACAGTAATCAAAGCAGCACAAGAATGGCATAAGAACAGACATATAGATCAATAAAACAGGATGGAGAGCTTAGAAATAAACCCATACCTACATGGTCATTTAATCTATGACAAAGGAAGCAAGAATATGCAATGGGGTAAAGACAGTCTATTCAATAAATGGTGCTGGGAAAACTGGGCAGATAGATGCAAAAATAAAATAAAATAAAATAAAACTGGACCACCTTCTTACACCATATACAAGAATAAACTAAACATGGATTGAAGACTTAAATGTAAGACCTGAAACCATAACACTCCTGGAGGAAAATGTAGGCAGTAAAATCTCTGACATTGCTCTTACTAATATTTTCTGTAATATCTCCTTGGGCAAGGGAAATAAAATAAACAACAAAAACAAAATGAACAAATGGGACCACATCAAACTAAAAAGGTTTTGCACAGCAAAGAAAACCATCAACAAAATGAAAAGACAACCTACAAAATAGGATAAGATATTTGCCAATAGTACATCTGATAAGGGGTTAATATCTAAAATTTATAAAGAACCCATACAACTCAATACTGAAAAAAATATCCATTTGAAAAATGAGCAGAGGACCTGAACAGGCATTTCTCAAAGAGAACATACAGATGGCCAGTCAACATAGAAAAGGTGCTCAATATCACTAATTGTCAGAGAAATGCAAATTAAAACTATAATGAGATATTACCTCACATTCATCAGACTTGCTATCATCAATAAACCCAAAAGAAAAAAAACGTGTTGTGAGAATGTGGACAAAATCCTGGTGCACTGTTGATGGGATTGCAAATTTGTACAGCCACTACGGAAAATAGTATGGAGTTTCCTCGAAAATTAAAAATAGAACTACTTTATGACCCAGCAATTCCACTTATGGGTATTTATCTGAATATATTCAAAATACTAATTTGAAAGATATATGTACCCCTATATTCACGGAAGCACTATTTATAATATCCAAGATATAGAAACAACCTAAGTACCCTTCAAAAGATGATTTAATAAAGAAGTTGAGGCACATATATACAATGGAATATTACTCAGCCATAAAAAATGAAATCTTACCATTTACTACAACATAAATGGACCTAAAGGGTATTATTATTATACTAAGTAAAATAAGTCAGACAGAGAAGGACAAATACCATATGATCTTACTTATAGGTGGAACTTAAAGAACAAAATAAATGAACAAACATAACAGAAACAGACTCATAAATACAGAGAAAAAACTGATGCTTGCCAGAGAGGAGCGGAATTAGGAGCCTGTGTGAAAAAGATAAAGGAATTAAGAAATGTAAATCGGTAATTATAAAATAATCATGGAGATACGAAGTACAGTACAGAGAATACAGTCAACAGTATTGTAATAGTTATGTATAGTGCCAGGTACTAGACTAATCAGGGGGATCACTTCATAAATTATATAAATTTCTTGCCGCTATGTTGTACACCTGAAACTAATATAAAATAATATTATTAACTCTAATTTTTAAAAAAATCTTGGGAACCGTTTTCTAACCACTTAAAAGCCTTTAGATGAAGAGTTTTAAAATCATTTGCTATACATTTCTGAATGCTATGCCTTTCAGTTGGCTATGAAAACAGATTGACATTAAGATAAATATTTATTAACTAATTTACATAATAAAGCTTTGTATAACTGATGAGTAAAATTGCAAAAAAGAGCATTGTGATTTAGAAACTACAGTCAATAAGGTAGTTCTTCCATTTTAAATTTGTATTTTGTGAGGTTTCAGCTACTAAACCCCCAAATCCAAAATAAACTTCTTAGGATTAGACTTCTGAGTTGATATGTCACAAAGTATTTAACAAGAAATTTTGAAAAATAATGAAATATATTCAGCCCTATTGCTTTTATTTGTGCCATTAGTAACATAACATTAAAAATTACTCTTAACCATTGGAAAAATTAGAAAACATTTTTCTCTTTTTTTAAAGGCTTTTTTTTTTTAGATTAGTTTTTGGTTTACAGCAAAATTGAAAGAAATAAACAGAAATTTCTTCTGCCCCTACACATGCATGTCCTCTCCTATTATCAACATCATTCACTAGAGTGGTGCATGTTTTAACAAGGATGAACCGTCTTTGACACAACACGATCAGCCAACATCCATGGTTTACACGATGGTTCACTCTTGGATTTGTACATTTAATAGTTGGATAAAAGTATAATGTCATTATAATATTATACGAAGTATTTTTACTGCACTAAAAATTCTTTCTCCTCATCCCACTCCTAGAAATCACTGATCTTTTATTGTCTCCATAGTTTTACCTTTTCCAGAATATCATAGAGTTGGAGTCATATAGTATATAACCTTTTCAGATTGGCTCTTTTCATTTAGTAATGTGCATTTAACTTTTCTTCATGCCTTTCCACATCTTGATAACTCATTACTTTTTAGTGTTGAATAACATTCTGTCATCTGGATGTAGCACAGTCTATTATCCTATTAATCTAATGAAGGACATCTTGGTTGCAAGTATTGGCAATTATGAATAAGCTGCTATAAACATCCATGTGCAAAATTATGTGTATAAATTTTCAACTCCTATGGGTAAATACCAAGGAGTGAAATTACTGGATATATTGTAAGAAAATGTTTAGTTTTGTATATAACTTCCAAACTGTAATCCAAAGTGGCTGTACAATTTTGTATTACCACAAGCAATGAATAAGAGTTCCTATTGCTCCACATCCTCACCAGCATTTGATGTTGTAATTGTTGTAGATTTTAGCCATTCTAAGTATAAGATATACTTATATCTTAACATTGCTTTAATTTGCATTTCCCTGATGTCATACTAGGTAGATCATATTTTCATATGCTTATTTACCATTTGTATATCTTTGCCATTTGTATGTCTGCTAAATTCTTTGGCCCTTTTTTAATAAAGTTTTTTGTTTTAAGAATTTTAAGAGTTTTAAGAATCCTTTGCATGTTTTGGATAACAGTCCTTTATCTAGATGTGTTTTTGTAAATATTTTTTTTCAGACTCTGACTTGTCTTCTAATTCTCTTGATAATGCTTTGAAATTTTAAATTTTAATAAAATTTATGTTATCAGTTATTTCTTTCATAAATTATCCTTGCTGTTGTGTCTAAAAAGGCATCATCATACCCAAGGTTATCTAAGTCTTCTCTGATGTTATATTCTAGGAATATTATAGTTTTGCATTTTACATTTAGGTATATAATCTATTTGAGTTAATATTTGTGAAGCGAGTAAGGTCTGTGTCCAGATTCAATTTTTTTGCATGTGTTGTTTCATCACCACATGTTACATATGGCCTTTGCTCTTTTGCCAAATACATATTTCTTTATATATAAATAAATGACATATAATAAAATATTTTTCCCAGGTCTTTTATTATTTTCTCTAAAAAACAAAATAACCCATGTTTTCAGCTGAGTATAATCTTCACCTGATTTCCTTTCTATAGGTTTGCAGTTACTAAAAAGGTGGGAAAATAACAACAAAAAGTTATAAAAACCTAAAAGGAAAACTAAAATTAAATCCTCAGAAGAAAAGTGACAGATATTTTAAATTGACTTAGTCAACATGTCTTTCCAATTTCTTTCTTGCATACTTTCTTCTATTAAAGAGGCTAGAAATCTGTTTCTCTTCTCAGACTTTTTTGCAGCTAGGGTTTTCCTTGTGACACAGTTACCACAAATGAAATGTAAACAGAAGTCTATCGATGTTTTCTCCTTCCGCTAATGCTCCTACTTACTCTTTGGAATAATGATATAAGGGCTGAGTATCAGCAGCCATCCTATATCCACAATGGGACAGTGAAGACAATTTTAGATAGTTTGGCCCTGCTATCTTCAAACTGCTAGATAGAACTGAGAAAAACAAAGTTTTCTATTGCCTGGGTCCTTTGAGAAACCATGTAAACATATGTCACAACCACCCCAAAACAAGACAGCTATAACACTTCTAGACTTGTTACAGAGAGGTAAAAAGAAGCTCTTATATGGAGATTTCTCCTATGTGCAGCTAAATCTAATCCTATACAATACAAGAGGTAACAAGAGTGTCAGTGTCAGTCTTCCATTCTCTTGATGTAAAGGAACTATGATACAAACTGATTATTAGCAGTATACAGGGATTACTGTGTGATATTATCAAAAACACTATCATAGGTTTTTCCTAAAAGATAAACTCTAGTATTTTCTCAGTTCTAAAATAGATTTTTTTAAGATGCACTAAAACTTAGAAGACAATTTGATGGTGGAGGATCTGACACATAAAAAATTGGCATTTAAACTTTAATTATGGAATTCATCTAAATTTTATAAAAATATTCATGTAAATAAAAATTCATGTTTGCAAACAGCAATAAAATTAATATACAATGAATATATTGAGCATTCCTGGAATCAAAGTGGTTGCACATAAATTTGTATCTCAGGAGTTTGAAAATATTCAAAATTCCATTGAGGTTTATCTGGGACTAGCTCAAAGAAGCTGGACAAAACGTGATTGTACTTGAGTATGACAAAATCTAATCAACCATAGTGCACATTTAGAAAAATGTCATTAAACACAGGCGTTTATTCAGCAAAGAACTTAGAACTAGGAGACTGAGAGAAATACACATTGACAGTACCCAAGCTATGTAAGAAAATATAAGCCGTGGAAGGAAATTTTGGTTTCTCCACCCATAGGGCTTCTAAAGTGAATGAAAATTTCTCAGACTAGTTTAACTGAGACATATTTGTCAAAATCAATTCAAATCCTGTTTGATTTTCATGATTATCAAGAACACTGATAATTTTGATTCCTGTGTAGGTCTACTGAAAGGTAGTCATTCTAGCTGTTATTCACTTACTGCCCTCTTTCAGGCCCCATAAATACTTAACTGTAAGTGTAGGGATTTAATACCCACAATACTCTATAATGGAAATTCTTCTAATAGTCTCATAGAGAATGAAGTTCACTAAGTATGAGTGCTGAAAGTCTAACCTGAGGTTTTGGCTGCAGAACTTGAAGGAGCTTTCAGTCTGTTGCACTATATAGTCATGACCATAATACAGTTGAGTGCAGAGCACTATGCCAGTCCATCTAAAAGGAGACTTGAGCCAAATGAAGTAAGGCAAACTCTAGTTAACCTATTCTTGAAAATATGTATTTGTTGATGGTTTATATTTCAAAGACCGATAAGCACTAATTATTCTACTACAAACTTTATAAACATGGTGGGTGATCTCCAGGAACTCATAGTCTCAGAGCTACCCAGGTGAAAAGTATGTCTCTAAAAAGGACCCAGGCTGCATTTATTTTTTTCTCCATTTTTTTTAAACCTGACTTTCAAGTTTATGATCTGTATTTATAGACCTGGGATGCACATTCCAGGCTGTAAGTACAGGGAAATGTAAAGAGTAACACAATGTTGATATTTTATTCAGAAAAATATTTTTTTTTCCATAAGGAATCATCCCTTCATCTCGTTGTCAAGAAATGTGTACCTGACTGCTCATGACCAAGGAAGGGCCCAGTGTAAGGGAGGCTGGCAAGCATGAGTTTTTATCTGGGTATTGTATACCCACTACAAAATCATAATATTTTAATATTATTCTTAATATTATCCTATTTATAGGGAATGGCTATAGTGTGGGACACTTAGTAGTGACTGCCACAGAAGGCTGATATAGTCAGCCAGACGAGAGGTGGTAAAGATCTATGGTAATCAAGAACTCTTTATTTCAGGCAAAGTTAACCATAATGATGTGCACTTTTTTTAATTGCAGACATCATTACTTCCAGGCAGCTAACTTAGGAAGTTGCATGTTAAGGAAAATATTCACATTTCTAAAAATACAAAATGAATGGGAAAGAACAATAACCACGGTGTCTTTGAGTTATATTTCTACTTCTATTAGCAGGGTTTGTGTGTCTTCATCATATTACGTGTCCATAAGCAGAGACCCTGGAATTAAGAGCACAGAACAGGCAAAAATAAATGTCAAACTTCTAAGTCTAAGCTATGTACTTCATCATTTTTTTGTTACAACTTTAATTTCCCCTCACTTCTTATGAGGATTATTCTTAACTCTATTTGCTATAAGTTCATGAAACCATTTCATTTCTGGTCATTTCATTTAGGAGTTCCTATTTTCTAAATCAAAATATATTACAATATGTACCAAATTTCCTTCTGAAGTTTCTCAGGGACTTAAATTTTTCTTAAATATTAGACTTGAAATAGTGTTGTGTGCGAAGATGAGTATAACATGCTATCCATTTGTACAATTATGAAATCTCTAAAATATCAGAGATGGAGCAGACCTATATAAAATTGGCAAGCTCATTCATTTTAAAGATAAGTGGCCAAAGGTAAAACAACAACAAAAATATATATATATATATATCACTACTTATATTGTACGCAGATCACTTTTGTCTCCCACTTCTGGGATTTCTCTATATGAGAAAACACTACAGTTCCTAGAGAAAAGGACAGTGGCCCATGAAGAAGAGAAGCAGGGAAAGTGATCAGTGAGAGGTGCAACTTGGTCATTTAACACCTAAACTATAGTTAGTTTACTCATGAATCAATTTTATAACTATGCTGACCTTCAGATGAAAATTAAAAAAAATTCTCTCATTATTCCATATCCAATGAAACAGTTGCTGTGGAATTCTGAAGTCCTTGATTTTCTGTCAGCTGAGTCACTCTGGTTTCTCTTTCCTCATTGGCTAAGAAAAAAATAACTGAATGGAAACTTTTCCTATAGCAAGAATGTGTCAAAATAATTTTTAAAATACATCATCCTATTGTGAAACTTTATAAAGGTAATAAGAAGATCCAGTTCTTGAAGAAGACAGAGTAAAATTTGTAAGAAACAAACCTCTGACAGGAGATAATTGTAGAGATGAATTTATCCTAGGATACTACAAACCATTGAAAAATTCTATGTAAATTTAACATGGTCAGATGTGTGTTTTAGAAAGCTCTCTACCAGCAGCGGATATTGATTAATTTTTTGTAGTGTTAGAAACATACAAGTTTAAAGGATACACTCTAGTGGAATATAAATAAAAAATAAAATTTCAAAAATATTAGAGGAGGAAAAAATAGCAAAAGGCAATAAAGGAGAAAAATGGGCAAGAAAAAATAGTGAGTAGATAAAATAAGTAACAGAAGTAAGAGTATGTACAAAATTGATCGAAGTAAAGTATATAGATTAAATTCCCCAGTTGGGAGAAATAAATTGTAAATAATAACATACTAACCCTTCCCACAGTTTTATACCTACAATTTTCCAATACAACTTAAAAAAAATGACTTCACTCAACACTTTCTTAGCCAAAATTTATAAATCATACCTCATTATTCTTATTTCCTTTTACGTCACATTCAGTAATTCTGCAGGGCCTATGGGATCCATCTTCAATATTCCCAAACAATTTTCCTTGTCTCTACTGCTGCAAACCTGGTCCAAGCAATCACCATATCTAGCATAGACCATAGCAATCCACTCGTAAGTGATCTTCCTTCTTCCTCTCTATCTCTTCTTCAGTTCATTCCTTTTCTCTGAGAAGAATGATATTTAAAAAAATAAATCTGGTAGCATTATACCCTGGCTTAATATTATATGATAGGTAGCCATCTAATTAAAATATAATTCAAATTCCATTTTATAACTTCTATTTTCAGCTATGAGTTAGCAACTAGGCCAAATATACCTTTCCACCTTACATAACTAAAATAGTAGATAAAATATATGAAAAATTATTTTGCAAACATTATAAAAACAATGGCAGAATAGTAATTCATAAGAGAAAGGGAATAAAAGTCACGAGCCTTACAAATGTCCTAGCTTAATACCTAGAGGAAATTGTTAGACCATAACACAGGAAGAGATAATGGTCTCCCTCAGTTATAGAAGCAGAGTTCAGCGTTCAGGAGTCCAAAACAGTCAGGATTCTAAATACAGAGCACTGGAGAAGAAAAGACTATACAGAGAGCCCCAGAACTCTGGAAGAAAAAAAAAACCCTCTTGAGTCTTCATCTGAATTTTTATTATCACAGATGAGTGAGGAAATTACTGAGGTAGGGAAAGAACCACCAGAAAGAGTTAGATTGAACATCCCTGGATCTCATGTAAGCCTAGTTCATGTTTATGGCCAGAGTAAAAACCCTCAAAATTCACATCAAATGGAGCACTCAGATAGCCATTGCCTCAGTTGGAGGACCAAATTAACCCAAGACTACAGGCTGCTCTAATCTGATGTACAATGCTTAAAATCAGTCTTTGGCAGGATCAAACTGACCTCAAACAATTTTATATCTCAGAATGAAACTCAAAATATCTTTAAAAAATGCAAAAAAAATTCTGTATTCAAAGAATATAAAATTATTTTTATATTTGCTATGCATTGATATGTGCCCCTCCCCCCAAAAAAGAGAAATTGAAGTCCTAACCTCAATAACTGTGAATGTGACTTTATTTGGAAATAGAGTTTTTGTAGATAAAATGAAGTAAAAATGAAGTCATTAAGGCAAGGCCTGATGCAATGACTGACATCTTTATGACATTAGAAAAATTAGGGCACAGAGACATACAAAGGGAATGTGGCCACATACAGATAGAGGCCACAAGCCAAGGGATATCTGGTGCTATCAGAAGTTTGAAGAGGCAAGAGAGTATAATCCCTTGGAGGATGTGGAGGAAGCATGACCCTGCTAAAATCTTGATTTTAGACTTTCAACCTCCAGAACTATACAGAATAAATTTCTGTTCTTCTAAGCCACTCAATTTATGAAACTGTGTTATGGCTACTATAGGAAACTAATGCAGGTAATCAACTGAAAATTTACGAGCGTACGAAGAAATAGAAAAATATGAGTGTAATAAAGAGTAAAGTTAATCAAGAGACTTGAACTCCTAAAATGACTTAGATGATAAAATTGGAAGATAAGAATAAAACAATGATTATAAGTATACTTCATATAGTTCAAGAAATTATAGTAAAGTATAATGAGAGATATGGAAAATATAAAAAGGACTACATCAAACTTCTAGAGATGTAAATTACAATGTCTTAGATGAAAAATACACTCTATGGGATTAATGATAGATTATATACCACAGGAAAAAAAGATTAGTGAATAGAAATGTCCAAAATGGAATAGAGAAGAAAAAGAAAAAATAAACATAGCATCAGTTATTTTTAGAACAAAATTAAGTACATGTGTAAGTAATTAGAGTCCCATAGAAGGGAGAATAGGACAGAAAAAAATTTTGAAAAAATAATAGCCAAGTATCTTCCAAACCTGATGCAAAATCTAAATTTACAGATCCAAGAGGCTCAATGAACTCAAAGCAGAAGACATGAAGAAAATTGTACTAAGGTATACTGCAATAACACTGCTTAAAATTAAAAATAAAATTATTAAAGCAATCAGAGAAAATGACATCCATATTGAGGACAAGTATAATGATGCTTGCAGATATCTAAAGCAATGTAAGTAATACAATACAAGCTAGAGGCTGTGCATTGACATTTTTAAAATCTTTACAGAAACAATCAATAATAAAATCTGTCAACCTAAAATTCTGTACCCAGTGAAAATATTTTTCAAACTCCATTTTATGATCCACAAGACTTTCAATTTCAGATATCATTTCTCTCTACTCTGCCCTCATTTATTACACTGTGGTGAAGGTGGCCTACTTCCAGTCACATTACTAAATTCATTTTTAACTGAAAACATTGCATTTAGTGTCTCTTTATTAGAATGCTTTTTCCCCACACTTTAGAAAACTGGATTCTATTATTATCCAGGTCTCAGCAATGGCTGACTTTGATCACTGAGCTAGAGACTAGTGTAATTAACACTAACCAAAATTGATAGAACAGCAAGTTTATGGAGCTTTATATAAAAAGTATGTGAACTTTTTTCCGAATATGCAAGGAAGGGTTTCAAAATTTAATTGCCCTAAAAAAATTCAAGATATTTTAATTATTCAAGGAAAAGTAATAACAATAAAATAAAACTTACTTTGCTGATAAGTAGACTGATAGGATTTGCTGATGTCAATGAAAGAATAAGAAAAGTAAAGATAATGCCAGATTTTGTGATTTGAATGACTAAAATAATGAAATTATCATACAGAGAGGGAAACTATAAGAGAAATGCCTAGGAGGAAGAAATCAAAGGTATATTTTAACATAGAAAGTTTGATATATCTACTAGATATCCAGGCGGAAATACCAAATATGCAATCAGATATACAGATGTGAATGTCAAGG
This sequence comes from Eidolon dupreanum, assembly GCA_028627145.1. NCBI lineage: Eukaryota > Metazoa > Chordata > Mammalia > Chiroptera > Pteropodidae > Eidolon > Eidolon dupreanum. The sequence continues at coordinate 53,511,893 of CM053515.1, forward strand.
GAAAATTCAAGGCTAGAGATATAAATCTGTGAGTTGTCAGCATACAAATGGTATTTCAAGTTATATGACTAACTTGTATGACATAGTGAATATAAACAGAAATATATGTAAAGACTAAATTCTTGTGTATTCAACTCTTACTGGTTAAGCAGATGAGGACAGACCTGCAAAAGAGACTGAAAGAGAGAGAAAAGTACTTCTCTCCCTAAAAATAAAAAAAGAACAAGAGATACTAATGTTCTGATCATCAAGTAAAGATGATGTTTCATGGAGGAAGTAGCAAAAATGTATGAAATAATATTGAAAATTTGAATAAGACAAAAAAAACAGGTAATTGATTAATTTTATCATATTGGTAATATTTAAAAGAGCAGTTTTAAATAAGAAGATGCACTACTAATTGAAGTGGACTCCAGAGAGTGGGCAGGAAGGAAGTGCAGACATCATTCTATTTTCTAAAGCAGAAAAGCATATACAAAATGTAATATCTAATTACCTGGAAAATAAAGAAATGCCAACAAATAAACCAAAATAAACATTCATAAATAGCTTAGAGGTTCAAAGAGAAAATAAACAAACAACAAAAAACCCGAAACATTCTAGACTATTTAGAATAACCAGTATACAACAAACATATTTGGCTAATGGTGTTCATATACGATTTGAATATATGCTAGAAAAAGAGACAATATAAATCATGCCAGAAATGTGTTCAGCAGGAAGCAAAAGAAAATACAGCTTACACTAGCATAAAGAAGTAAGGGGTATATTGATCTTAACCAATAAATTGTTAGGATTAATCTGCCCAGACCTTTGTGACAGCTCAGTGATGCCATCTTATTTTTCCTTGTCATCCGTAACATTTAGTTTCTTTTCTCAAGAGCCGTTGCTGTGGTGTTTTCAATTATGAGATTTGTGGTTATGGTAGGAAGAAAAGGAGGGCCATGAGAAATTGCTGAAAAAATATGGCAAACACTGTCTAGAATGATCTCTAGGTACAAGGCAGTGAAGTTGAGCATTTTGTCTATAATACTACAATAGAGGAAGATAAGAGAAAATAAAGTGGTGGCTAACTTGTGGGTAACTAATCCAGAGTTTGTGCACTCAAGATAAGCAAAGCAAACATTTGGATCAAATAAATTAAAATAAAATAAGAAGAAGGTACACTAAAAAAGAATAATAATAATGGAATAAGAAGAAGTAAACAAAAAAGTAAAAAAATATAAAATTCAAAATGCTTCTTTAAAATGAATTATTAAATAAAAAGTACACCACAGCTTTGCTTGATTTAGAACAAAATAAATAAACAATAAGCATTTTTAATATGGAAATAAATACAAAATAAATTGCAAAATAATCTAAAACATACTAGAGAATTCAATGTGTAATTCAAATTTTTGCGATTTTCCAAAGTTGAGTGGAGATGAATAATTTTTTAAGAAAATTTTAAAAGACAAAAATAGTCCCAAGGAAAAATGAGGGGCCTGAATAGAGCATTAATAGGGCATATAAAAGATAGTCAACTATTTGCTTTTATTAAGCACTAGGCCAGGTGATTTTATTGATTATTTTCATAAAATCTTCAAGAAAGTGAGAATTTCTAGGTTCTTTAAGTTTTCTTAGACCATAGGAAGCTATGAAAAACTTAAAATTCTCTGATCTATAGCCTAATTCCAAAGCAAAATTAGACAAAAATAACACACATCATTTATAGATAAAAATAGTATTAAATATTTGCAGACCAATTATATAAACATATTTACACATAACATATTGCAACCAAGTGAGGATTCCTTTAGAAATAAGAAGCTGATTCAAATTTGAGAAGTCTTTTAATACAACTTCTTTCATTAATATGTTAAAAAATAAAACCGATATGGAACTCTATGGGAGAAAATTATATTTTAGAGGTAAGAAAATTGAGATGCACAGTGCTTAAGATACATATTCAAAATAGAAGACATTTTACATGGCACAGCCGAGGTTTAATTGAAAGTTTTCCTGACTTTAAAGAATCTTATTTTGTATTAGATAAAACAATTGTTATTGCCTGAGTCTCAGATAATCCTGAGTGAATCACAAGTTCTCCCAATAAAATAAGTGATAGAACCATTTAAGATATAGCAGAAAACCTGGATAAGAGCTTCTTGCTCTAAACAGAAAGCTAAAACTTTTCTCAGAAAACCTCCAGCAAGCATCTCTTTATGTCTCAACAATAACTGGCTCAGAGGACCCCTGTGGCTGCCACAAAAGCTGCATGGCTTTGGAAGACACTCTTGTGGGAGACTAGCAGAGTATAAGGGGCTGGAGGTTACTCTCGGGTCACCAAACTATGTCTACCACAGTAGCATTATGTTTTGATGGCTTTCAAATAATTTCGAACCATTCCCCCAGGCTCCTTGGTACAATCAGGAAAGCACGGTAACATGGTCAGGGTGAGAGAAGAACTTCTTGTTCTTTTGGCAATGAGTCCACTTATTTCCAGTCATTTCTCTATTCTGAATTATTTCCATGACACATCAACCCCTATAATGTGGTCATAGACACCAATAGGAACTGCTGTTTTGGCAAATGCTTAAGCATAATTTATTTTACAGTGTAATCATTCATCTAGGAGCCAAAGACAGTTTTAGTGAATTAGGTACATAAAATAGTTTATGGTCAGAGGACAGTGGAGGGCAAATCACCGGTAGTGGTGATCGGTCTCAAGTGATTTGCCTCACATGTCAGAAAATAAAATAATGTGAATATGGGAACAACTAAAATGATATATGAATGTTCTAAAGCCATTGTAGGCAACTTTTCTTTGCTTCATTCTAGAATGTCACACATTTAAAATTAATACTTTATGGATATGTGACATGAAAGTAATATTTTTGCTAAAGGGTCCTATCTATACTCCCTGAAAAGCTCATGTTTGAATTATGTGACCACGGATTAGTTTGGAAGGTGCTCTGAGCCAAATTTCTTTGTTCTGCTGTCTTCCATCTAAGTGGTCTTTGAATCAGTGGAATCAACAGAACCTGCTCCTGCCACTGGTGCATCAGCTGTATTTTAGTTTGCTGTGACTTCTACAGAAAATAGATGTGGTTCAGGTCTGATTCTAACTTCATCTCATAACTGCTAAACAATGAGAAACTGAGAAGCTCTTTTTCTTTATCTAGGCCTTCAAATGTTAATTCTCAATTGATCAAGCAAAGTTGACTCAGAGAGCTTCTACTAAATGTGCTTTATAGAGAAGAATGTCAGTTTTTTTCTTTAAGGGAGTGAAGGCAGAGATATTAGGATCTCCTGGTCAGAGAGAAGCTTTAGTGGGATAATCAGAAGCTTCTTGACTAAGAGGCAAATGTGCTGAATCTTTCTTTCTGAAATAATTTAAAACAAAGTCACTTGTTAATGTGCTTCAGAGTGTGGTGATACTGGGGCAGTAATTCCAAGAGAGAATTTGCAGAGCAATCAAGTTGTTTGCCATCTTTTTGGCAGAATTTTATTTCACTATGTGTTCTGTCATCCTTGCACCTTACAGTCAGCTTCTGCTCTCTGAGTGCCTCACATTTTTATTCTGAGGTCATGGTAGTGTTGTATTTTGATAAAGGTTGTGCTAACCACACTTTCAGTCTCAGGCAAGTGGTTACATTGTGGTCATAAGGGACATCAATCAGTGGTATTGATTCCTTTAGTTAAAACTTCTCTCTTCTGCATTACCGTTTTTTTTTTTTTTTCTGTTTGATTATATCTATTAGCATGCCAAAATTCTCTAGTAATCTGCTATTTAAAAACTTAAGCAATACCTTGGCTCATCACTCCTGACCCACACATGCCATCTAGCATGTCATCAGCTCTTTCAGATCAACACTCTATTGTCCATCATCAAAAATGTCATATTTAGCATATGAACCCTTTTTACTTTCAGCTCAGGCATTCTTGCAATTTATTTTGTATTCAACATTCATAGTTACCATTTTGTAAATCAGATCACATTGTAAAAAATTAAACTCCTTTTCTTTTATTCTAGAATAAAATCCAATTTTTTCATAGTAAACATGACCTTTTATGCTTTGGCCTTTGACTCATTCTCCGATGTCATCTCAAACTATACTACCCCACCCTCCCTCCCCACCATTGACAGTCACTTAACTCACTATATTTCATCAGCACTCATTACTCTTCCATCTCCTGAATACTTTAATATATCTTCCACCTTAATTTGTTCTCTCTTCTTAGATTGCTTCTTTTCCTGCTCTTTGAATGACAAATAATCTCCTTTTTCTCCCATTGATTCTCAGTTCGGCCATTATCTCCACAAATTTGGTTTGCTTCTCCTTACCCTGTTAGAATTGTAACCCACAAATTCCCTCCTTGATTACAACTACTTTTGTGGAACTTATGTAAAATTATTTTACTTACCAATTTCTTAGTTTATATTAGCTGCTGTCGTAGTCACAAAATACAGACACACACACCACAAATGTGAACTACATGGGGCAAGCACTTGTTCTGTTTGTTGACCTCTGCATCTCTTCAAGCAACAAAAGTGTTTGGCACATATGAAATGCACAATAACTGATTTTGGTGTAAATCTACTTTGAAATATGGAATTGGATAAAAGGAAGAAAAGCGATGTCAGAGTGTACTCAGGTTAATAAAAACACTAAGCTATGTTGAATTATAACTATGTGTAATAGGACGTTATATAATGTTCTAAACACCTTAATATGATAAAGCAGTTGATCTTCAGAACAACCTTGTATTATAATGCTTCTATCATCCATATTCTGAAGATAAAGCAAAGACAAAAGAGATCCCCCAGTTGCCAAACGATATAGGATGAACAAGAATATGGCTAAAATTCGAGTCAAGAAATTCATTATCTTTTTCCTTAATCTTAAATTACATTCCAATGATCTCTACTTGTTGGTTTCAGGGTTATTGTCTCAAGAAGATGCAATGACTTCTGTTTTAGAATTTGGGGATGCTGAATGTTGCTTAGAGGGTTCAATATGTATCATCACAGGCATTAATAGGTCAGTAGTTCATTGTCCAATGAGGAAATGGTAACATATGGTGATTAAAACTAACATATGAAGAGATTAAAAATTATAAACAACAGAAAAATAATAAAATTTGGCTTATTTCAATGTTGCCAACTGTAACTGTTGCAGCAGGTCAGAGGAAAGGGTGTCTAATGGCCATTATATAATTTAGCGGCTACTTGGGCATAGATTTATTTTAGATGCAGAGATGGGAAGAAAGAAATAAAACATTTTCTCATACTTCAGTGTCCATTTCATTTTAATTTATTTCACTCCTCCTGAGCTTGACCCATTTTATCCTATAGTATTTTACTCCATCCCATTGTGTTTAGCTTTATGTATTTAATCACCACTAAATACTTTGGTAATATAAGGGTTTTCATTTGATGTTGGGAATAAGGGACGATTGTAAGGTTATAAAAGTCAACAAAATGTAGTGCCTGTCTTCAAACAGATTAAAATCTAGGAGGGGGGTGATTTATATCTAGGAATCTGAAATCTCTGTGTTCTAATTATAACTCAGTCAATCTTTCTGAGCCTCAGTTTCTTACTTTAGGACTTTAGAATGTATATATGTATATGTATGTATAAATGTATGTACATATACATATATAACTGCATTTAATATTAGATAAATAAATTTATCAATATGTAAGAAGAACCTAGTCATTAGAACATAGAATTTTAATTTTTTTCCTCATCCAAAACTTCTACAATAATATGGCAAAAGTTAAATCATATAAGATAGTGATAATAATTTCCAGGATTTATGTCAGAAATTCATTTTTCTTTCAAAAACTCTAATTTGCTGATATAATTTTATTACATTTTAGACTTCTCACATATTAAATATATTAGGAAAACCTCACTTTGTAGAATATCTGTACTGATATTTGAAAAATCTGCTAGCTGTAAATATACCACAGAGTAGAATAGATAAATGAAACACAGTGCCCAAATGGAAGAGAGAACTTAGAGGTTCTTTGGTTAATTGCTAGCATCATACTTAAGCAGAACTCTGAGGTTAAGTAAGCAGAAATAGATTGCCCAAAATTACACAGTGTTTTAGTGATTATTCCAGGTCTTTATCCTCCTTGTTTCACCTTGCCCGTTCTTGCATATACTTTAAAATTCCAACAAAACACATTTATCAAGTAGTAAGAACATTTTTTGTTCACTTATCATATCTTGCATAACAATATAAAATTAAGGAATTGTCTGTTGATTTTTTTTTTCTAAAACAAAGTAAATTTCTCTCAACCTTTTACCTTTCCTGCCTTGATCTTTCCTTTTTTCTTCCTTCACTTAACAAATATCTGTCAAACACTTACTTTATTACTCATTTTTCCAAGACCCTAGTTTCTGTGTTTGACACAGGAAATTTACTAAGAAATTTACCAATATCAGTACTAATGCACGTGGTAGTACAATAAATTCCTTGATACGTTAACTAGACACATATCCAAAGACACACGATTACACACACACACATCTCTTAAAAGAATTCCTAAGGAACTCATACAGATTTAAGACTGAGCCTTGGGCTTGTGGAATCAAACTGATTTATTAATAACTGAACAGTACTACACACAATGTTTTTAAGATGGAAATGAATGGCAGTTTTTTAATTGTAATCTTAATATATGCTTATTAGAGACCATTTGGATAGTACTGGAAAACTAAAAAGAACAAAATAAATCATCCATGAATTTATTACCAAGAAACACTCTTAAAATTCATTATTTTTTGGTCATCAGTCAGGTGTTTTTTGAGGGATAGTTCAAATTATAGTGCACTCACAGTTTTGTAAACTTTCATAAAATTTAACTTTATGGTAAAACACTTACTATAAACCTTTTATGTGCATTTAAAATAATATTTTATTATCTGGGTGTTCTATTATGTATCTAGTCATGTCTTCAATAAAATCAGGCTTCTACTCTTAACTGAAATATTTGAACTTCCATTTTAACTCTCTAAAAGTCACTCAAAATAAATCTAACTCAGTACTAGGAAACTAGCTATTGATTGTATGGTTCATGCAGAAAACGAAAAGCTGAAATTGTCAGAAATTGAGTTCTGACTCCAGGAATCATTGGATCCTTACACATAAGCTAAATCTTTCCTTAGTGTTTAGCATCTATCTCTACCTTGGACAGGAGATTTTCACTAGATTCCAATCAAACTTTCTAATATTGGCAACTGAGTCATGACCATATCATTTTAATTCTGCTATTTTTCTAACTTTGTGTTAGTAAGTTGTGAAATCCTCCATTTCTTTTCAGACATGAAAAAGTTTGCCTTATCCTCACCAAACTCCCTTCAGGGATGTTGATTAAATTTGATTAGAGCAACAGCCTCTTGGCTTGAGCTTTTAATTATTCTATTATTTATTAATTTGTATACATAAATACAGTCATACAAATATTCATTTGCACATAAATATTTGAATTTGTGCAGTAATTCCCCTCAAAAGTTTCTAGGACTCTTCCATGTACCAGTTACTGTGCTAGCTGCTGGAGGTACACAAGTGAATAAAACAGTCTTAGTCTTGCAAGAAAGAATAATGTTTGATGCATTTGTCTTTATTGACTTCTGTCTTCGCTTTCTAACAACCTGTATCATGAGAGAATGTGCTTCACTGAACTCTCACTTCATATTTGGATATGGTATTCCCATAAGATTAGGCTTTGTTCTTGTATCTGAAACTTTGTCTCTCCCGCAAATTCATTCTCAATCCTGAACTCTCTCTCTGAGCCAATCTTATATCACGGCAGGAGACCTGGTTATGCTTAGCCATGGCCTTTGATATGACAAGAGGAACTTAAGAATTTGTGACATTATCCCACCCTCCTAGTCCCGCACACTTAAAGGTGTTATCTGCAGAAGGAGTCAAGTCTATTTCTATTAACCTCCAAAGTTGCATTTCATAATAGCTAGAAAGAGATTCTAATGTTTATAAGCAGTTATATCTCTTCTTTTTCTGCTGAAAAGCAGAAATGAATTCTCAAGGTTAAGTGGTAAAAAAGAAACAGTTTGATTAGTTTCTTTTAAATTTTTACATATGGATCCTACAAAAGTACCCTAAATATCCTCAGATGTTCTGTTGAGATGTTGTAAAGCAATGCCAAACTGCCATATTTTATCAAGTTAGAATGGAAGTCGGTAATATGAGTGCATGAGCACTGGGACAATTCAATAACCCACAACTGGAAGATGAGTGTTCTATAAGCCAAGACCATTTTCTTACCTGGATTTCTAATAGTATACAATTCTTCCTTTGATACAGTAGAATTTTGTACCTATCTCAACAAGCAGTCAGAAATAATGCAGTTCTTATGCTATTGTTTCAGTCAGGTTATCCAGAAAAACAGAAACAATAAGAAATATAAGATATCTATATCTATGCAGATATATGGGTAATATATGTTTGCATGTATATAAATATATCTATCATCTCTCTCTCCCGTTCTCTGTTTATCTATTTGTGTGTATATCTATCTATCTATCTATCTATCTATCTATCTATCTATCTATCTATCATCTATCTATCTAGAGAGAGAGAGAGAGAGAGAGAGAGAGAAGAGAGAGAGCTATTGTTGGAGACTATATTAAGATGTCAGTCTTAAAGATCATGAACAAGAAATTTGAACACACATGAAGATGGATAATTGCCATGTGAAAACACTATCTCTGGACAGAAGGGTCCTATGTACGAGGAGGGTAGAGTTTTAACTAGGGCTCCAATCTCAAAGAAAGAGAATGGTGAGACCAAACTGGTATCTAGCACTTGCAAAGGGATCAGGGCAAGTCAGGGTCCTGGAAAAAAAGTATTCTCAGACTAGGGAATGAATACAAAAGTTGAGTTCTCTAATTTGGATGCAGAGGGCAGGCATGAGATCAAGAATCTGAGTTTAGAAGCCTCTGTTTCAGAACAATAACATTTATTCATCTCTCTGTTCATAGACATTCATATATTTACTTCTCATTATTCAATGTTTATTGATGCAAAGATAGATGGTCTTCATAATATTAAAACTAAGATCAGAGAGATGGCATATAAAAAATAAAAAATAAACTCACCCCATGAGGTTCCATGACATATGACACATGCTTATTTAGCGAAAGAAACTGTATGAAATTCATGACGGTTAGATCTTTCTGTAACAGGGATTTGATTGGGGAGTGGAAGGCCATGTTAAGGTCTCAGAAGGATTCTGATAATACCTCATAAACAGCTCATAATTCGGATAGGCAAATAATTAAAAAATTTCTTGGTCTTTGATCTTTATGAATTTTTTGACAAAAATGTTAAATATTTTGTTATAGTCTGATACACCGATTTATTTGTTTGTTGGTTGGTTGGTTTATTTATTTATTTATATTTATTATGGTGATTGGTTAACAAAATCCAGTAAGTTTCAAATTAAAACTATTTTCTATGATATGAGATGCCATGCTACCACTGTTGTCATATAAAGATTAATCTATATTTTCTCTTACCTTACATAGGATTTTTTCACATTTAAAAAAAAAAAAAAACTATGCTTAGGCAACTGTTAACCTATATCTTTACTTCCAGAGATTTTGGTCATTATTTTAAGTAATTCCTTGTAGGAAAAATTGTCTTTCGGCAAAATAAGACAGTAAAATGGAGTAATACATTTAAAAGCTTTCTGGGAGAATAGACTTACTTTTTCCACAAATAAAATTAATTATATTTGACACTTGCTCTCCAGAAGTTTTTCACTGTGCCAAACAGAACACCTTGAGATCCAACACTAATTATGTTACAGGAAGTGATGTTAACGGGCAGGGCTATGTCTGTCATAGAACATGGAGGGAGGATATTCTAGGCACAGGAAGAAGGAAAAACACGGGTATGAATCTTTTCAGGACACTAAGAACTGTATGTGTTTTGAAAGAAGTGAGATGGAGAAGCTTTAAAATGGAACCAGCTGAGGGTGGAGCGAGGAGCTGGTTCAGTACTATACAGGAAAACATTTTCACTAGATTGTAATTCTTTGAGGGCTGAAAAGGGATCAAATTTGTGAACTCTTATATCTCCAATTGCAAACATATATTGCATCCTCAGCACTGTAGCCATTAACTTTTTGTTGAATCATTAACTAGTGAATGAATGCTAAGATTTTAAAGGCTGAGAGGAAGTGTTTAGGCATTGTTCTTAAACAGAGAAAAATAAACAAATGCTGTTTTTAAATCTTGTGTACCTAAAATCTTTAAGCAGTAGAGTGTTAGGATCCACATCTACCTTAGAAAGAAAACACTGCTTGCAGTTTGAAGAATAGATATTAGAGTGAGAGATGAGGTAACACAGACCAGTTAGAAGCCAATTATAACACTACCATTGAAGAAATAAAGTACTAGTCCCCAAAAGCACAAAGGTATAGGATATTGGAAGAGAAAGGTCTGTGAATGAATGGAAAGGAGAAATAAATAGGATTTAGATGTAGAGGTGATGGGGGGGGGGGGAAGAGGAAGGTGCCACACCCTGAGGAATGGCATTTACTAAAGAAGAAAATAGAGAAAGAGAAGTATTTGTCTTCTTCTACCTTCCCATGTCTGTATCCTTACATGAAAATCATTATTAAGGAATAGAAAAATATCTAAAATTTTACGATTATACTAAACATGCGTATGTATTTATAGCACAAATGTCATTCTTTTACTTTAATTTATATTTAATTGTTTTAAAAGAATGCTCTAGTAGCAGCAAAGATTAACACTGACAGAGATATCTTGCTCCTCTTTGTATACTTACCACTTAGCAACTTGCCTGTCATGCAGCCAATCTTCATAAATCCTTCATGTATGGCTTTAGATATATTCAATCAAAGCATAGTTCTGATATTTTCTTATTTTTCTAAATACTAAATTATTAAATGCCTGATAAGTGTTTATAAATCTCTGCCCTTTGACCATACCTCCTCCATTTATCCCTTTGCACAATAGTGCCACTAATGTGAGAAGTATCTTATCTGAGAACTTTCTTCATCAATGTATTATTATTTAACTACCACTTTATTTGGTTATTTCATTGTTCAATCGATTATAAAGAGGTTAACAATGGTTAAGCATTTTGACTATTGATTTATGACTGCACATTTTATAATATTTGATTTTTTCATAAGTTAAAAAATAGTTCAATGTTATGACCTTGACAGTTTCTAAACATTTTATAACTTGACATTTTTAAACAGAAGTACAGCCAGAATTATAGCAGGATATCTTAGTCCTAATCTTTCTGAATTTATTTAAGAATAATGAACAGTGGAATAATTATATCATTTTGGAGCTGCCAGATTCGATGTTATCCAAAGTGAATTTCAAGTCATAAGTTAGCTATTCCTGAACATCACCCAAATAACAGATTTTCTAGCTGTATCAAAATTGTAGCTTTCTAGCCCTAAACAGAAATAAATGATTTTTCTTTAAGATGAATTTAAGACTATAAATATTCAAGAATATGAATAAATAAAATAATGATTTTAAAGATTAAACATCAGTGCTTTGTAGATTATAGATATAATATATATTATGTTATATTACGTTATATTACATTATTCGTATTATCTAATTTGTAATTGTTTTCTCTATTGTTTCATCTGATTTATGGCATGTAATCTTAGTATTGCTCTTGAGCCTATTTTCAGATCCTCTGTTGCCTGGGAGGACAGTACATGGGCTTGTGTGTCAACTTAACTTTCATTATGTCACACAACAACTATATATTAAGTACTTTTTATTTTTCCAGATACTCTGTTCAATACTGGGGATAATAGTGAATAAAACACACACGGTTCCTGTCATTTTAGGGATAATGAATAGTCAAATAGTACATGAATCATTGATTAATAAACTTTGGGAGATGGGCTTGCCTTATCGTGACTTACTTTCAGACTTCTGGATTGCTCATTTTATTTTATATGTCATATATGCATATTTTCTTTTATATGTCATCCTCCAAAATTGATTTTTTAATTTCTCATACTTTCTTTTTGAATTAAAAAAAATTGAAATATTACTTTTACATTAAATATATCAAATTATAGACATCTCAGATGGAATACTCAACTACTAACCATGATATAAAATCCATAATCTCTATAGATAATAAAACCAAAGAAGATGCCTAGTAATATTCAAGGTACAAGGTATTTGTCCTATAATGTTTTATTTTAATAATATTTTCCCATTTCCACCTTGAAGTGTGTTATAAAGAGTTGAAAACCAGTGTTCTCTATTGTGCACACTGGACTCAGAGAAGAAACCAGGCAGGGCAAACCTGAGACCAGTGATAGTAATTCTCTCTGTTTGAACTCTTTCTGCCCTGTAGGTCCTGTTAGAAGTTCTTATTTATTCATAAATTATCATTTTATTAGTTTATAAAAACAAGAAATGTAAATATAGAGCATTTGCTATACTCAAAACATCAAGGAAAAAGAAACAAATTATCACCTGTAAACCTGTTACTACTTGCTTGTTTTAAACTGAGTTGAATTAAACAAAGAGAAATCAAAGCACGATGTAGAGACTGATGTTGATTTTACAGAGTTGATATGTGGCCAAAGTCTGCTTTATTAATAATCTAGGGTATACATAAGTACTATGTGTTGGCCTACCATTACAAAAGAAGAACCAGGAAGGAAATTTAACTTTGGGTGGTAAACACACAATTCAATACATACATGGTGTGTTATTGAATTGTACGCCTGAAACTTGCATGATTTTATTAAGCAATATCACCTTAATAAATTTAATAAAAATAAAAAAATAAAGAAAGATGAAGCAGGATTAATTATTATCAAACCCCAGTAGTTGTTTTAACAGCATAGGAGCTATCTTAACAAGTAGTGATGAGGAATTGTTTTAGGCTTGTTTTATATATCTTTAAAAGTTTTTTGTGCTTTTTGAAGAATACATTGGATTTAAATAATTTAATAATTACTGAATTGGTCCATGATCAATTATGGTAAATAGAAACATGTGGAACCATAAAACAAGTGACACTACCCAAATGTCATATAGGTAGTGTTTGTGAAATGTTTGTGAAAGAACACTTGACAGGATACTTGTCAAAGTGACCTGCATCAGAATCACTTGAGGAGTTGTTTAAATGCAGTTTCCTGATTCATATTTGACCTACTAAGTAAAAATATTTGGTAATGGTGCATGTGAATTTACGAGTCCAATGATCGCTGCAGGTAATTCACATGTGCTCTAAAGACTGAAAATTATAGTATTAGAATGGAGAGAGGAGAGCCTGAAATTCTGGAATTATTTCTTCTAGTTTATTGACCCAAACTGTCATATCTCTTGATTAAGATATTACTCAATAAAAACTCCTATCCTTAAAAAAATTATTGAATTTTATTCAATATATTTTGTAGAGCACCTCAGTTTCTCAAGATGAAATTTTAACCCTTACCAAATAACAAGGTGAAGGAAAAAACACTGAATTTTTCTTTAGAATAGACTGGATTCACAGCCAACATTATGGATTTTTAATACCACTACATAGTATCACGGCAATATTAATTCAAAATGATGTTCGGAGAATGACAATTTGAAAAACAAACCTGGAGTGTGATTTTAGGATGCACCAGCTTAAATGCTAATATTAAATAGAAATATTTTAATCTCATTTAATGACTCAAAAGACATTTAACTTGCCGATAAAAATGGAAATAAAGTTCTTTCAAGAATAAATTCTGAGAACATTTGTGGCTGGACTTCGGGGCATGCTGGGATAATACAGGGGCAATACAGAACTTCATTATGTCTTACCTGAATTCAGTAAGTAATATCATATACTGGGCAAAATTTCTCTCTCTCTAATGCAATATTTATGTGCCTGTGTTTTCTTATATATTGGAATCATAGAAGATGATTATCAGTACAAATGTGAAGGATAATTTGTACATTTTACTCAGATGTACTTTGAAACAGCAAAGCAAAGACTGCACTTTATTGTAGAGCCTGACATATTTGCAAAATTATCTTGGCATTTTGGCAAATTTTTGATAATCTTACAATTATACTTTTGTTTTCTACCATAAAGAATGTAAAACAAAATAACTTCAACTGATCATATAATTTTTAGGGTTCTGAGTCTGAGAGGCACTGTCAATTTTTCAGTTTTACATATCAATTACTTTTTCATTCCAATGGATGTAGCTCTGACTCTTGACCCATAGTCTTATCTTCTGGATTTGCTTGTAAATTTCTGAAACTGTATAAATTCTTTTTTCATGTAGTATAGATCTTTCACTTTTATAAAACTCTTAAAGATTCCATTTCCTACAACTTTTGCAATTAACCTAAACTCAAACCAGTTATCTTATTATATTACGCCATTTGTTACATGACAGGGGTGACTTTAGTAGTTATGCTCTTCTTAATGTAAGCAATCCCTTATCCATTGCCCTATTTTAATTGAATTCTTTCCATTTGAAAAATTTCAGTTGAAAAACTCTATTTTGCTTCTTTTTTTCTTTTCATATTTAGCTAACTTTTGTCAAAGTATTATCTCTCTGTTCTTAATCTGTCTGAATTACTATCTATTTTAAATAGTAAATATATAACAGATTAGTTTTTGTTAAATATTTTTTCTATTTGACACTTTAATGTCAGTTGCTTTAAAATATTTTTATTAAATTCATTGGGGTGACATTGGTTAATAAAATTATATAGGCTTCAAGTGTACAATTCAATAATACATCATCTGTATATTGCATTGTGCATTCACCACCCAAAGTCGTCTTCTTCCATCACCGTATGTTTGACCCCCTTTACCTTTACCTATGTCCTCCCTACCCTTTCTCTCTGAAAACCACTAAACTATTGTCTATGTCTATAAGTTTTTGTTTGTTTGTTTGTCTTGTTCATTTGTTGCTTTCAGTTTTTTATCCCACATAAAAGTGAAATCATATGGTACTCAACTTTTTCTGCCTGATTTATTTCACTTGGCATGATAATCTCAAGATCTATTTATGTTGTCATAAATGGCAATATTTCATCTTTTCTTATAACTGAGTAGTATTCCATTGTATGTACATAACACACCTTCTTTATCCAATCATATATCGAAGGGCACCAGTTGTTTCCATGTCTTGACCACCGTGAATAATGCTGCTATAAACATCAAGGTTCATATATCTTTGCAGATAAATGTTATTAATTTTGGGGGGTAGATATCCAGAAAAGGAATTACTTGGTCATATGGTAATTCTCTTCTTAATTTTTTGAGTAAATTTTATACTGTTTTCCACAGTGGCTATACCAATTTACATTCCCACCGGAAGGGCATGAAGGTTCTTTTTTCCCCATAACCTTTCCAACACTTGTTATTACTTGTTCTATAGATGACAGTCATTCTAATAGGTCTGAAGTGGTACCTCATTGTGTTTTGATTTATATTTCCCTAATAACTAGTGAAGTTAAATAGAACTTGCTTAATTATTTAGTATTACTTGTAAGATTTTGAACACTTGCTAGCCCAGTTCATTTATCATGGTACTTTTTAAAACTAAGCTCTAGTAAAAGGCAACATTTTACCCATCATATTATAGTTTTAGATGTAATTTAGTACCCATTATAAGTTGGCATTCTAGGCCATCTGACTGATTTGCCTTCTAATTTGCCTTAAAATCTATAACAGTTAAATCAATAGGGTGAAATGAGATTAGGCCTCAACTTATATATTGTCCAGAGGGCAGTTGTCGCCTGCCAACATACGGTAACCACCCTATATCCCGTCCCTGTGATTTTGCTTTCTGCAGTTTCATTCCCCAAGGTCAACCATCATCCAAAAATATTAAATGAAAAATTACAGATGTAAACAATTTATGTCTTAAATTATGCATCATTATGAGTTGAATGATGAAATCTCACACCATTTCACTCCATCCTACCCAGAACATGAATCATCTCTTTGTCTAGTGGATCTACACTGAATAGCTCCCCACCCATTAGTCAGTGAGTAGCATTTCCACCATCCAATCAACTATCATGGTATCTCAGTTTTTGTGTTCAAGTAACCCTTATTTCACTTAATAAAGGTCTGAAAGCATAAGAGTAATAAAACTGGCAATTCGGATATGCCAAATAGAAGCCCTTAAGTGCCTTCCTTAAGTGAAAGGTAAAAATTCTCCATTGAATAAGGCATTTTGTTGTTTCATATCATCACAAGAAAAAGGGCGAGTACAGTATAATTAGATATTTTGAAAGAGGAAGAGGGAGAGAAATACCACATTCACATACCTTTTATTACAGTATATTGTTATAATTATTTTATTTCATTATGTTATTATTGTTTATCTCTTACTGTGACTAATTCAAAAATTAAACTTTATCTCAGGTATGTGTGTACAGGAAGGAACACAGTATATATAGGGTGCAGTACTATCTGCAGGGCATCCACTGAGGGTCTTGGAACATACCCCTGTGGATGAGGGATGACTACTGTAGTCATTCATGGTCAGTCTCAGGGAGAAGCCCGGAAATCATTTCAAAGAGGCTCCCAAGGATTGAAGCAAAGGGCAAGGGCCAAGCAAAACTGGTATTTCTCCAGGTATCTAATACAAACTCAGAGATACAGGTCTCAGAGAGCTCTAATGGATTTTGTGGAAAAGTCATTTTCTATCTGCCAGCTTTTATTGGCCTTGCCCCAGGTGCTACAACTTCTATTCCAAAAGCATGATCAAATTACCCTGTGGTTTTTTCATATGTCTTCAGGGAAAGAATATTTTCAGTAAATAGCAAAGTGCTTTTCAGGTATCAGAGATTTAAAAGAAAACTACTAATTCCCTGAAAAAACTCAAAACACAAAGTGCATCTCTTACTGTTATTCATTTATTAAAGAAATAGACATTAAGTGCCTACCCATATCAATCACTGTGTAAAGTGTTAGGTAAACCAAAAGTAATGCACAGTTCCTTCTGCTAAGTGGCTTGTAGTTTAAAAGGGTGGCAGACAAATTATAGAAAATTTCATAGCCATGCTTTAAGAACTACGATACAAGCCAGTGGAAGGACCTGTGAGAACACATGGGAAGGAGAACAGATCCAGTTACAGAGGAACACAATGTTCCTCTCATGTACTCCCAATAAATATGACATCAGCTGAATGAAAGAAATGCCGAGGAATTTATTATTTCTTAACTTATCCATGAGGTTAATTTGTTGTCTTACATTTTAAGTCTTCTCTGTGAAAGCAAAACCTAGGAAACAAAATAGTAATTGAGAAGCCTGGTCTGAGGATTGAGATTCTGGGATAGTTTATGATACAAAGCAGGATGTGTCTGCATCCTGAGAAGATCATGCTTCTCTGGAGGAATATCAGCATTGGGCAGATGGGGTAAAGAAACAAAGTTTAAAAGGCATAGGAGTCTGAGCCCTGTTTCTGCTTCGGTCAGAATGGCTTATGATCATCTGGTTATTACAGTAAGGTGTAATGAAAATTTCAGTTAAAGAAGTTTGTGCATATGTGTGTAGTAAAAAATACATTTAAAAAGCTCTAATGTAAAAAAAAAAAAAACAAAGCAAACTTTCTGCTATAATTCTTTTCTACTTAATATGTCTAAGCCTAAACTCCTTAACTTATATTTCAAGGTCCTGTACAACCTGGTTCCTATCTGCCGTTACTGAACCATCACTCATCATCTTACATACCACCAACTTTTATGCCAAACACTAGAGAGTTTATTACATTTTTTAATTTGTAGATGTCTACATATAATGGATTTTCATATTTTAAAGCTTATCAAATATGTTAAAAATAAATTCTGCCTTTTCAGTCCTGATTAAAGACTTAGAAGCTGTTTAATGTTTATATTAATCCACCTACATTTTATTTTGCTTGTTTTTCACATAAATTATATTTAAAATTATCAGCCGTGAGGTAGAACTGTGGCATCTAACATTTCATATGAGTCAGAATCAGCATCTTACGAAGAATTATCCCCCTTTCTATTTACAGGATTTAGAGTTTAGGGTTAGCTTTTGTCTCACCAAATAATACTGAAATACTGTTACTATCATGTCAAAACTCTTGAGGTCAGCATACAGAGAAACTCTCTGCATCAAGACTCACAACACTAGTATAAATGATGACTATTCGTTATTATTTTTGATTGATTGTTCCAGTCAAGTACTGCATAGGCTTTGGAGGAGACATTCTCCAGGTTATAATTTCATTTTTCTGGCTCCCAAAAATATCCTGGTAGACAGAACTACACCCAATATTTATGTAGTTTGTGTATTTTAAATGAAAGTTATAAAAGCTAAAAAGAAGCACATTTTCTTCAAATACTACCTTACCTCAAAATAGAAAAATGAAAATCATACAGAAAGCCAAACATTTCAAATAAAAAAATGGGATGTGTTAGCATGTAATATTTGATGTTCCATTAAAGTTTATTATGATATATTTGAGAAGTTAATCAGAGCATGAATATTGCTAGAAAATGAGAAAGCAAAGTGAAAATTATCTTATACAAATTGCAATCAAGAAACAATTAAGCAGCATTATTCACAATAGCCAAGATGTAGAAATAACCCAAATGTCCATTGACAGACAAGTGGATAAAGAAAATGGGGTATATACATACAGTAAATATTATTAAGCTTTAAAAATGAAAAAAATCTTTCCACTTGTGACAACATAGGTGGACCTGAATCATATTATGCTAAATGAAATGAGTTGGTCACAGAAGGACAAATAACAAACACATGGTCTCAATTATATTTGGAATCTAAAATATTCAAATTCCTGGAAGCATAGAATAGAATGGTGGGGGCTAGGGAATGGAGAGGAGAAATGAGTACTTGTGCAATAGGTATAAAGTTATAGTTATACTAGATGAATAAGTTTGAGAAATTCTCTGTATAACATAGGGGCTACGGTTAATAAGATGGTGTTTTGCACATGAAGGTTTGTTAGGAGAGTAAATGTTACGATAAGTCTTAACATACACACATGCGTGTACACACATACACGCACACACACACCTAAGAGGGCACAGAAATAGCCATGTTTATTTTTTTGTTAGTCGTGATGGTATTATGATATATGGATATATACAAACTCATCAAAATTTATATAATAAACATGCAACTTTTTGTATATTCAGTATACCTCAATAAAGCTATAATGTGAAGTAAGACTCCAACTTATGAATTAACAGCAAGAGTTTTCCACAGAACTACTTTTCAGTGAAACAACCAGAAATAGGTTAAATAGTATCTTTCCAAAGTTCATATTCACTCAAAACAACAGATTGTGTTCTTTGGAATTGTGTTTTTGCAGATATAATCAAGGTAAGAATCTTGAGACGAGATCATCCTGAATTAAGGGTTCACTCTAAATCCAATGATTGGTGTCATTATTAGTAGAGGAGAAGACAGACACAGAGACACAGAGAAGATGGCCATGTTAAGACCGAAGCAATGATTAGAGTTATGCTGCCACAAGCCAGGCGTTCCAGGAGCCACTGACAGCTGGAGGAGGTAAGGAAGGATTCTCCTATAGCACCTTTAGACAGAGCATGGCTCTTCCGACACCTTGATTTCATACTTTTGGCCTCTAAAACTGTTTGAAATACTTTTTTGTTGTTTTATGCCTCTAATCTTGTGGTTATTTGTTATGGTAGCCCTTCAAAAGTAATACACAACCATAAATAACTGAGAAAAAC
This sequence comes from Eidolon dupreanum, assembly GCA_028627145.1. Lineage (NCBI taxonomy): Eukaryota > Metazoa > Chordata > Mammalia > Chiroptera > Pteropodidae > Eidolon > Eidolon dupreanum. The sequence continues at coordinate 53,531,639 of CM053515.1, forward strand.
TGTTGAAAATTTAAAATCTCTAAAAATTATACTAAGGGCATAGAAAAAATGAAAAAAAAAAGGCATTTATTCAAGAAAATCCACTTGATATAGGTAATAGCAGGAAGTTTCTGTAGCCCTTGAGCCATAACCTGCTCCCACTCCCATCCCTAGGTCTTCTTGGTAGAAGCTCCACTCTGGCTGATTGTGGCCAAAATGATGGGGCTGTCTATTTTCTCAGCCATCAGTCAAGAAATACAGACAACAGATATGATAGAAACTCTGGTAATTTTACAACTCCCACAAAATCAACTAGCATCTATATGGTATCTTCAAAATTTACATATACAACACAGGTGAAAATAGCCATTTAGTACAGACAAAAGTGGGCATATAAAAGAAAAAAAGAAGCATAGTTATTCTGGCTATCAGACTTTGCAGAAATGATGGTGAGGGATGAGAGAGATTAGACCATTTGAGAGATGATATGATTTATCTAAAAACTCAACAAGTAACAAGTATTGGTTTCTGTACTCAGATGTAGGTTCTGGGAGTTTAAATTTTTATTCTTGAAGTTACTGTTAGTTATTTGAATAGTGTTTCAGGGCTTTCCTCATTAAGCTAGTGTCACCCTCATTAAAGAAGCAAGTTTGTGTAATTTAAAATACAATCGAAAAGTGTTGCAAAACTAGTGTTGTGCTTATGTAAACTTACATTTAATTGTTATTTTTAAGTTTTCCTTTTAAGTATTGTAACCAATTCCTTTACTATGTGCTGAATTCCATTAATCCTTAAAAAGATAAACTCTTTTTTTCTCCCTCTAGTCTGGAGTTTATTCTATCTATGAAGTGCAACATAAAATTTCCTTTCTGTTACTATCAGTTGTCAAAAAGCCAAGCCATTTGTCTAAGATCCAGAGGAACTGACTCATGAAAAAAGTAAACTCTGTAGAAAAAAGAAGTGAAGAGGATGCATTGGGAACTTTATGGCCAACTTCGACTATCTGAAAACAGCAAAAATCAATGTGGATACCTAAAGGAGAAAGGTAAGAAATTCTCAAAAGTATATTAAGAAAGAGACAAAAATAGAGTGAAAGTAGCTTTGAAGACATTTTGTTGTAGATTTCTATATACAATTTTTATAGAAAGAAATTTTAACTAATTTATTTATAAGTACTGTTTAGTTATAACTGACAATAATTTTCTATTGTTCTCTTTTTTTAAAAAAGGTGAAGTGGTACCTATTCATATTTGTCTCTCTACAATAATGTTATCAATATATTTTTTAAAAATATAATATCAGGACACAGAAGAAAGACTATGTGAGGACACAACAAGAAGGCAGCTCTCTGCAAGCCAAGAGAAGCTTCAAAGAAGAGTAAACCTGCTAACACCTTGATCTTGTACTTCCAGTCTCCAGAACTGTGAGAAAATAAGTACCTCTTGTTTTAGCCAAAAATAATCCACTATCTGAAAAAACGTGTACAGTGAGTAATTTTAAGTTTAAATCATATAAATATGTTATGTTGGGCTCTAATCATCATCAATTTTATTACATAGAGCAAAACTCTTTGACTGAAAAGCAATACATGTCATGGACTTTAATGAACAAAGACTTTTCACCTTCATTCGCCTTACAGTTTACCTATTTGCCTGTCATTATTCTCGGTAATATCATAAACTAATATATTTACTTGTAAGCTATTTCTTTAATTATTTGCAGATGAGAAATTAGTAATGCATCACAAAAAGTCATTTTTAAGCTATTGCTTATAAATTTATTAAATATATCTGGAATGATTTTAAATTTTTCTTTAACTAATTGTGTTTTAACCTCAAATACCAACCTGAAAATATTATCTGAAGTTGACTGTAATTAATAAAATCCACGAGAAGAGAGAGTATAACTTGTTTACTGGTGGGTCTGCCTCTGCAATCTAGAAAATTATCATTACATATGTGTTCAAAAAATAAGCCCTAATGATAATTCCCACAATAGAAATTATGATAATCTGAATCATTATTCAAATTGTCACAGTGCTACTAGGAGATGCACACTATAAAATTTAAGTTTGGTTTATAATTGGAGAGGAAGAGAACATGTAGGGAAAATATTAAGATTTTGGGGGGAACTAGTTACAAAAATTGCATCCTAGTAATCTTTTCAAATGTAAAATTTAGATTTAATAAGAACTGTACATATTTATCTTATTGTGTATATAAATAAAACTCTTTAAAGGATAGTCTACAGATTACTAAAGAGAGCTGAGGAATTCTCTGTGGCAAGTGGGTGGGTGGGTGTCTTCTTAGTCAAAATATTTTGTGAAATATGCCAGTAAATTTGCCTTCAGACATTTTTAATATATTTTAATGAATATTATTGTAGTCAATTTTAAAATACCTTTAACAAATAAAGTTATTAGGTATAATATAATCCCATATTACTTAAGTATTTTTTTCAATATTAAAATCACAGTTCTGGAAATAAAACAATTGGGAACAGAGAAGGATGCAAAGATCTCTAGTTGTAAAATAATATAAATAATATTATGTTGATTTTGAAAGAGGAATAGAATTTTTCAGACAGAGATGAGAACTGGAATGTTAGACAATCTTGTATAAAAATAGCCCATGCATAGGCACAGAGCTATGAAAGATACTGAAGTACTGGAGTATTACGAAAAGGAGAATATATTGGTTTAACAAACTTAAGGGGATTGGTTGGATTAAGTAAATGTGGAGAGATAGGTAGGATTGAGACTTTGAAATGTACTGCCTGATTTTTTAAAGAATTAAATCTAATATGTAGACATGTAGAAGATAGGAAGTGGTTATGTTAGTAGGGGTCAACAGATTTGGTTTAGTGAAAATAAATAATAGCAGTATTAAGGGGATAAATGTAAAGATGTTTAGTAAATAATTAAATATATTGGTTTAGATCTCAGGACTGAGTATTATTTTATGATCAATTTTAATTAAAGGTGTTTGTAATGTATACATTTTGTTTTATGTCCTGAATAAAGTAACAACCAAGAATAGAACCCCAGGTTAAAACATTTAATAACAAGGTGGGGAAAAAGAGATAGGAAAAGAGAATCAGATGGAGTGGTGAACAAAGAATTAAAAAAAAAAAAACAATATTACTGAGATCAAGAATGGGAAAGAAATAAAAATTGGTCACTAGTTTAGGCAAACAAGGAATTGCTCACTATATTAAGACGAATATCAGGAAACTCAGAAGGCAATAATTGGCAAATAAGTAAATCTTTTTTTGTTCAATATATGTTTGAAGTATAATATAAATGATTGGTTTATAAATCATTAAAGCATGAAAACTGCTCTGAAATCATTATTCAAATCAAGAAATAGAATCACTGGAATCTAAAACATCCCCCTCACGCTTCTTCCTGGTCAATATCCCCACCTTTCTCTAAAAAGGTAAGTGAAATGAGATGTTTAGTACACAAAAATATTTTAAACTTAATTTAAACAGAATCATATGTGTATTCTTTCGTGTCTTCTTTCAGTCAATATTTTGTTACCAATTATCCCTATTGCTTCATGCAGCATTTCATTAATTTTCATTGCTTTAAGGCATTCTAATGTATAAGTAAACCGCAGATTATTCAGGCATTATATGTTTGTGGTCATTTGCATGGTTTTTTCTATAAGCTGTTGTAAATAATTCTTCTATGACCATTTTTGTAGAAGTGTTTTGATGCACATGTGTTTGCATTGTTTGTAAGCACATACGTACTGGTGGAATTAGTGGAACAAAGAGAATGCATGTATTATATTTTTTTAGTATATATCACAAAAACATTACCAAGATTGTACCAATTTACATGCCCATCAACAGTGCATGAAAGTTCCCCTTGCTGCACATCCTTGTCAAACCTTGGTGTTTCCAGTTTGTAATTTTAACCATTCAAAAGGATGCCTGGTGAGATCTCACTGTGGTTTTACCTTGAATTACTTTTATGATTAAATGAGTTTGTATACGATTTTTTACACTTATTGGCAATGTGGATATCCTTTTCTGTGAAGTCCCTATTGACCACTTTTGCTCATTTTAAAATGGTGTTTTCAAATTTGGGTATAGCTTTAGTTTTACAGAAAAAATTGAGAATATAACACTAGGAGTTCTCATACACCAATATCCAGTGTCTCCTATTATTACATTTTACATTAGAATATACATTGATCTAAATTAATGAAACAATATTGATACAGTATTATCAACTAGAGCAAAAAATTTATTCTCATGTCCTTACTTTTAAAAATGTAACGTCTATTTACTGTTTCAGCATCCCATTCAGGGGACCGATTTCATTTAATTGTTATGTCTCTTTAGGCACCTCTTGGCTGTAACAGTCTCTCAGATGTTGAGAGAAATATTCAGAGTTTAAACTAGTCAACATGGGGAATGTCCAACGATATTGAGGACTATAGGAGATTATGTTTTTATAGTGATGTCCTTTATGTCAGTCAGGTCAGTTGGATCACTATATCCAAAATATTTAACTTAAAGTTGGAGAAGAGAGGACAGATTTGACATTATCCTATTATCAGATGTATAATTTGCAAATATTTCTCTCATTCTCTTGGTTTTGATTGTTGCATTGATTTATTTCTAATTTTTTTTTTTTACTTTTTATTTTGCTGTGCAAGAGCTTTTTAGTTTGATGTAATCCCACTTGCTTTTGGTTTCTGTGCTTTCATTGTCATAACAGTGAAATCATTACCAAGTCCAATTCCATAAAGCTTTTTCCCCTATTTTCTTCCAGGAGTTTTAAAGTTTCAGGTCTTGTGTTTAATTATTTATCCATTTTGAATTAATTTTTGTGTATGATGAAAGACAACAGTCCAATTTTGTTCTTTTGCACGTGGATATACAGTTTTACCAAAACCATTTGTTTAAAACACTACCCTTTCCCCGCTATATATTCTTGACATCTTTGTCAAAGATCAGTTGGCCATACATGTATGGTTTTATTTCCAGGATCTCTATTTTGTTTCATTGATCTACACAAGCATATCCTGTTTTAATGAGTTTACTCACTTTATTGTGATAGTCTGGAACCAAACCTGCAAATATCTCCGAGGTATGTCTGTATGTCCATCAATGCATAAGTACCATACTCTTCCATTTACTGTAGCTTTGTAATATATTTTGAAATGAGGAAGTATGATACCTTCAGTAGACCTCATGTTAACTATTCTTATTACTATAAAATAAAAATAATAATTAAAACAGATAAACCAAAAAAAAAGAAAGAAGACAGATTTTGATTTTATTTAGAGGAAGATTGTGAGGATTGATTGGTAGGTCAGAAGTAAAAGATTGAGATAGAATTGATAATACAAGTAATAATGTTTTAAAATTTAGTATATAAAGTGCAGGCATGGTAAACCAGGAAATGTAGCTGAGAGGAGTTAGAGTGAGGCCCTATAAGTGGAAGAGTTAAAATAAATAAAAGCCAATTTGAGGAAATGAAAGAGTGGGAGACAAGAGAAAAAGAAGGATAAAAATCAAAGAGCAGAATTTCTAAATTTCTCAACAGAAGATTTTTAATATTATTTGTTCCACTTAAGACGATGATGAAGTGTATAATTTAAGTGAGATAAATGTTTTAAAGTTAGTCAAAGGGGAAGATGGAAGACTAAGTAAAAGCAGGGCTCATCTCCTTCCAGGGCTGCATTGAAATTACAACCAAATTATAAAATAATCAATGTGGAGAATCACCTGAAGTCCAGCCGATCCTAGCACCTACACCTGATAATATAAAGGAGCCACATCAAAGCTGATCCAGCATAGGCAACAACCTTCAGTGGATCACTTTGTAGTTCTCACCAGGTAGCCCTGAGCAATCAAAAGTGGCAGCTGACCTTGGCCTATGGGGGAGCCCCTCCCAAGGGGCTACAAAAAAAATACATCTAGGAGCTGGCACCAGACTACAATGGAGCAACTCCTGACTAGTGTAGTGATACACACAAAGCGTGGTTGCAACAAGTGCACAAGTCTGCTAAGGCAAATCTCACTCAGTAGGGTCAGCCCTGAACCAACTCTTATCCTGAGGGCACAGCCAGTTCACATAATTAGTCAGCTTGGATGTTAATCCCACCCACTAATCTACTAACAGCAATAAAGGCTTGGTGACAACAGAAGATCACATACAACCCACACAAAGGTCACCTCCAGAGATCCCAACATAAGGGATTAGGGAGAGTGTGCCACTGGGCCACACAGAACACCATTCACATTAGGCTATTTGGCTAAGGCTGAGAGACAAAACAAATATTCCAGACACATAAAAAAGAATACAGAGAGGCTAATAAAATGAGAAAACAAAGAAACATGTCACAAATAAAACAACAGGAGAAAACTCCAGAAAATACGCTAAATGAAATGGAGGCAAGCAACCTACCAGAGACAGAGTTCAACATAATGGTTATAAGGATGCTCAACGAACTTATAAGGAGAATGGATGAGCACAATGAGAATCTCAACAGCATAAAAAAGACATAGAAACCATAAAAAAGAACCAGACAAAAATGAGGAATACAGTAACTGAAAAGAAGAATACACTAGAGGGTTTCAACAGTAGATTGGATGAAGCAGAAGACCAAATCAGAGAATTGGAAGACAAGGTAGCTGAATACACCCAATCAGAACAACAACAACAAAAGAATGAAAAAAAAATGAGAATAGTTTAAGAGACCTCTGAGACAACATGAAGTATAAAAATCATAGGAGTACCTGAAGAGGAAGAGAGAGAGCAAGGGATTGAAACTTTATTTGAAGAAATAATGACAGAAAACTTTTCTAACCTGGCAAAGGAATTAGACATACAAGTTCAGGAAGCATAAAGAGTTCCAAACAAGAGGAATTCAAACAGATCTACACCAAAACACATCATAATTAAAATGCCAAAGTTCAAAGACAAAGAGAGAAACTTAAAAGCAGCAAAAGAAAGGACATTGGTTACTTACAAGGGTATCCCCATAAGAATGTCTGTTGACTTTTTAATGGAAACATTGTAGGCCAGAAGAGAATGGCAAGAAATATTCAAAGTTATGAAAAACAAGAATCTACAACCATGAATACTCTACCCATCAAGGCTTTCAATTAAAATGGAAGCTGAGATAAAGAGCTTCCCAGACAGGAAAAAGCCTAAGGAATTCATCACCAACAAGCCAGCATTACAAGAAATGTTAAAGGGGCTTCTGTAAAAAGAGAAGGGGTAAAAAAGAAAATAGAAATAATAAATATGAATAATAAAATGACAGTAATAATGTACCTATCAGTAATCACTTTAAATGTAAATGGACTAAATACTCCAATCAAAAGACATAGAGTAACCAAATGATAAGAGAGCAAGACCCGTGCTATGCTGTCTACAAGAGACCCACTTCAAATAAATTGACACTCACAGACTGAAAGTAAAGAGATGGAAAAAGATATTTCACACAAATGGAAATGAAAAAAAAAAGCTACAATAAGAAATAAAAAAGGGCATTACATAATAATAAAGGGATTGATAAATCAAGAGGACATAACTCTAGTAAACATATACACACCCAACATAGGAGCACCTACATACATAAAGCAATTATTGGCTGACATAAAAGGAGAGATCAATAGTAATACACTCATAGTAGGAGACTTTAACACTCCATTGACACCAATGAACAGATCTTCCAGGCAAAGAATTAATAAGGAAACAATGTGTCTAAAAGATGCCCTAGAACAGATGAACTTAATAGATATTTTCAGAGCATTTTACCCCAAAGCAGCAAAATATACCTTCTTCTCAAGTTTGCGCATGGAACATTTTCAAGGATAGATCACATGTTAGGACACAAATGAAGTCTCAATAAATTTAAGAAGATTGAAATCATATCAACCATCTTCTCTGATCACAATGGTATGAAACTAGATATTAACTACAAGAAAAAAACTGGAAAATACACAAACACATAGAGGTTAAATAACAGGCTACTAAACAATGAATGAGTAATAATGAGATCAAGGAAGAAATCAAAAGATACCTAAAGACAAATGAAAATTAAAACATAATGACTCAAAATTTATGGGACACAGCGAAAGCAGTCCTAAGAGGAAAATTGATATTAAAACCTCAAGAAACAAGAAAAAGCTCAAATGATCTAACCTTACAACGAAAAGAACTAGAAAAAGAACAGCAAACAAAGCCCAAAGTGAATAGAAGGAAGGAAATAATAAAGATCAGAGCAGAAATAAATAAAATAGAGTCTAGAAAACAATATAAAAAATTAATGAAACCAAGAGATGGTTCTTTGAAAAGATAAATAAAATTGTCAGACCCTTAACCAGACTCATCAGAGTAAAAAGAGAGAGGACTCAAATAAATAAAATCAGAAATGAAAGAAGGAGAAATAACCACGGATGCCACAGAAATACAATGGATCATAAAAAAATACTATGAGCAATTATATGCCAACAAATTAGACAATCTGGAAAAAATGAACACATTCCTAGAAATGTACAATCTTCCAAGACTGAGTCAAGAAGAAACAGAAATTATGAACTGACCAATTACTACCAATAAAATAGAAACCATAATCAAAAGCCTACCAAAAAACAAAAGTCCTGGACCAATTAGCTTCATAGGTGAATTTTACCAAACATTTAAAGAAGAATTATCACCTATTCCAAAAAATTCAAGAAGGAAGGCTCCCTAACTTCTTTTATAAGGCCACCATTACCTTGCTTTTAAAACTGGGCAAAGACATTACAAAAAAAAGAAAACTATAGGCCGATATCTCTTATGAACATTGTTGCAAAAATCCTCAACAAAATATGAGCAAACTGAATTCAGCAATACATTAAAAATATCATACATCATGATTAAGTTGGATTTATTCCTTAATTGTTTTGTGGTTCAATATCCACAAAACAATTAATGTGATACACCACATTAACATATAGAAAGATAAAAACCATATGATCATATTAATAGATGTAAAAAAAGCATTAGACAAAATCCAGCATTTATTTATGGATAAAAACTCTCAGCAAAGTGGGAATAGAGGGAACATACCTCAACATAATAAAAGCCATATATGACAAACCTACAGCTAGCATCATACTCAATGGAGAAAGGCTAAGAGCATTTTTCTTAAGATCAAGAACAAGACAGGGATGCTCCCTTTCACCACTCCTCTTCAACATTGTACTGGAAGTCTTAGCCACAGCAATAAGACAAGAAAGAGAAATAAAAGGCATCTGAATTAGAAAGGAAGAAATAAAACTCGTTATTTGCCGATGACATGATATTATGTAGAGAGAATCCTAAAGATTCCACCAAAAAACTGTTAGAAGTGAACATGAATTCAATAAAGTAGCAGGTTACAAAATAAATATTCAGAAGTCTGTGGCATTTTTATATACCAATGATGGACTTTCAGAAAGAGAAATTAAGAAAACAATCTCATATACAATTGTATCGAAAACTATAAAATACCTGGGAATCAAATTAATCAAGAAAGTAGACCAATTTTCAGAAAATTATGTCTTTGAAAAAAGAACTTGAAGAAGATACAAATAAATGGAAGGATACACTCTGTTCACAAGTAGGAAGAATCAACATTGTTAAAATGGTCATACTACTCAAGGCAATCTATAGATTCAATACAATCCTTATCAAAATACCAATGACATTTTTCAGAGAGCTAGAACAAATAATCCTAAAATTTATCTGGAGCCATAAAAAATCCTGAATAGCTATGGCAATCTTGAGAAAGAAGAACAAGGTTGGAGGTATCACACTACCTGATATCAAACTATACTACATGACTACAGTAATCAAAACAGCATGGTACTGGCATAAAAAGAAATACACTGATCAATGGAACAGAATAGAAAACTCAGAAAAAAATCCATGCCTGTATGCTCACTTAATATATGACAAAGGAGGTAAAAATATATAATTGGGTAAAGACAGTCTCTTCAATAAATACTGTTGGGCAAATTGTATAGATAGAAACAAACAAACAAAAAGCTGGACCATTATCTTACACCATATACAAGAATAGACTCAAAGTGGATTAAAGACTTAAATGTAAGACCTGAAACCATAAAACTTTTAGAGGAAAACATAGGTAGTAAACTCTCTGATATTACTTATAGGAATTTCTTTTCAGATATATCTCCTTGGGCAAGGGAAACAAAAGAAAAAATAAACAAATGAGACTACATGAAACTAAAAAATTTTTGTACAGAAAAAGAAAACATCAACAAAACAAAAAGACAACTGACTATTTAGGAGAAGATATTCACTAACAATACATCTGGTAAGGGGTTAATATCCAAATTTTTTAAAGAACTTGCAGAACTCAGCAAAAAAAAAAAAAAAAAAAAAAAAAAAAAAAAAAAAAAAAAAAAAAACGATCCAATTAAAAAATGGTCAGAAGACCTGAACAGATACTTCTCCAAAGAGGAAATACAGATGGCTAACAGACATATAAAAAGATGCTCAAGTTCACTAACCATGAGAGAAATACAAATTAAAACTGCAATGAGATATCACTTCACATCTATCAGAATGGTTATCATCAATAATTCAAAAAACAGCAAGTGCTGGTGAGGATGTAGAGAAAAGGGAACCCTCGTATATCGTTGGTGGGTTGCAAATTGGTACAGCACTGTGGAAAAGAGCCTGGAGGTTCCTCAAAAAATTAAAAATGGATATACATTTTGACTCAGCAATTACTCTTCTGGGTATTTATCCAAAGAAAACCAAAACAATAATTCGTAAAGATCTATACACTCCAATATTCATGGCAGCACAATTTACAATAACCAAGATATGGAAGCAACCTAAATGCCCATCAACAGATGATTGGATAAAGAAATTATGGTTTATATATACGATGGAATATTACTCAGCCATTAAAAAAATGAAATTCTACCATTTCCAACAACATGGATGGACCTAGAGGTTATTATGCTGAGTGAAATAAGTCAGACAGAAAAAGATAAATACCATATGATTTCACTTATATGCAGTATCTAAAGAACAAAAAGAACAAACTGATCAAAAAAAGACTCACAAATATAGTGGACAATTTGGTGATAGACAGAGGGGATGGGAGGTTGGGAGGCTGGGAGAATGGGGTTAAAGGTTAAAGAAGTACAAATTGGTTGTTGATAATTGGGGACGAAGAAGGGGAACATGGCAAGAAAATGCAGTTTGGGTTAATATGATGGCTAGGTGGAGGGCCAGGGGAGGGAGGGAGCACCTGGGGAGATCATTTTATGAACTATATAGATGTCTAATCAATTTACTGTATACCTGAAACTAATTTAAATAAATATATTTAAAACAATGTTTTAAAGTTATATATCAAATAATGATGAGTTTTGGAACAAAGAAAAATCACATTACTCTTCATAAAACATTTCTGTGTAAATTTTACAGAAACAGAACAATTTAAATAAATAATTGGGAATATATAGAAATATAAATATAACAATATAATATTATATTATTTTACATAAACTATTTAAAAATCTACATAAATATAAAAATATGTTTTTTTCCAGCTCCTCTCAATAAGGAATATAAAAAAAATTGCATGCTGAATAATTATAGAAATACAAATGAAAAACATTTACATGCAATGGCTTTATTTTTTATATATGCTTTTGGGTGACCCTATGAAAGCTGTTTAATATAACAAAGAGAATATTGGACTTGGAGTAAGAATACCAGGATTTAAATTTCAAGTTTTCTAGTAGCAGCAAAGTGACCTCTCTCTGTGAACCCTATTTTAAATATTTAAAATTAATATGATAAATTGAAAAGTTTTATGATGAAACTTTCCATTGTCTTATGTTCTCTTATTTCAGTGACTGCTACTACATACACTATAAATTCAAAAAATTTTTGAGGTTGATATACAGCTGTTGAATTTATATTTATCAGTATCCATATATACAGGTGAAAATTGTAAGAAAATTATGAAAATACAGTTTTTCCACATTCATATGGACTAGATATCCATACATACACAAAAATAAAACATACATTATAAGCCCTTTACATTTTAATTACTTCAGAGTAAAGTTATTCTCAAAATATTACACTTCGAGAGTTACTTTAAGTCTCATTCAAGGTAAGCCCAAAATTCAAAAGAATTTTGCCAAAATAGCCATATCAAATAGGCTTGTGCTTGTTGTATGTTTGTAACCCCTACATGATACTTAGTTCTGTTCTAGATATTTTCCAAATAGAAGCAATCATTCAAGGAGTAAATGAAATTAGATACAATAGGTGAGTATGAACAGATAAAGAAGTCGGGACCAAGTTGATGCTACTGTGCCTGCCCTGCTTATTTATATTCAGTAGAATCTGTCTGTCAGTAAGGCATACATTCTCTTCAACTAATACCTTCTGTTGCTGTTTTTCTTTTATGCAATAAGATCAATTTGTGAAGACTGAACAAAAAGATGGAAGAAGAGCCAGCTACCAGGATATAAACGAAAGTGGTAACTATTTAAGCTTTCTAGTGGTGAAAGATTAGAAGAGTGAGAAGCTAGCAGATTAAAGTTGTACAACAAAATAAAGAGGCATTGCATTAAGTAAAAATCCACTTCTATACAAAACTTTTTTTCCCCCAAATAGGAGCATAGTTTGGGAGGGGGTTTTATAAAAATCTACTATTTGTTTCCCATCCAACTAATTTTGATCATTAATGCCTAGAAATTTTAGTAAAATAATGAATAATGATATGTTGACATGAGACAGCAATATTTAAATGAAAAGTTGACCCAGTTACGATACCCATCATACCCTCTTAGGGCTGCTGTAGATTTGATGTGAGGATAGATGAAGGGACTTTTCTCATATTTCTCATAATTGTCAATGTGCTTCATACTGGCAATGAAAAAATATTCATAGTACTCACAAACCGCCAAAAAATATTTTACATGACATAGTTTTGGCTTCATGGGCAGAAATTATAATCATTAGAATTATTGATATTCCTCATTAATGGGTCTTCAGTTTGGTTGACCATAAACTTATTCACTTGGCATCTTGCATTCATAGAAAGTAAAAAGAGGAGGCAAGCAGGGAGAGAGAGGAATAAGGAGGAGGGTAGAAACTGTTAAGAGATATAGCACGTACAGTCATATTTTCATTTCTTTTTTTAAATTAAATTTATTGAGGTGACATTGGTTAAAAAATTATATAGATATATAGATTTCAAGTATACAATTCAAAAATATGTCATATGTGTATTGAATTGTGTTCACCATCCAAAGTTATATTTTTTTCTGTCATCATATATTTGATTTCATTTTATTGGTGTTTCTGTTTGTGAAAGAACAGTAAATATAGCAATCCCTTTACTTTGAGTGTTTTTAATATATGAAATATGGTTAACAAAAAATAAGATTAAAATATACAGGTATAAGTAAGACAAAATCTTTTAGATAAAATACTCTGCTTTCTTATTTTTTTACGTACCTCAATATATTGCCAAATAATGACATTTGAAAAAAATTGCGTAACTGATAAGGAGGTTAAGATATTTAATTGAACTATTAAATGTGAAAACAATATATGTTTTTTTATATTTATTATAATTAAGATGTACATAAAATTTGAGTTGAAAGAAAAGTCTTTTAGAATCAATTTATGCTTTTATGCAGTTATATAAATTTTATATATAGTCTTAAATGTTTCAAAAATATGGTACTTACATGAAAGTTTTATGTTATATCTTATGACCTCCAAATGCTTATATTTTTTCAAGGAGATTGTCTTCTTTTCAGTTGTTTGAAGTATTTTTTTTTAAAAGAGGCACTTTATATTTCCATTAAGTCTTATAATATTTGTAACTTTCCAGTTCTTAGAAAAGTTGAGGCTAAATGCCATAACATAGTAGCTAGGAGTTTATTATTATTATTATTATTATTATTATTATTATATAAAGCGCTTTGACAGTTTAATAGTCAATGTAATTTTTTGGCAATTCTTCGATTACATTTGTTTTAGAAGTCATAGAACTAGTAGTATGAAAATGTTAATATTTGTTATCACTTTTTCTATTAATAAAATTTTTTAAAGAAAATATTTAGTGATGAGGCAGATAGTGATGGAAACCAGGGACTTACAGCAAAAAATTCAAGCCCAAGTTTTAGAAAGAGCACATGCAGAATAATCAGAATGATTATATATGCAATAATAACTCTCATATTAATAAGAATGACTAGTGAACCTCATGACCAGTCCTCTCATCATCATAAACATGTCACTTCAAATAAATATCTATTTGCTCTCTCATGTTAATTATCATTGAGATTATTTTTCTAATTAAAAAATGCAACTGATTTTTTAAAAATAAAACTGTTTGGTCTTCTGTTCATTTCTTTATTCTGACTAATTAAAAGTGAAATATTTTGAATAGGGTTACAAGTTGGAATTATGATCTTATATTACAAAAAAGTCTAGATTGTCAGGGACAGAAGCAGTATAAACAGACATGTATCTATCTATCTATCTATCTATCTATCTATCTATCATCTATCTATCTATCTATCTATCTATCTATCTATCTATCTATGTTACCTCATCTGTATCACAGTTATGACTTAAGTTTGTAATGTTGATATAAATATATATTTTAAAATATTCTAACATTTTCCTTGGTCCATTATTTGTATCCATATGTTAATTAAATGAGTACATGATCATGTCATTCTCTGTCAACCAAAATTTTAAACAGAGGTAGGAAGTCAATGAAAACTTGGTCATTTATTTTAGAATTCAATATATATATATTATAAATATTTATAAAATGGTTATTATCATTATTAGATCCTTCACTATTGGCCCCATAAAATTAACAAGGAAAAGGAGATTTAATTTTACACACAGAGAAAAATTAAACCAATTCGTTAGAATAATGAGAAAATCTGTATTCCTAAAATAATATATTGCATTCTAAGCATTTATAGTTTTACTTAAACATATTTATACTACTTCGACTAAGCCTACATAGACATATATTGTATATGTACTCTAAGTATGTGGTAAATTAAACTGAGAAAAAAAAAGAACTATTAAAATAGCCCCCACCTTCTCAGTTAACAATGGTTTATCCCTCAATATTTATTACTAATCACACATTTCTTTAGTTGTATATAGATATAATTTGGAGAAGGAAAAATACCTTTGTATTTAATAGAAAATTTTACATGAGATTTCTTGGCTTACTTTCAATCAAGAAACCTGATTTCAGCAATACCTTTGCCACACTATAATACATTTTCAGAGAAGATAAAGAAAAGTAATATTAATGATTTTATTGGAAGTTGTATTATAACTGGTTAAACCATTGTATCTGTGGAGGTCATGGGGACTCAGTGGTAAGGGTTAAATATACTGACTTTGCCTAATATCTCAGTGGCTATAATTAGCTCATTTGGGTATGAAAACCTGAAGATTTCTGGACAGACTGGGTCCCTAGTATAAGCAATCAACTTGATTCTGTTTTTGGAATGTGGGCTTTGAAAAACCTCGCTGTCTTCATAGGGATCTTCTCTATTAAAGAATGCTTCACTGTAAGGCCAGTTCCGATTAGAGTCACAGGGAGTAGTTTGCTGTGCCCTTTGAAATCTTCAGTGTATTTTTCACTCTATTTCAGATCTCACCTCCATTTCCAGCTTTTTGTAGAATAACTATGGGTATAGAATAACAACTATGCACTGTGTTCAAAGATCTCTAAATTAAAAAATGCTATGAATTATACCCTCTAGAGGTGAAATAGGTGAGACAAAGAAAGACAAATACCATATGGCTTCACTTATATGTGTAATCTAAAAACAGAGCAAAACAAACTAAACTAAAACATAGTCATAGAGAAAGGGATCAAAGGGATGGTTACCAGAAGAGAAGGGATGGCAGGATGGCTGAAGAGTGGAAGGAACATATAGTCAATAATATTGTGACAGGTTTACATAGTGACAGATGATTACTAGAATTATTGGGGATGATCATTTTTTAAGGTATAAAAACTATGTTGCACACCTGAAACTAATATAATCAATATAAGATTGTATACAAACTACTCTTAAATAAAAATAAATTTCAAAAAATGTCATGCATTTATTTATAATATTACATGTATTTTTATAATTTTGAAATATCTTTAAAATGAAATCAGATGATGTGAGAGATCGGGGAAAAAAAAGAGAGAAGAAGAGAAAGGGAGGAAGGGAAGAAAAAAAAGAGAATAGGTAGAATGGAAAGAGAAAGGTGAGTAAGAAAGAAATGAATGAATGAATAAAGGAATCAGCGAATGAGTGAACATGTCCTGAAACCATAAATATTTGTTGGATTAAAGGGAAAGATGAAGAAATGGTAGGAGGAAGAGAAACAAAATTAACATTTATTGACTTTAGAATAGTCACTGTACTGGGCAACTTCACTTATCATATATGAAATTCAATCTCTACAACTTCCTTGTGAGATAACTATTTTCCATGTAATAGAACTGAGATTCTCTGTCTGGTCTGTCAGAATTCTGAACCCCAGGATCTTTATACTGAATAACTCAACACAGGAAATGAGCCACACTCATTGTCAAAATTACACAGCAGGACTTTTTAAAATTTTTATTTTTAGTTTCCCACTGTCCTAACTCTATGATATGTAGCCACATGCTGGGCAATTACAAGGCTGAAGTTTTCTCTCTACCACTGTCATCTCTAGGTTGTAATTTGCATAATATCAGGTCAAAATTTGAAGAATCTGTGTAGTGTTTTATATGGGTAATTTTACTGTTCTAATCAATATTCCAACCTTGCTAATATTTAATAGTGAGGCAGAGAAGACAATGACATTAATATTCAGCCTTCCTTTCTAGACATATTTTCTGTCTACACTGTTTGCCCAATAATGATGAAAGAAAGATAGGGAGAAATTATACATTGTGATCCGAAGAACAGTAGAGAAATCAAATCTCTCCCCTGGGATGGTACCGGCTCAAAATCCTATAAACTTGTCTTTGAGAAGAAAACAATGCACAGCTCTGCATGGTTTCAGGACAGAGTTTTGAGTAGTTCCTAGAGAATGCTGAGGAAAAACATAAAGGTTAATAATTATGCTGTTTAAAAAAATGAAAAATAAATCAAATTAACAAGATTTAGAAAATTCAGTTTAAAGTCATTAAAACATTGATGTGTTTCATGATGAGAAATTACCAATGGATCACACGCACAGACATTTCACTACATCCAATTATTATGTTTGCTAATGTTAATGAGGAAGAAAGAAAGAAAACGTATGTAAGTAGTAAAAAACAAATTTAAAAAGAGGGAGGGAAATGACTTTGAAAATAATTATAATCTGTTAGACTGATGGTAAAAGGATTTGCATATAAGCACTGTACTTCAGTCGATAAAGTTATTCTCTATAGGTGCATGGGTTCACAATTATGATACTGTTATTCATGTATATGAGTATTAAATAATTAATTAAATAGAGCCAGATTTCTCACTCTTAAAATAGGAATTTATAGATAAGTAAAGGGAGAAAGCCATGTGGTAATGAATTAGAACTGGAGATGTTAGTATAAACTCATATTTAGTTAATTATGGATATAGATAGTTACATATATACATATATATTATATATACATCTATCTATCTATCTATCTATCTATCTATCTATCTATCTATCTATGTATTCCTGGGTGGTATACATACATGTATTTCCTTGTTCTGTCAGCTAAGATGCCTAAAAATGACACCTCATTAACAATGAGCAAACTTATCTATTTCTTGGTTTCTAAAAAATTCTCAAAACAGATAAAACAAACAAACAAACAAACAAAGACAAGGATACTCATAAAGACGGCAGATTCCAGGACTGAGGAAGGAAATATACAAGAAAAAGCTGGAATCTTGTAGTGCCAAAAATAAAGGGAAAGATCAAAACACTAAATAAAAAGAATAAAAAAGAAAACACATTGAGGACAGTATGTCAAAGGGACACCAAAGCCAACTAAAAGGGTTCCCAATTCCCAAAGATGGAACAACTTGACTCAGAATAAATCAAATTATATTGAACTATAACCCAAAGTTAATCTAAATATGCAAGGCTATTAATATTAAGTAAATTAATACATGAAGTAGAGCAAAAAAAAAATCTCTCATGCAGAAAAATTCCAAATAATTTATGTAGATATTCTGCCCTAAAAAGGGGGACATATACCTCCCATTCCTTAAGTGTGGACTGCACATAGTGACTTACTTCCAAATATTATGTTATGGAAATGAGAGAAGAGTAACTTTACAGAGGAGAAACCTGACACTACCTTAGCCAGGTGATTGCAAAGTCCAGTATCAATAGCGATAAATCATGTTGATTAGTGTGTACTAACAATATGATGTGATAAAAATGGCATTTTAATTCTGTGGTCTTCCTTCCCCAAATCCCTAACCCCAGTCTAATCATAAGAAAAATATTGGAAAAATCCTAAGACAGAAGAATCCTAGAAAATCCCTGATTAGTACTCCTCAAGTCTATCATGGTCATCAAGAACACGGTAAGTCTGAAAACTGTCATAGCCAAGAGAAGCCTAGGAAGACGTCCCATCTCTTTCTCGAACTGTGTTGTTTATTAATGTAAGTTTTCTCACATAATATTACACTTACCTCTATATAACTTAATCTTTTCTTCACACTTCCTAGTGGTTACTCTTTGCTGCTTTTTGGATATTTAACCAGATCTTTTCTTTACTTCACTAATTAACTTTTGTGGCTGATCTTATATTTAACTATCAATTTAAAAACTTTGTATGTGTGTAATTTCTAGGAGTTTAATTTAGTTTTTTAAAAAGTCTACTAATCATTCTTAGTAATGTCATCTATTCAGAAAATTCTTATATAAATATCATGTAATAAAAATATATTTATTATATAATTGTATCTGAAAAGAATTAAATCTGCAAATTTTGTGAATTTTTGTGAAAATAATTTTGTTAGTAGTGGTTGTATTGACTAACTCATAAAGGTTTGTTTCTTTAGGTGTTCTGTTTTTTGTTTATTTTAGAATTTACATTTGCTTATTGCAGGCTTCTGGAGGAACCAATCAACCAATACCACTAATTTTGAGGGTGATAATGGTAATAATGATGATGATAATTATTTTAGGATATAGAAGTAATGTAAATTCTGGATCAATACAATTTTTTTAATGACTTGCATTAAGGGATAAAATCAAGGCTTTAGTCTAGGATCAATGGACAAAAATAATAATGGTAACAATCCCTTTTATTTGTTCAGTGTGAGACTTTAAATGTGCAAAATAAGCCTGTGAGTTGTGCACAGAAGCATTTTTAGGGCCATATGAAAATTGAGAAAAATGAAGGATGAGAAGTAAGAATTATCCAAGGACTAAGCCACAACCCTAGGTTTTCTAAGTTAAAGTTAATTAAACTTCTACCTATATTACAATATAATACACTAAATATTTAAAACTGTGACAATCTATAATTATGTCATGAAAGTTTGATTGTATTATAAATTTGGAAATATTTCATAATTTTTCCAAAATGTTTTACTTTATATCAAGCATTGTAGTTCTAAAACTCTCCTTCCCTTTCTGTATCTTTCTTAACTATTTGAACTATTTAACCAGAGAATGTCTTGAGGTGATTATAAAAATATATCTGAGATTCCTAGACCCAAGTGTATTCTTTCAATAGAAATAAATTTAAAATTCTAACTATAATCAAAATTATAATTAGATTAAGTTAAGAAAAAGTTGGATAGATTAAATTAAGGTGTAAGTGAACCCTCCATCATCTGCCAATGGGTTCAAAAACATGTGTTCTCCACAGAACCCTTAAGAACAGCTTAGAGAAGAAATTAACAGGAAGTTGTTACTGACACAAATGATAGAGTTATTAGCCTAATTACAAGCAGAATTCTAGGAAATAAGTTTGGAAATATTCCCTTCCCTTTGCTTTTTTAAAAGAGTTTGATAAAGATTGGTGTTAATTTTTTTTAAATGTTCGGAAAAATTTACCAGTGAAGCCATGTGGTGCTGGGCTTTTTCTTCATTGGGAGAATTTTGATTACTGCTTAAATCTTCTTATTAGTAATTGTTTAGGAGGAGCTGGAAGCTACCCTCAGCCTTGGTTATGAAATTAATCCTCCTGCTCGTACATTGCATGAAAAATCTCCATGCCTGGTATTGACTTTGCACTGGGGGTGATCAGCTCTTCCTCCCACCATTTGGCTTAAGCACTGCTGGGCTGTACAACTTCCAGGAATCATCACCAATACTGCTGGTCAGATGGAGCTGAAAGGCATTTTCCAGAGAGAGTTGGGCTGTGACTCAGCAACTTGCCTGTGCATGGGCAAACTGAACTCTATGATGGAAAAATCCTTATTTTAGGATCTAAATCACATAGATTTGCACCCTGACCTTCCTTGGTCAGACTGAAATCCCGACTTGGTTCTGCAGATGAGCAAAACTCCTGATTTGGATTAATACTTTGAATTGTCAGGTATGAATTTGGTCTGCCAAGATCCATGTGCTGGTTATTGCAAGCCCCTCCTCACTTCTCTGTCACAGATTCCCAGCGGTTGGGTCCCACAGATTCCCCTGCAATCCCCCGTGGTGTGAGACCAAAGTAAGGGCTCCCACAAAGTGACCCATGATGCTGGGAGAAACTAGTGGTCCTACCCTCACACCCTCAATACCACTTCTTTCCAACAATCCTGTTCTCTTTTTTCACTGGAGGTGATGGAGGTTCAGGAAGACCTCTCAGTGTGGTGCTGTGCTGTGCTGTGCTGGGGGAGAGGCAATGCAGTGGAAGTACTTCCTTTAAAGGCACTTTTAATAGAAATATCAGGCAATGGCTTTATAAAACTTATTTTAAAATTGGTACTAACAGGCTGAGAATACAAAAAGATACAAAACAAATGCAACCTAATTATAAATTATTCATTAAAATTGGACCCTGGAGAATTGCCACTTAGTGATTTTTCTCTTCAGTTTAATTTTCATACAAGGAGTGAGAATTATATTGTAAAACTCATATTCTCAAATCTATTCCACAGATACAAATTAACTTAAACGAGGCCCCTCTCACAGCTGCAGTTTCCAGGTAATCCGTTTCCTATTCAGATTATATACATAATGTTACCTTTTTATCTGCCAAAAATGAGCACATCAACCACTGTTTTCCTATCTTTAAAATAAACAGGCAATTTGTTAAAATTAATGAAAAAGAGATAGTAGAACATAAATGCTCTGCATCTCAATTGTAATGGGATGATACAGGCCCTCCATTTTTTTTTTTTTCTTAATCACAGATTGACTTGTTAAAGGAAAAACTCAACTTGTAAATTTGAAGATTTCATTGGCTTTATCAAGTAATTTATGAATCAAGCAGCACCCTATCTAGCAATTAAAGGAGGCATCAAGAGAATGTACAACTTGGAAGATTCTTATAGGAAGGAGGTGGGACAAAGGAAGTTGTAAATAAAAAAAAAGTAAGTATTATTTTTGGATCAGAGCATCTTCTTTTGGAGAAAAGAGACCAGTAAGGGTTTTTATCATGTAGATTGCCTCTTCTTTCTGTGTATATGGAGAGGGCACACATGACAGATTATCTCATTGGTATTGACCAGAAAAGTCCAAGTTGACTAAGATTATATTTCTGGGAGAGGTTAAAAGAGAAATTAGGTGTGGTGTTAAATATAGGTTTGATATTATGGACATTAGCACAAGTGATGTCATTTTGGGCTTGTGGTTTTCTCTTTTTTTTTTTTTGTCAGAGCATAATTAGGGACAGAATTAGAGATGGACAATTTGGTACCCAATTGTTCAAGTCCAATTTTCTACTTTTTCCTAGACTGCAAGGAGAACTTAGGTAAGGGCTTGGTGACATTAGCAAAAATGAGAGAAAATTCTGGAACTATATGCAACCACATCTTTGCTTATACCGACAGTAGAGAAAAACAATGAAAGAAGATAACACATAAAATCACAGACTTCTGATGGCTATACTGCACCTGAAAGCAGGAAATTGAGAAAACTATTCTATAGGCTATAACATTACATGTCAGGAAATGAAAGTCTCATAGGTCATCACAAAATGGATGATCAAAACTGAGACATTAATTAATTTGAGTGAAAGAAGTATTATTAATTATTACTCTGGAACCACAAAAACAGAAATCCACTTCTATGTTTGCTGAGGATGTCAACTTGCTTAGTATACTAAAGGAGACTGCATGCTAGGGTGGAACTACTAACTGGGGAAGAGAAAAAACAGAATTCTTATAAAATTGTAGATACAATAATTTTTTCAAATATTATTTTTATTTTTAATATGGAATTTTTCTTATAGAAATACATATATATTTCTAAACATCTGGTAATTAGAATAAGATTTACAGTTTCTTCTGGTCTAGACTGGCAGAGAGTAGATGTACAAAGCATGAATAAATATGTAGTTTTGATTCCATTGATTTACTGGAAGAGAGAAGAGCTTGAGTGTTCAATAAGCCCAGTTCCAGTATCTAAACTATTTTCAGATGGAAGAGATACTTATTTTATAAAGATGCAAATAGTACATCTATAAAAATGTTATATGGGAGAGAATTCTACTCAAGATGAAAAAAGTCTTCAAATGACTTCATAGAACTTTCTTATCTTTTATTTCTTTTTCAGTATAACTCACATTCATTTTCCCTCTTTCAAGTCAAATTTATATTTTATACACAATGAAAAAGCACATAAATAAATATTTCCCAGGTCTATATAATATTTCATTCTTAGGAGACTTGAGAATTGGTACCATGGAGTATTATGGCACCTAAAATTTCTATGTAGAAAGGACATTAAAAAATGTAAGAGTCACAGCACTAATTCTGAACTTCTGGTTTTCTTTTTGTTGTTAGTAAGATGGACATATAAACATTTTAAATATGAAATATGATAAAACAATGAAATTATTAACAGAGAACAATATACTAAGTTATGTCATATACCAGATGAGTCAGATTAAACAGAGGGAACATCTACCATGAGGCAGGAGAGCATCAAAAGAAGAAAGTGTTGTACATACCTGAACTTTGTCACCCTGGTGATCCTTAGCATTGTCAACAACCTTATGACATGACCATATATTTCATTTATGCAAATTGAACTTAAATACTGCTAAGAACATCTGTACCTAGCAGTGTGCTAGGCATTAAGGGTGCACGGATAAAAAGAAACACTCATGACCTAGTCAGGAGATGGTAAGCAAATAATAACATTACAATGAGAACGATGGAACTTAATTTGTTTCCGGCAGTCCAAGTAAAAACAAAGCAAGAGCCAGTGTGTCTGTGGTAAAGTTTATACAACAGAAAATACTACCGATTTCCAGTTTACTGTGCTTCCACAACACTAGATAATGGATCTTTAGAAATTTCTTTTTAAAGTATATGAACTTCCTTACTTCTTTCCTTCCTTCCTTCTTTCCTTCCTTCCTTCCTTCCTTCCTTCCTTCCTTCCTTCCTTCCTTCCTTCCTTCCTTCCTTCCCCTTTCTTTTATTTCACTATTTAATTAGGAATATCTTTATAATGCAATTATACATATAAAAGTTTCTATGGCATTGTGAAGCTGGGCAAGGTTGGATTTTAAAGATGGTGAAAGGATATAAATGGTGGCAGAAGCTAAGGGCAAGAGGCCAAACCAAAAAATACTGTCCTCGGTGGGAATCTTCAATGGAGTACTTAGATAGCCTTAAGGAAACTGCTGGGACTGGGAGAAGGTTATGAAATTGAGAGAGATGAATAAAGTAACCCAATGTCACTGGATGGAAAAGGCTTACCATAGGATAAATGCTTTACCCAGAACATTTAATTTTAATTAAACTTTTATTTTATTTTAAATTTAATTACATTTAATATTTAATTCTAAATATGGAAAGATAGATAATATTAAAACTATTTGTAACTAGTAAGTCATTAAGCAGAAGTGTAGTTAATTATGTTGACACAACAATCACTGATGAAAACAGTAGTCAAGCTAACTCTGTCTACAAAGCTTTATGCAGTTTGTAACTAACACTGCTCATGTTCAATATGATGTATATAATGACTCTCTGGCACCTAGCTCGTTCTATATTTTTGTGCTCTGGCTCAACCACTGGTCATATCCACTTCTATCTTCTCTCATTCTTGCGTATACCCTTATAGAACTAAACAGTCTCTAATAGTACACCATGAGACAGTAAACAGTGTACAGGGTGGGGAGTATTTGAGCCCTGCCTTGAGCACTTGCAGGCTTGAGTAGATAACATAAGATAATGATATACCGAGCCTGCTTAGAATCCTGCAACTCAACCATCCTTCAATTCTTATTTGCTGCCTCCTTTGGTAAAGTTTTAATAAGCATTATATCTATTACCCAATCCCAAAGAAGATAATTGAACTTCAGGTGAACTACATCTGTATTCTGGCTCACATATGTTGAATACATTGTTTTTGCTTTGCATTTGTTTTTCCTCATAATAATCGGAGACTCTAGGAAATTATCTCAGTCTTTTTATAAGAGTTCTAAAGTGAGATTTCCATGGAGTTACACCACTGCCTCTGCTTGAAGACCTTGTTTTCACTGGTTTTGGAAAAAAATGGATGAAGATACTAACTGTTCTACCACCAAAAACTGTTTGACTATTAACTCAGAGTAAGAAGGAAAGGAAATTGCATTTGTTTTATGTATTACTTGTTTTAAAAAAGTTGCAACTTTATGACTGTTTTCTATGTTATATTTTTTATTTTAATCCATGAAATCCAATTTGGCATTAGTGTAATAACAGCTACTGTAGTTTGGATCATGCTTCTGATACCACATCACTGTGTGGCTTTAAGTAAAGCATTTAATTCTTCTGATTTTCAGTTTCCTTGTATATAAAATATCAATAGTAGTACCACTTTTAAAGTAATAAATATAAAATGTGTTAAAGTATCTAGAAGGAAAGAAATTAATAAGTAAATTAGCTATTATTGTTTTCATAGTTGTAGAACTAAATAATTGTGTCTATGCATGCTGAAGTAATGTAAAAATATTTGAATTGCATATAAATTCTTTGAAGATCAAATAATAGAAGATATTTATTATAGAAAAATATAAAAAGTTAAAGAATTAAAGTCATTTTCAACTCACTTGGCTTACTTTTTTTCCTTCACCTACAATCCAGGGTTTCATGATCTATGTCAAATCCATATTCACGTTCCTCCTGATCCAGAGACTGTGAGTGAAAATGACAAGTTAATAAGCCCACTGAAGTTTTTGCAATATTATTTTACAAAGAAATGAAATGTCTCACTCAAACGAATAAGCAGTTGAACTACAGGGAGATGTAGTAAATGGAGTGCAAGTTTCAAGCAAGGATCTAGAGAACTATTCCACCCATGCTTCCAAACACCAGGTTGTGGAATACAATCTCCATTGTCATGCTACTTATTCTACCTTTCTCTCACATAGCTTGAGAGAAAGGTGTTAAGTAAAAAACAGTGCTGGAGTTATGTTATTCACATATTATATTCTCATCAATTAATAGTAAAAGACAAATAAGAGTAATCAAGAGGCAAGTGAGCAAGAGGTGCAATGAACTTACTTGAAATTAACACTTTATATAATGAAAGCTCCTTGGGTTGATATTAGAAGTGAGTGATGTCTTTCTATAAGGATTAGTCTCATCCAACCTACTCAGGTGTTAACTCTAGTTGGTAGTAGTTTGGAAGTTTTAATAATTCTAGAACTGATGAATGATGAGAGATGCTGAAAAATTTTACAATTAGAAATAATTAAGAGTACATATGGTAATAATGTTTACACCTCCAGTTCTTTTTTTTCTACAAATATTTGGATAAGGTACTGTTGAGGAGTTACCAGAGTTAACATACGTCTAAAGTTAAAAAATAAAGTCGCAAAGCTGTAGTAATCAAAATAGCATAGGATTGGCATAAAAACAGATAACATAAATCAATGGGACAATAGAAAGCCTAGAAATAAATCCACACATATATAGTCAACTAATATTTTACAAAGTCACCAAGAATACACAATTGAGAAAAGACAGTCTCTTTAATAAATGTGCTGAGAAAAATAGATATCTACATGCAAAAGAATAAAGTTGGACTCTTGTCTTATTCCACACATATATGTCAACTCAAAATGAATTGAAAACTTAAATGTAAGACCTGGAACTGTAAAACTTCTAGAAAAAAATAGGAAAAACCTTCCTGACATTGGTCTGGGCAATGATTTTTTTGGTTGTGATACCAAAAACACGAATAAAAAAAGTAAAAATGAACTAGTGAGACTACACCAAACTAAAACGTTCTGCACAGCAAAGTTAAAAATCAACATGATTAGGCAATTTATGAAATGGGAGAAAACATTTGCAAATCACATTTCAGATAAGGGGTTAATATAAAATACAAAAGCAACTTTTAAATTTATTAGTAAAATATTAGACACTGCAATTAAAAATGATCAAAAGATCTGAATAGGCATTATTCCAAAGAAGACATACAAATGGCCAACAAGTGTAGACAGAGATGTTCAATGCACTAATCATCAGAGAAAGGAAGATCAAAGCTGCAATGGCATATTACCTCACACCTGTAAGGATGTCAATTATCAAGGAACAAGACATAACAAATGCTGACAGGTTGTAGAGACAAAGGGAATCCTTGTGCACTTTTGGTGGGAAGGTAAACTGGCACAGCTGCTATAAGAAACAGTATAGAGTTTCCTCAGAAAATTACAAATAAAACTACCCATGATCTAGCAATTCTACTTCTGGGCATTTATATATCCAAAGAAATGAAATAAGTATTTAGAAAACATATCTCTTCTTTCAAGGTCTTTGCAGCATTATTCACAATATCCAAGATATGGAAACAAGTATCCATTGATAGATAGATGAATGAAGAAATCATGATATATTTGCAATAGAGTATTGTTTAGTCATAAAAAAGAAGGAAAATCTATGATTGTGACAACATAGATGAAACTAGAAGACATTGTGCTAAACGAAATAAGCCAGAGAAAGAAAGGTAGAGACTGGGGGTTGGGGTAAAATGGGAAAAATTGGCCAAAGAGTCAATCTTTCAGTTATAATTAAGTTCTGAGTTTCCAATATATAGCATGGTAGTGACAGCTAATAATACTGAATTATATACTTAAAACTTGCTGAGAGTTGGTCTTAAGCATTTTCATCATACACAGACACAAAAACTAAATGTATGATTTGGTGAATATGTGAATAAACTTGATTGTGGTAAATATTTCACAATATATATGTATATTAAATCATCATATTATACATTACAAATAGATTACAATTTTATCTGCCAATCATACCTCAATGAAACTGGGAAAGAAAAGGAAAAAGAAGCCATTCATAAAACACGTGATCATCCACTTTCTACAGAAATATTAGCATAATATCCATATTAAGAATATCAAAGTAGGCAAAAATTTATGTAATGAAAATCAGATATTATTTATAGAAATATTATAAAATTATATAATAAATTTGTATACAGAATATATTTACACATGTATTCTAAATTCATATGTAGAGAGATACAGGTAAATAATTTTTTAAAATTTAATAATTTTAAATATCAAAGTCAGCTTTTGTCCTTTCAGCATCACTTTTCATGAATGTAGTAGAATCTACTTAACCAGATTTCAATCAATACACCTTTGGGTGCCTTTCAAGATTTTCTCAAATTATATTGGCTTTTCTTCAATGCTGATTATGGAATAAAGTAATAAAAATATTTGTTTTATGATATCAAGCACTTATAATGTTTGGGCAATGATTGGTTTTACAAACACAGAACTAAAATAAAATAGAATTAAACAACAGGAGCTGTCTATTATGAGAAGCAGCCATCATCTCATTGGTCACGAGAGTTTGCTAGATTTGTGTTTATTTCATTTTGTTCTACTGAGATGACTTCTACTCTGACAGGTGCACAAATACATCCCAGTTTTATTGAGCCCTGTATGATATAAACAGTAGTAAAAGTAGTAGGAGGTGTCTACCTAACACATTCCTAGAAAAAGTCACAGCTTTATTGATGAAAGAGATGCAGTAAACAGATAATTCATAAACATATGAAATTAACTGATAAGTAATGTAAAAAATCAAACGATAGAATTATTTAAAAAGAAAATAAGCAAAATGCAGGCTATAGTGAGATTAGGGTAGAAGTGTGATGAATGAGAATTGTGTACGTAGTAATGTGTAGAATGTGAAAGGCTTCCCTTCTTCCCTTCTCTTCCCTACACAGAGTAGAGAGAAAGACTATTTGATTGATTATTCCAATTTCTGCATTTTGGGACCACATATAGGCTACATGCATCAGCTTCTGTGTTGTGGAGGTGGCATCGAAGTTTCCATTTGTATCTGTGACATAGGAACATAAGCTGAACAGAGAGGTTCCTTAGGGCCTGGGCATCCATAAATCCTTCAGTTTTTGTTTGCCTTTTGTTTTCTTCTGTTTTACTTTCATTTATTTGTGTGTGTGTGTGTGTGTGTGTGTGTGTGTGTGTGTGTCCATCATTGTTTAATTCTCCTCTTACCTGAGTCAGGGAGAGGGAGATAAGAGCTCAATATCTGAACTTGGATCAATGGAAAAGGAGAGTGTCTATTTACTTTTTAAATTTTAGTCCACACAACTTTACCAAAGATATGACTAAAGGCCATCATCAACTGATAAAAATTGGTATCTTCTTTGCTATTTGCTGCTGTTCTTTTTGTATATAACTTCAATACCCTCTTAGGAGAGAATGGCTAAGGTCAAGCTAGTTTCAGTTATTCCCTTTCTCCTTGCCAAATAACATAAATTATGAGAACATCCGTAAAATTTATTTTTTGTTTATACTTTCTGATTTTTGGCTAAGTGACTGAAGCCCAGGATCTGGGGATAAGTAAAAATGCTCACTACTTTTGCCTTCCTCCCACTGCTTTGCCACTGGGCATTTTGTATGCATGGCTTTTCCATACATTGCAATGGTCATATTCAATCCTTAGCATGCATGGAAGTTAAATAGGTTAGGTACAGTGGTGAGAGTGAGACAAATGAGTCTCCATGTACAGATTTAAAAACAGAATCAAATTTGCAATATCAGAGGAAGAATACACATTCTAAAGATCTCACTGGCATTTTTTAAAATACTGATATGGAACAACATCCTTGAAAAAATGATAAATCTCAATCCTGAATTTACGAGATAATTTACTTGTGTTTGGGTGGAAAGGTTAAAGGACTGGTGCTCCTATGAGAATCTAATACTTAATGATCTGAGGTAGAACTGAGGTGATGATGCTAGCACTGGGGAGCGGCTGCAAATACAGATGAAGCTTCGTTTCCTCGTCCGCCTGCCACCCACCTCCTGCTATGCAGCACAGTAACTAACAGGCCATGGGCCAGAGACTGGTTGACCAATTTAACTTGGGAGTCGCTGGCTAAGGGATAGAGGATGGTGAGAATTAGAGTTGATTTTAATGTCAATCTCAGTGGTACTCAAACTCTTTGTAAAATTATACTGTGTGAACATCTCCTTAACTCACTGGAGCAAAACCTTTCCAGGCAATTCCAAGTAACAGACATGGTTACAGTCACCAAGACTAATATTTCTACATTTTAGTTGTGATATTGACAAATTAAAGTATCCAGGTAAAGATTTAAGAACTGTTATACCTAGGACTTTAATAAACACCTTAGGACATTGAATCCATAGAAGATACTGAAGAGGGATTTGTTACTGGCCTAGAATAGGTTGTCATGCAGGAAGGTCAAAACTTACATCTAGAGACAGAAAGTTCAGATAGGCTATTTCTTGACCTAAACAAATGGTCTAAATGTTGTTCATTTGGCAGTAGTTCACCACCATAAAGTAAAGAGGAGGTGAACCATAAATACAGAGCTTGACAATTGCCTAGTGAGCTTCCATTTTCATTTCCATTTCTATTTCAACAACTTTCATTTTCCTTAGTTTGAGTTAAGGATATAAAAAATATTCATTATAGGACCATATATTATTGCTTACTTTATCAATAGGCTTGGAGGAAATTCCAAAAACTTGTTTCTGTCTTGTACTTTTTTTCAGATTGAGATTCTATTCTACTGTATATGTCTTAAGAATCTGTTATGTGATATTTCAATATTTAGTTCAGGAAGCAACAAAATTATAAAATAAAACACTATTTGATACATTTGATGAACTCAAGAAAATACCCTTAATAGAAATAACTAAAAATTCAATTAACACTTTTGAGAGATAAAAGAAATTTCCCTTGTAAAATCTTTACCTTAGGACCATTCAAAACAAATATTTATTATGTTAAAATACACATAAACTATAATTTTTCATTTTAACCATTTTTTAGTGTACAAATTAGTGGCACTCAATATATTCACAATATTGTGAATCATTATGTTCCAAAAATTTTTCATCACCCACCCTCAAAAAATTTTCATCACTCCCCCCAAAAAACCCTGTTTCCATTAAGCAGTCACTCTTATTGCTTCCCCACATGGTGCCTGACAAACACTAACTCGATTGCTGGGTCTATATTTAGAAAACCCTAAAAACTCTACCAAATGACTATTAGAAACAATAAATAAATACAATAAAGTTACAGGGTACAAAATCAATGTTCAAAAATATGTTGCATTCCTATATAATAACAATGAAATATCATAAAAAGGAATGAAGAAAACAATCCCATTTGCAATTGTAATGCAAGGATAAAATACCTAGGAATAAACTTAACAAAGGAAGTGAAGTACTTATAAAATAAAAACTATAAGATATTGTTGAAAGAAAATGAAGAAGACACAAGAAAATGGAAAGATATTCTGTGTTTATGGCTGGAAGAATCCACATAGTTAAATTTGGCCAAAGCAATATACAGATTTAATGCACTCCCCATCAAAATACTAATGGCATTTTTCAAAAATTAGAGGAAAAATTATTAAATTTGTATAAAACCACAAATGACCCCGAGTAGCCAAAACAATCCTTAGAAGAAAGAACAAAGCCAGAAGTATCACACTCTCTGACTTCAAATCATACTACAAAGCTATGATAATCAAAACAGTGTGGTATTGCCAGACAAATAGATGCATAGATCAATGAAACAGAATTGAGACCCAGGAATAAACTCAAACACATATGGGCAACTCATTTTCAACAAAGCAGCCAAAAACATACAATGAAGAAAGAAAAGTCTCTTCAATAAATGGTGCTGAGAAAATTGGAAAACAACATGCAAAAGAATGAAATTAGACTGCTATCTGACACCATCCACAAAAATTAACTCAAAATGGATTAAAGACTTAAATATAATACCTAAAATAATAAAATACATAGAAGAAACCACAGGTACTAAACTTAGGAACCTTTGTCTCAGAGAGGCTTTTATGAACTTGAACCCAAGATAAAAAATCAACAAACCAAAAAGGTAACCAAACAAATGAGAGCAAATATTGCAAAAGATATCTCTGATTAATTGCTAATATCCAAAATATATAAAAAACACACACAACCCACTAACAACAAAAACAATCCAGTTAAAAAATGAGCAAAAGACATGAATAGATAATTCTACCAAGAAGACGTACAAATGGCTAACAGACATATGAAAAGATGTTCAACTTCACTAGCTATAAGGGAAATTCAAATCAAAACCACAATGAGATTCCACCTCACACCTGTTAGAGTGACTATTACTAATAAGACAGGAAATAACAAGTGTTAGAGAGATTGTGAAGAAAAAGGAACACTCATACATTGCTGGTGAGAATGTAAATTGGTACAGCTGCTATGTAAAATAGCATGAAGTTTTCTCAAAAAATTAAGAATAGAGCTACCATATGACACAGGAATCTCTTTTCTAGGTATCTACCTGAAAAATTTGAAAACATTTGTAAAGACACATATACCCCTATGTTCATTGCATCATTATTCACTGTAATTAAAACATGGAAACAAATTAAGTGTCTTTCAATGGATGATTGACTAAAGAAGATGTGATACATATATACAATGGAATACTACTAACTATGAAAAAGATGAAATACTGATGTTTGTCACAACATGGATGGATTTTCAGAGTATCTTGTTAAGTGAAATAAGTCAGATGAAAAAAATAAAAATCATATGCTTTCACACATATGTGGGATATAAAACAGAAAGCAACAAATGGACAAACAAAAGAAATACACTAATAGACACAGATAACATTCTGGTGGTTACCAGAAGGGCAGGGGTTGAAAAAAGATGAAGAAGATAAAGAGTGTCAAATATATGGTGACAGAAGAACACTAAATTTTGGGTGGTGAACATAATATATAGATGTTGTATTATAGAATTGTTAACTTGAAACTTGTATAATGCTATTAACCAATGCTACACAAGTAAATTTAATTTTTTAAAAAATGTGCACATGTTGATCCCATAATGTATTAACAGGAATTCTCAAATTTAGATATCTCTTGTGGCATTATTTATGATAGCAAAAATTCAAAAATAAAAGTATATATAAAAATATAATGATGTATACATTAAATGAACTATTATACAACCATAAAAATGATACTTAAAAGAGTTTTGATAAAATGCTTATGATACAAGACTGAGGTAAATTGTACACATAGCATAATCTCATGGAAATTTATCAAACTAAAACAATAGCCAGTTTGACTGATTTGTATATTTTCTTTACTCTTTCTTTACTCTCTTATAGACTTTTACATTTTTTTTCCTGACATTGCTGTGAGCATAAATTAGTCTTTTAAAAATATAAAGATCATTCATGTATATTTGCTAACCATTATTTTGCATGTAATCTCTGTGGAAACCAAATGAGCAATAGAAATTAATCATTCCTAAGGGGCTTGCAGGATAATAAATATGGTGAGGAATATACATATAAAAATTTGATATCAAAGAGCTATTTAGCATTGCAGTGATGTATTCAGGAATCTGGCAATGGTCAGATGTGTAGCAAGGAGGTGGGTGTAGTTTGAGGCAAATATACAAACATATATTTAACTTAAGGTGCATAACTTTCTTACCATGAGGAGAAATGATGTGGGTCATAGGTATAAAATTAAATTTGATCTTGCTTGCATTATTCCAATATGCTAAATAAATCAACCAAATGTATGGTATAATTTTTCACTCTTTCTCTTTTCTTTACTTGTAAGCAAATAATTCTGAATGAGGAAAATAATGTTTTAAAAGAGAAGCTGTATTTATAAGGGTTAAATAATTCAACTTATCAACAGTGCTTCTTTCAAAATATATTTGAAGTAGAGGAATCCTTAGGCAATTTACACTTTGGGGTGAGCATCTTTCTTTGGCGTTTTATTCTCTGTAGTAATTCCATTAAAGAGCACAATTTATTGCAAGCTGTCTTTGCAGGTTTTATCAATGCCAAAAACTTTTAAACTGAGAATGGGATTAAATAAACCCCATTTACCAATGTGGTAAAATATAATAGACATCCAGCCCATTAAATAGCCAGCTAAATCAATATATCCACTTGGCAGCAATTTCCAGAAGATAAGGTGAAAACCTCCTGTTCTATTTGATAGATGAGTAAACTTAAAGGGAAAAATTTACAGTAGACTCAGCGTGTATCTTGAAGGAATGTTCATTATTCTCAAATTACCTTTTCATGTCAGCAGATTTGCAGTTAGTAAACAGAGAGGCCATTTTTTCCTTCTCCTGTGTGGTTATAGAGGTTGTATCAAAGCAAGTAAATGATGTGGAAGGCAGGTGAGCATTTGAAGCTATTTAACAAAGACAGGATTTCAACTGTGATTAAAAGATATTTATAAATGTTAATTATGCAATACATACTTTCCAAAATTATGTGAAGAGGGGTGAGTGTAAAGAATACAGGAAGCTAAAAAATGTAGTAACAATAACCTATAATGTGCTTATAATGTGTCAGGTGCTGTATTTTGTATATTTTTATAAATTTACTAGGAATCAATTGGGTTTACAATGTGCTAGAAACTATTTTTTGGTACTTTACATACTTTAGTATTTGTTTAATAAAAAAATCTTTATTATGGATATGAAAACAGAGAATCAAAGTGAATTGCCCCCAAATCACATAAAAAATATAGAGGTTAGAATTTTAATTTAGGCATTTACTTCCTAGACCCACTGTTCTGTACACAAAATACCAGAAATAAGAGACTTACAAAGTATGTGTATTAATATTTTATATATATCTACATATATAAGTGCAGTCCTAGGCTAAAGTTGTATATTATAAATAGGATTCACTCTTGATGGCAGTTCAGGAAACAGAAGTCAATAGCTAAACTCAGTGAAGCTCTGAAATCAGGAAAAGAAGAAGCAGATTATAGTCAATATCTCAGAAAATGCTCAAGGTCAAAAATAGGAGCTGAAGAATTATCACTGGTAGAACACAAATTCTGTGAATCCTTAGAGTTACATTTAAGCAAAAGAATTAAGTCATGATCTGAAATGAGGCAATATGCTTGAGAACTCAACTTTTTGTTGGGCACATTTTAGCTTCAATAAATACCCATTGAACCTAGGGACTTAGGGGTTGTGCACATCTATTCTGAATCAGAAGTACTTGATTTGAAGTCCAAGTTTGCCCCATTTATCCGCTGTAGGACCTTTGACAATATTCTTGATTAGGTTAATTTCTTTAAGACTTTTTTAAATATGTAAAATAATAGAATTAAACCTATAGTTTTCACATGAGATTGTTATATATAATGCATGTAAAATACTTAGCTCACTGCCTGGTACTTAATAAATGCTCAATAAAAGTTCTTGTGCCCAATAGATATTATCTCTATATACACATAAATATATATACACACATATACATGTAGTCTTTGTATGTGTATAGACACTCTTTACACGTATATGTATATATCTGTAATGTATTTAAATTGCACATGTAATTTTAATGTAATCACAAGTACATGTAATGTATTTGTAATGTAATTGTAATGCATTTAAATTGCTGTGCATAAATATATTATATAAATGTGTATCTTACAGATAATATAAATATATATTTTATGCTATTGACTTAATAATTTAAAATATTGTATCCTGATATTTTGACCAAATAATATCATATAAACAGGTTCCATTTTAATATTTTAATAACATTTTTCACAAAAGAATTTTTCAATGGCTATTGAACACTCAACTCTGTAAGGGGGTTCAATATTTACTTAATCATTTACCTACTGTTGGGCATTTAGAAAATTTCTCATTTTCCCCTAACATATATAATGTTGTAATGAATATCTTCTATATAAGTTTTTAAGAAGTTTTTATTTATCTATTTTGAATATTTTCTTAAAATATAATAGCAGAAATTAATTGGTCAAATGTTATAAATAATTTTATACTATTAATTTGTATAATAGAATAAAATGATGCAATAAAAATTATATACTTTTTTGGAATACCTATCATAAGCAACATTGCTTAATTTGGAATAAATTTTTTTCCAAAAATGAGTTGGACATAGTTTACATTAGACAAAATGGGAGATTATATTAAGCACTGGAAGCCAAAGGAAAGAAGCTAGCATTCACTGAGTAACGCTGATCACACATTACATATCAGATGTTGGGATGGACTATTCCTGATACCTTAATATCACTATAGTCCTGAAACAGACACTATCTCCTTTCACAGTGTAGGGACCGAAATACTAGAGAGCATGTGTAAACTGTCCCAAGTCATCAAATTACTAGGTAGCAGAAAGTAGACCTGAAATCATACTTGTTCACAGTAGAAACACAATACAGACATGTCCTGAACCTGCAAAGCCTTGAGATTAATGTTGCAGGGCTACAGAAAAGTACCTTTTCTCTACTGCACTGCTCTGCCATGGGCTCTTCCTGAATCAACCTCCTCCTTGTAGAAATATGTTTAGCATTCGAGAGCATGAAAGGGCTTTGGGGGATGAACATGAATTTTGTGCTCCTTTATTGAGGACTCCAAGGTAGAAACCAGATTCTAAATCAATAATAAGTCCAAAGGTCTAGTCTGAAGTTCTCGGTTGCTGTTTTATAGATTTGGAGAATGCACTAGAAATCAGAGGGGGTGAAGCGTGGACATAGAAAAGCAGGGAGTATGAGAATGAAAGCTGCTTTTGAGAAGGATCAGTGCTAGAACAAAATTCTTTAGCATGATAGTCTCTTCACAAATATTTATCTTGCAGTTTACTGTGTAAACATAAGCCTTCAGCTGCTGGCATGGACATTGGCTGGGAAATATGCCTCTGGTGTAATGACTGTTCTGAAGATAAAAGAGTCTCCTTCTTTGGTGCTGTTGGGCATGCAGTGCTATAATCTCTGCTGTCTCCACATGAGCCAGGTATCAGGATAAAGAGGGTTTTTGAGTCAATCTTCCTGCATACAAATGTATTAAGCATGGTCCATTTGGAGTTAGTAATTCACACCTGTGTTCCTGAAGTAAGGATGTAGCCCTGATATAGATGGTTATTAATGATCTTTTGTGAGCTGTTACTTACAACCAATCCCAAATTATGCAAGTCTATTGTTTAAGCCAAATCTGGAAATAGCTTTAGTAACTGCTGCTTTTTGCACCTTAATATAGTATGATGCTTTTTCAGGGAAGCAAGCCTGTTGAATTTTTATTTTATATTCCCAAGGCAGCACAGCAAGGGTGTTCCCTCTCCATCTCCTAATCAGTGCATCATGGATGCTTAGCATTTATTAATCCATATTCTGTGCTTCATGTGGGACTTCTAAAGTGTCTTTTGTAGTAGTGTCAGTTTTCTGGTTTTACCTTGTAGTGTAATTGAGGAAAAAATCATCATCTTATGTGTTTTTTGTAGATCGAACTTTAATTAACAGGAGTGATCCATTCTCACTACTAAACTTCAGAAGAATTAAGATTTTCAAAGGTGGAAAAAGAAAGAAAACAAAAAATGGAAAAAATGAGTAAGATATTTAGCACAAAAAGTTATCCTGAAAACTAAAAAGATAAATTCATGAAAGAAGAAAATCAGGTGAGATAGAAGACAATGAAGTGATGTGATTAATAGTGGAGATTAGTCAGCATGTTTTCAAGAAGCAAATCCTACAGAAACACATCTGTGCGTCAGAAGCTGTAAATGATTCAAGTAAAATTAAAATGTAGTGTCTGCCCTTGTGACAGCTGTCTACAAATTGTTGGTAGGACAAATCTAACACAGATGAAACTATTGAAAAAATTAAGCACTCAAAGTAACCTGTGACATCATGTGAGATCTGAAGACATTTCTCCAGCTTCCTTTTTCTGTACCTGTTTCCTGTATCTACCTCTGTGGACTAATATTCAGTGCTTCAGTACATTGCTCATTTAGCTTCAGTTATGCCATTAGTTTTGGTTCTCTGCCTCTCTGAAAAGTTTTCTGCTTCCCATTGTCAATTCTTACTCTCCTTTACTCCTTTTGTTTATCTTCATTTCCCCACTCTCCCCAACTATATTTCTATTCAAAGCTTGTGTCTTAAGCTTTTTTCTCGCTCTCTCCTCTCACTCATCAATACAATTCCAACTTTTTTTTTTTTACATTTTTTGTCAAAACAAAACCAGTGTTAAATTTTTGCACTGGTTCTGCTTCCTAAATATTTCTGTTTGGATACTAATCTGTTATATCCTCAACAAACAATGTATGTTTATTAAACACCAAGAGACAATCAGACAAAGAAGGTACAAATATGAAAAAGGAATAATACCTAACTTCAAAAAAAATAATAACCAATCATTCATTTATTCTTTTATTTACTTCACAAATATTTTTTGTGAGAATTATCACTAAATTCCAATAGTTATATAAATCCTGGTACAACTTACACATTAATTTCACATTACCATATTATTTAATGAAAGTAGGTTAGGGAAGTTTACATGAAAAAAGACACAGTCGTATTTAGCATAAGTAAGGAAATAGAGACAAACATGTTTTATTGGAGAGAGGTGATATTCACTACTAATGGTTAATTCAGTGAAAAAATTTGTTCTGCAGTAGAAGATATATTTTGGATTTTTTTAATAACTGAAAGCAAAGACTGTGAATAATTAATACTTACTCCTAAAGGAACTAGAAAACCTCTTTCCATAGATATTTCAAAAAAAAAAAACTATAGAAATTACGGCCTGTGTATTATTTTAATAACCTTACCTGAGAGTAGACTGTGTGAAATTCTCATGGTACCTCACAGTGAGGTTAATGCCCTCATTAAACACATGCAGCCATTTGCATCTAGAAATCTCCTTTAACTTCTTTATCATTTCTGTTCATAACTTGCTGAAATATGGGGTAACATAGATGATTCCCCAAAGTAACACCAGGATATTAAATACTAATTTCATAAATGATTTCTTTTTTTCTGCAACCTGGCACAGAAAATTTCTTGAAATATAAAAACACATTCTCACATTTGTTGTAAATAGAATACTCATGAATTTTAAACATTCTCTATACGGCACTCATTTAATACTCTAAACAAATACAGTGCTTCTCAAAAAAACACATATTGAATCCTGGGAATGAAAAAAAGGAGAATTTGTTTTCTCTACAATTATGTGTAATATTTAAATATTACACATTACTATTTGACAATCACCAGTTTACTGTAGGACTTAACACCTCTCTTAAAGGAGCACCTTGAAGATGTGTGCAATTAACAAGAATAAGAACTTCTTTCCTATATGTAGTAACATTTGAATAGAAAATAGTCTATAATAAAGAAAAGTAATCCAGTGTCCTATAACATTAAGTAAACCAGTGGCTATGATCACAATTAGGAATATCGGCTGCTGGGTTTGATCAACAGAGTGTCATGTCTTAAGCATTCAAAGCAAAAAATGCCAAAAGTTTGGTGGCTGTCATAATTTTAGGATGAGGCATTTAAAAAAAACTAGTAATAGATATTTTGGTAATATTTAAATTATTTCTTTTGCTCCAAAGACATTTTGCTTAATAGGAAAATCCTAAAAACATTTCTACTAGAGATAAGAACAAAACAAAAATGCTCCCTATTATTATCATTTTTGGTGCTATTATCCAGTGCAATTAAATAAACAGAAGTTTAAATTTGGAATATTTCTAGTAACAAAAATGGGAAAATTAATTTTTAAAAATCCTGTAAACCACAAGAAAAATCTTGACACTATTGCTATGCAGCAAATCACCCCAATATTTTGCAGTTTTAAACAACAATCACTTATAATCACTCATGATCTGTGGTTTGGGAGTTTGGAAGCATCTTAGCTTGGAATTATGAATGGCTAGTCCTGGAGTACTCTCAAAAACTTCTTCACTCATTTGCCTGGGCTGAGAACTGGATGACATAAGAGCTGAAATTCCATAGGTTTCTCTTTCTATGTGATCTTTTCACTTGATTTCTTCACTATGGACTCTGAGAAAGAAGGCACCTACTAAGAAGGACACCTGGTGGTTAATTAGGCTCAAATTAAACACACACACACACACACACACACACACACACACACACACACACACACACACCCCCCAACAACTGTTTCTAAATAGGGGCCTCTCATGAAAGCCACACTTCAGGGAGAAGCTTATGTTGAACTGCCTTTCTCCTTCACTGAACTGCCTGCCTGCACTGTGTTCCTGCTGTTTGAGCTGGCCCTTATACAGGAGTTTCTGAAATTGTATTTCAACCAATAGGACTGAGACTTAGAGATGGGCAGGTATATTTTCATTAACATCTTCAACAACCAATCAGAGCTCCATTCTGACCAAACGGGACAGTGCTTTTTGGACCAATAAAACTGTGAGCATTTCAGTCCTCATTTTCATGAGGACAGACCCATCAGGGATTAAGGACTTCTCTCTATATAAGCCAGCTCCCCTCTAAAACACCAAAAGCTAAAACACCAAAGAGATCTTGCCAGAGCAGATTAGCACAGCCCAAAACAGACTGGTGCAAAGCAGGGAACAGCAGTGCAGACCATACCGGAGCAGAGCAGAGCTGTCTAGCAGGAGAGGGGCCTCATCGCAGGGCCACCTCATCCCAGAGCTGCCTTTCAGCTATCCTGTTTCACAGGTATGCCGCTTTATAATTGAGCTGTAACACTTCCAAGCTATTCCACAGCTGTGCTGTTCTGACAGTTGTGCTGTGTCGCAGTTGAACTATTAACAAAGAATAAAGTTTCCTTCTTCATAGGATCCCAAACTGGGGATTCCTGTTGGTGTTGAATTGGCACCAATGACCATCAGTTGATACCACCAAGATGGTGATAGGATAGATGTATTGTCTGCATGGTGACTCAAGGTTTCAAAGCACATTTCCTAAGATAGAAAGTCAGGCAGAATCCATAATACAGGTCCGATCTTAAGAAAATCATGCCACTATCTTTGGAAAATATAATTTTCTACAAGTTTATTCAGATGGAAAAAGAAAAAATATGCAATAAAA
Organism: Eidolon dupreanum; assembly: GCA_028627145.1. Lineage (NCBI taxonomy): Eukaryota > Metazoa > Chordata > Mammalia > Chiroptera > Pteropodidae > Eidolon > Eidolon dupreanum. The sequence continues at coordinate 53,572,188 of CM053515.1, forward strand.
CGTGTGCACAGCCTATTGAAAAATGTAGATCTATATTTAAAATAATACACCAGAAAGTTCCCAACACATGGAATATGTATATGTAAAATCATAGAACCATAAATTATTAGAAGAAAATATTGGCAACCATATTTTCAATACCAGCTATTACTTAAACTCAAAAAAGCCCCCTCCCAAATGTGAACCTGATAATATGAAGTAACATTTTTTTCTACAGTTCTAATATTTTTAAATGATAAATGAAGTTTAAAAAATGGCAAACATAAAGTTATAAGAAATATTTACAGATCCTATCACAAACAGAAGTCTAACCATTCTACTGTGTAAAAATATTCTCAAATAAATATGATAAAGACTAATAACCCATGGAGGAAAATGAGAGAAAAATAACAGTATCAGTAAAAATAAAACATAAACAGTACTTAAAAATATGAAAAGCTACTGAATCTCATTTATAATAAAAGAAAAAAATTAAAACTACATTGAGAATCCCTAATTCACCTATCAGACTGATATCATCCCAAAATTTATCAACACACAATGCTGGTGAGGGCTAGGAGTAAATAGGAATGTACAGCTTTTTGAAAATGTAATAAGTGTGATTCTCTCGGGAGTGATTTTTGTCAACTTCTTTCAAAATTACAATTGACCCCATAGTTTCTCTTCTTCGTGATAGGCATCATTCTAAGAAGATTTCTAACAATTTATAGCCATGTATAATCTCAGTCTCTTGGGTGTAGGCTGGACCTATAACTTGCTTCTTAGCCAATAAATATGGTAAAAGTGATGGGCTGTCATTTCTATGATTATTCCAAGTTATAAGTCATTAAGGGATTAAAAACTATTCAGAGATTTTACAAATGTAATTGTGGCTCCTAATCAGTTAACTCTAAGTTAATCAAAAGAGATTATTCTGGATGAGATCGACCAAAAAGTGAGTGCCGAACAGTTCTATGCTAAACAACCAGTTATATAATAAAAGGAGAAGAGTATAGATTTATGTTTTCTTGTAAAAACAAAAAAGAATCCTTTGAATAAATCAAAAACAATTGTAATCATTTGCTGGGACAGTTGAAAGATGGGATCTAATTTGAAAGAGGACAGTTAAGGGATTATTTATTTCATAAATTTTTAATAAATAAAATTTACTTTAAAATTAAAGTATGATTGTCAAAATCTATAATTGTCCTAAAAATACAAATTAAAAGGAAATTCGAAGGCCAAGGAGATTCAAGAACATAATAGGATTTCCCATCAAGATGGCAGAGTAGCTAGACGCTATGTTTGCTTCTTCTCATGACCACATTAAAATTATAACTAAACTACAAAACAACCATCATTGATCCCATAATCCTACTTCTGGATATTTATCCAAAGAAACACAAAACACAACCTTGAAAGGACATATGCATTCATATATTCATTGCAGTATTATTTACCATAGCAAAGATAGGAAGGCAACTTGAGTGTCCATCAATGGAGGAATGTATAGAGAAGAGGTAGTGTATATATACAATGGACTATTACTCAGCCATAAAAAAGAACAAAATCTTGCCATCTGCAACATAGATGAACCTAGAGGGTATTATGCTGAATGTAGTAAGTCAGACAGAGAAACACAATGTCATATGATTTCACTTACATGTGGAATCTAAAGAAAAATACAAACAAAACAGAATCAATCTCATAAATACAGAGAACATTTTAATGGTTGCCAGATGAGAGGGGTGAAGAAAGGAGAAGGGATTAAGTACAAATTTGTAGTTACAAAATAATCTTGGGATGTCAAGTATAGCATAAGGAATATAGTCAATAATATTGTAACACTATGTATGGTGTCAAATGGATATTTAATTTATTGGGGTGAGCACTTCATAAGTTATATAAATGTCGAATTAATATGTTGTACTCCTGAAACTAATGTAACAGTGTATGTCAAATATAATTGGAGAATAAAAAATGTTAATTAAAAAAAGGATGCAACATAATGTAAGGGAGTGAACAGAACAAAGATAGAAGGCTTAAGTGAGGGTAAATATTTGGGAAAATTTGAGATTATTGATCCAGATTCAAGTACTGAAAATAAATAGATACCTGAAATGCTGAGACTGTCATTTTTGGAGGCAGACATGTGTTGGTTGGGTTTAATGCAGGGCATAATGAGTCTGGTGATAACAACAACAACAACAACAACAAAAATAGTCATCTATAGAAATGCTTGTTGAAAGCCAACAGTTTTTTACCTAAATGTAGCCCAATCAGGCTAACTCTCTTTTCATCTCTTAAACCATACATTGTCATAATTATGTTTACTGATTTGTGTCCAGGAAGTTCTCTTTCATTTCATATGATGTTTCCATGGCTTTGATGTGATACTGCCAATATTATAGGTAACACTGCTGATAACAACAGTGAATTCCCAGTGTCTGCACTTGAGGGAACACATAGCTGCCTACTTAGCATCTCTAACCGCTGGTTTCCTGAGGACTCATCTTTTCTTGCCAGAGTGATTTAGGCAGTATTTTTTTAGAAATAAACCCAGTCCAATATAATATACAGATGATTCCATTGTTTGTTTAGCAAGAAGAATTAGGCTTCTAAGTGGTGAGACTATAGTGACATCTCAATAGTGATTTACATTTTAAAAGTACTTGTGTGACTTCGATTTATGACAAAGGCATTGTCTGAACAATGATATCTACAAATCAGTTTCTAAGAATATGAGTGTAAATAATCCTTCTGTTTTTGGGATTTGTTTCTATGCTGGGAAGCTGAAGGGAACAAGTCTGAAGATGATGGTGTTTGCATTAAATCTGGTACCATCAGAGGACCAGCTCTCAGGCTCACCCGAAGCAAGGAAACCTGGGGTATTTTCACTCTCCATCATTCATTACAATTCCCCACTATTAAAGCTGCAACTGTAGAGTCATTATGCACTTTGGGGAACTATATTAGCTTTAGCAGGCCACTAGGGATCTGCATCTTGTGCAGAAGCTATAATTTACAAAATACCCTCTGGAGAAAGGAGAAAAGGAGTGGAGCTTGCAAAATGCTTCCTTTTCTGTGATGGAGATTATACAGTATGGGGATTAAACTCAACAAACCATTCTGACACGACAGCTTCATAAATACAAAGGAGTCTTTCTATTGTGTAAAACAAGACAATTCAGACATCTCCTGTTCTGTTTCCACTTAAGCTATCGTTTTAATAAACTCGTATTCCCATGGTTCTTCTAATAGCAGCTGAACCAGAATATTAGCAAGATCCCTCTCTACTTCTCTGGGTAATTCCAAAGACAGATAATTTTTACCTGCTTTATTCTCCTATCAGAATAAAAAGCCAATGAAGCTCTGTGGTGATTTTTGCTAAACAGTTTTATTTCGGGGAGAGTAGGTAACTGACTAACATGAAATAATTGGAATTCTGTTATGGATATTTACAATGTAAAAAAAAAAAACCTTCACTAAATTGAATGCTGCTGACTAGAGACAGGCCTTTCTTTTACCTGTTAAGAGTCTGCTTGTCTCTGGTTTTGTCCAAGAACTTTACAAATAGAGTTTCTACTTTATAGCTCTTTAGCTGAAATCCATTGTTGATGTGTTGATTAGATGTGGGAAGAGACTTTATTGTACAATCTTATGATTATATCTTTGATTTAGTGAGCTTGTGCCCATGGTCTGTGACCTTCATAAGAGTTTCTTATCTTCCTGCCCCCTTAAGTGAGACAGGAAGTCTAGACAAGATTGATCATGGGTAAATGCCCATCCCCTACTGGGATAAGGCTCTGGTAAGGTCTTTCCTCATGAAAAGTAGGCTTTTTTAAAAATTTTTTTTTTTTATGGCTAATACTCTGGGTGGCTTTCGAAATTGTTACTTCTCTCCTCCAATTTCCAGAGATGTGATAGGATTTTTCTAGACTCTTCATCATGAGAACCTAGTAAGTAGCTAAGTAAAACTCATTAAAATTTGGTGTCCTACGTAAGAGTGCAGGCCTTTGGAATTTTTTCCCTGCCACACTCAGTCTCTAGCATTTTATCAAAATTATCATTAAATGTTTCTACCAGTTTATGGCACTATAGTGGTTTCTGCTTTGGGTTAATTAATCTCAGCTATGGTTATCTGTATTTGCCTGCCCCCATAGATTTCGGAGAGTTAACCTGCCCTATGATTTTCATTCTCTGATTAGTCTAAATAAGTCATTGCTTTTTTAGTTTGTTCAGTTTTTTTGTTGTTGTTGTTATAAAGATGAGAGTAACACCTTTCGAGCTCTTTATACATTGGAGATGAAACTGCAAGATACAGGTACTCTTCTTGAATAAAAGAAAATGTCTAAGCTCTTCTAAACACCATGATTATTTTTCAGTTTCTCCTTTGTCTTACTCCTGAACTTTACGAAGATGATTTATGCTCTCATATTTTAGCAAATGAAATCCAGGCCATCCCTAAAACAAATATGACCCTATAGGCCTGTGAGGACATTTTCTCTGAGGAAGGTCATAGACTTGTTCTACTTTTAAAAGCCAGCCATTCTGAATGTGGAAGTGCCCCCAAATTGAGAAACTATGGAAGGTAGAGTTATGAAACATCAAATATTTTTTCCAAAAAAAAAAAAAGGTAAAAAAAGTCCTGTGTCTGCATTGACCATGTTTTCTGAACAAAGCATTAAAACATGTCTTGCAGGAATAACGTACTTGCTCAACATTCAAAACTTCATGTGTCTACAGCAGCCAGCAGGTAACATCAATGTGCAACTCACTCTGGTAGTAACAGAAAATATGAAATGGGTGGCTGAATTAATAGACAAACATGTGACATTAAGATATTTAAATTAAAAATTAAGTGAAAGAAATTATGCATCAGTAGGTTCTATGCAGGATAATGACTACTCATTTTGAATTTTTATGTATATTGCTGATTTATTAATTAGGCTCCTACAATATAGGCTCAATAAAATGAAATATTTTAGATAAAAAGTAGAAAATTTTATCTATGACAAGAAGATTATTATGCTTTCAGGAAGGAAAGTAGATTTTTCTGTTATCCTATATGCACAATAATTTGCTACCTAACTGAATTTTTCATTTATATAGTCAAGAAGCTTAAACAGAATGTCATCCAAAAGCATCTGCTTGGTGACCAGACCAACTTTAAGAATTGTATGTTTATTATTATATTCTTTAATATCTTTTAAAGGCAGCTTATTTTAGGCCCAAGAGCAAATGCAGTTTTTAAAAAAATGATTTGACAATATAATAATTAGAATTAAATTATTTCTAATGTTTAACTTGGCAATTTTACTTCTAAATTTATCTTTATAAACTAATATAAAATATGAACCAATATTTATGCAAAAATGTTCCTTGTTTATAAAACAAATAAAGGATATGCATAAACAAAACTATCCTAATAAAAGTAGATAAAGCTATGAAATATTAAAATGATTACATATAATTTGAAGCAGACATTAAAATTATATGTGCAAAGAAACAATGGAACAAAAAAATATATAAGTATCATATTAACAAATAAAAATATATTTGTAGCAATCTAAAACAATACACATAAAAAAGGAAAAACATACCAAAGTTTTAAGACCATTATTTCTGAGTTCAGTGGCATCTTTTATTCTCTTGTACATATTTCCTATCAATAACAAACAACACATCTATGATCAGAAAAAAGAAAATAGTTACTAATTCTGGCATATTTTCCTAAAAGATTTCATAACTTCCAGATATGTCATATAATACTGTTTTAAATTTGCCAAAATTAACACAATTATGTCATTAATTACTTGAAATTTCTTTTTATTGAAATGAAAAACCAATAGTTATTTAAATGACTGTCATTCAGAATAAAAGCCACAATTAAGAAATCAATTGTAGGAATTATGATTAGTAGAGCTGCAGCCTGCCCCATGGCAGTCAGTGAGCGCCAGCTCTAAAACCAATGATCAGCAGGATGAGGCTAGAGATGGCCCCATAGAGAGAGACCACCTGCCTCTCTAACCCAGATGCTGCAGGTGTGGATTTTGTCCCCATCTGTATTTTCTGAGGAGGAATTCAACTTAGGTCCCCCATGGTCCTGTCTTCCTGTGACCAGGGGGTGAGTTGAGTTACCTCTATGATAAGCCATAACACTACAGGAATGGACAACAAAGTGGCAGGTTTATACATGAGAAGTCACAAATCCATACCTTAGAAAAGTAAAAATTCAGCCAGCCTGTGAGAGAAACCAACTAGCTCACTCTCAAGGGGAGAGGACTCAGTAGTGCCAATGGTGAAATCAAGTAGAACTGATGAAACTCTAGCTACTGCACCAGGGAAGAAGAAACTTGGAGGCAGACGTCTCAGTAGTTCCTGTCATGTGGGAATTGTGCTGCATCTGTGTGTTTCCCAAACTCCTTAATTTCCCAGAATCTGAGAGCACTGCATGAAACTGATGTGTTAAACACTTTCCACTTTAAACCCAGGGAAGTTCCATACAACACTGAGAGATTTCTTAGTTGCAAGGTCAGCCAAATTCTCTCCTCTGCCTCAGAATACATTTTATACTTTCCACAGATGCACATATATTTCATAATGACAATTCTAAAGATACAAAATGTTCCATAAGGTTGATGTAACACAATTTATAGATTTATTATCCTAATGTTGAACATTTATGTAGTTTTTCAATATTTTATCTTTAGATTTAAGTGCTAAGGTTGTTTTATTTTCTATGGAACAGTATCTACTAGATACATTCCTAGGAATAAAAATGCAAGATTTCTCTTGACTTAAATTTGAAATCACCTTCCAAAATGTTTCTAACAATTCATAAAGATATCATCATATTAAGCATGTTTCGACTTTGCTTCAACCATATCCACAATCTTAGCTGCCATAACAAGATATTGTAGACTGAGTGGCTTAAACAATAGAACTTTATTTCTTACAGTTTTGGAAACTGAAAGTCCAAAATCAAGGTGTCAGCAGAGTTGGTATTCATCAGGATGTGGATTTTGTGTGATGCACTGTACATCACATGGGAGGAAAGTAAACCAAAAATTGACTCAAATGAAGGCTTAGAATTCTAGCTTATTTACTATCTTCAACAAAGAACAATATAGGGCAAAGGAAAGTAGTTTCAGCCTTAGAAGGGTGGCAAATTGTGGGAAGATAAATATTCAGGAGAAACAAATGGAATTAAGGTTTGTGTACAGATTCCTATGGTGCTATCTCTGGACTGACAAAACTCAGTCTCTCGTAAAAGTAGCATTTATATCCTGCCTATTTATTTTTTATTTATTATTTTTTATGATAAAAACATTATATTATTTATTTAGATGTTTAAGCTCTTGCACTAGATTTTTACAAGCTGGTGAACACTGACAAATTAATTCTCCCACAGAACTATAACCACACATTCCCAGACAGTATAACTATATGGTTGAACTAACATTAATACACATCACCATTTTATCAATTACATGATAAAACGAATTATCAAGTACTCAAATATTAAGTTACACAACTCAAAAGGCATATAAAATATTAGGTTGCTCAATTCATTAGCAGAAACCCACATTTTTTTTTTTTTGCAAGAGAGGTTGGGAAGAAAAAAAATAAGTTAGTAAACAACTTCAGTTTAAGTTTGAAAAAAATTAAAAGAATTTTGGAATTTATGATTAAGAATTGTTTTAGCTCAAATAGCAAAGCATCTCTGCCTTTAAAAAATTTGCTAAATTAAAGAGCATATTATACGTGTTTTGTACAAGACAAAGGCAACATATTACTAATAATACTTAATAGCCCTTTCCCGTTCTTTTTTTTCAGGCTCTCCCTGTAAGTTGCAGCCCAAGAGCATACATTAAAATTAACTGTAAGGCTTTGTTGTCTGGAGACATTAAAGACATGTGCTTCTATACAATGCAAATTTTCAAAATGAAGGCTTTCCATAACAGAACAAAATGAGATGTATAGAAAGACATTAAATAATCACCGTAGGACATATAAAAAAAATTTGAGCAAACCTGATGTATACATGTATGAATATGGGAGATGTAAACATAAGGCAAGCAGGTAGACAACCATATAGGTCTCACTTTCTATATTTGAAATGACTGAAGGGATAAATAAACCAACTAAATAAGCCAGATAATATCCACAGTGTTCATAGTTCCTGGGATTTTAGTTCTATATGAAACTAAAAATATACAAGTATTCCGCTGAGTATTTTGGCACCTGTTCTTTCTAAATTTCTTATATATTGATAAGATTCTGGCATGGGAATAAATTTAAGACATAATACTGCATGATTTCAGGAAAAGCCGATTGGTACAAATGAAAAGCATATTTTAAATGCTGAACAGCAAGAATCTTTTGCTAAGTATCAAGTTGCAATTCTGTCAAGTTTGTGGCCTGGTAAAACTGCTTTCCAATACTCCTGTGGAAGCTTCATTAGACTTATTCGCCAAGCCAACATGTTGGCTAATAATGTATGACAAATTAGGCCCTGTCTCAAGTCTTACTTCCAAGGCAAAGACATCAGACGCCCCAGTTTTATTGAATGCAACGGTTATTTCTGTGACTGTTGAAGTATTTGAAGCTCAGCTGCATTTAGGATGATGCTTCTCCAGACAAAGATTGCTTGCTCTTAACTCCAGGCTGCTTTTGTCTTATGAACTGCATCTTCATATTTTATCCCACTTTCAATGAATGCTAGGGCAACAAGCACCGGAGCTTTCCCAAGGCCTGCAACACAATGAACAGCAATACAACAACCAGGTTCTTCACAAAACTTAGTTTTTAAAAGACTTAACCAGTTATCAACAATCTGGTTGGATGGTGTGATATCATCATCAAAAGGCCAATCAAGTAAATGGATACGTTCTTTCTCCACAAGAATAGTGGCCGTAAGTTGCTTCACGTATTCTTACTATGTGATAACTTCGTACTTCTTAAGTTCCTCCATAAATTCGTCTAAGTCGCGTTGGTTGCATTGTGTGTAATAAGAAATCTCATGTTCTTGTATGTGACTTCCACAGTAGCTGGATGATTCATTCGAGCCATGTTAATTTAGTTAAAAAACACTCAGCAGGTTTGTGAAAGAATTTAAAAATTGAACACAGAAACGATGCAAAAAAACTGAGTCTACTTCAATATACTTCACTTGAAATTCTCAGTGCTTTGAGTATGAAGTTGAAAGTAATGGAAGATGAAACCAACTGCCTAACAGGCAGCAGTAATTCTTTAATCCAGGAATACTGAGGCAATAGAAAGGAAGTGTACTGTTTACCCCATTCAGGTCAGAACGCTTGTAAAACGCTCTGCAGATCTCATTTCAATACTTCCATGTCCAGGTTAACCACTCTTACCGGGGCTTCTTGGTAGAGTAGTAATGAATTTCTACAGTTCACTTGTCTGCACAGAGGCCATGCTGCCCTTCACAAACTCCAGAAATGTGTAACCAAGAACACCACAGAAAGGAATATGTTTACTCATCGAAGATTGTAGCCTAATCATACAGCCGGTCCCAGGCGGCAGTGACACAAGAGGCAGCGGTGGTGGTGGCTGCAGGGCAGGGGGTGGCGGTGGTCGTGGCGGGGCAGTGGCGCTTTGCAAACAGGGGCGGGGGCACCAGACTGTACCGCAGAGCCAGCCCTCAGTCAACAGAGCCAATACGCGGAGAGGCCTATATCCTGCCTTTAGGTAGAAAAGGGGGAGCTTTTTCTACATTAGCTCTTTCTTTATTGCTTTTTGACATAATAACTTTTATATAAAAGAGCTATATTTTGGGATGACATATTCTGGTTTCCTTCAGCCTCACTCTCATGACCTCATCTAAATCTAATTACTGCCCAAAGGTCTGATCTTGTGTCCAAAGGGGGAGGAGGATTTCAACAGAAGAATATCAGGACACAGTCCATAGCACCCAGTTTAGAAATTTTTTGACCAATTTTGTGCATATGAAACAATGCCTTGATATTGCTTTAATTTACATTTATGTTATTGTTTATATTTGGTACAATTTCCCATGAGTTATTTGCTTAAATTATGAGTTTATATACTTTCTGCATTTAATTACTGGGATTTCAATTTTTGTTTCTCTAAAATGAATGAGTCTTTTGTATTTTCTAATATAAACAATCTACTTTTTAAATTTTGTACAAGTTTTGCCTTAAATCATTGTTTTCCTTTTTATGTCTTCGTGTTGCTGTTCTCTTATTTCAGTTCACAAGAGAGACATTGCTCTCTTTCAATTGAATCCTACACAGAATACTCTTTGATTGACCCCAAATCTTTTCATTTTCTTCATGGGGTTTCCCCCTTCATAAGGACTCTGTGAAGCCCTTATCTTTATTCCTTGTCACCATCTTCTTGGTAAATTTGTCTGTATTTATAGTCTTTTGGCAAACATCTATTGAGCTTTTATTATGAACCTATAACATTTTGTAGACACAGAATGAAAGTTCCTGCCCTCATAGAGCTTACATTGTAAAGTGGTAGAAAAATACAAAAAGTAAACAAGCCAATACAAATATATCAGATAGTGGTGTTAAATAGTTAAGCAGGCATGAAGACAAGGAGCCAAGACCCAGCTCTATAACCATAGAAATTTCCCTTGAAGACCTTCCTAAGCACCTCCCAGAAATATCTCCCACTTAGGTTTATAAATTAGCCCAAATCCTAGAGTACAAAGGCAATAAAAGCTGCTGGCCTAAAACAGCTACAAATGCATGCATGCATAGGAAGTACTGCCCCTAACTTCGGGCTCATTATATCATCATTATAATATCATGACTATGTTCGGAAGTTCATGAATTTAATTATAACAGACTAAATTCTAGGTAAGTAAGCACATGCACAGTAGACAAAACTTTATATAGCAGCCAACTGTCAGTCAAGGCGACTTCACATAGGGATCATCTAGGCCCTCCAATCAGAGCCCAAATATTAACAGATCTTCTCACCTCTGCATTGTGACAGATTTCCTGGCTGGAAACTCATCTCTCTCTTCGGAGTGTACTATCTTATCTCTTTATCTCCTCAATTCCATAGGGTTGCGGTCTTCCTCAGTGTGGAATCTCCTAAAATGTACTTTCAATAAATCTTACTTTTCCTAAATCTAATCAACCTGTAATTCTTTGCTGCATGGGCAGGGAAGAACTGACACAGTTCACCTACTCCCCTGTCCACCTCCTCCTCCTTCCCGACACCCCTGGGGCAATGCCAGATTTTACCTCACCCTCAGTGGTGATAGTACTAAGTGCTACTAAGTGAAATGAAAGCAGAGTATGGTCTTAAAATATTGTAATGGGAAGTTTAAAGTCTTCATTTAAGAGATCTTGACAAGTTGGTGAGACAAGGCATTACTCAAGGTTTATAGAAATGCCATTAATATGAATGCTATTAACAAGGCTGTTCTGTCCAAATATTCTGTTATTTTATATGATTATCAAAAATATGCTAGAGTTAGATGTAGTATACAAAATACAATTGAAATAGTCATCTGGTTTTGTCTGTTCCCTTAACAAAATGCTCTTTTTCTCAAAGCAAAGTTAGTTTATCTTCAAGTTTCTTAAGCTTTTGTAGTCTTCTGAACTGATTTTTTCCCCCAAAAGATAAATATTTTAAGTTGTTTCTCTGCTAACCCATGTCTTTGTGCTTTCTAGGATTTCTAGTGTGTCTTTTAGATATCAGACATACATCTCCTTTTTAAAATGGCAGGGAGAGAGAAGTGTTCATTTGGAGGTCTTCTACATTGATTGTGTTATCAGAAAGGTATATTCAAAGAGTTTCCAAACAGACCACAAGTAAATCTAAAGTACAGAGGAAGGAAAGAAAAATTAGTTACTACACCATAATTGTTTTTTTTTAGTCAGACCTGCAAAAGAAGTTAGAAGGTGTGTTGTACATTTGAAGTTGCTAAGAAAATATATCATAAATATTCATCAGAAGAAAAAATTTTTATAATCGTATATGACAGAGGCTAACTATTCTTGCTGTGGTGATTATTTTGCAACATGTACAGATATTTAATCATATAGTTGTACATCTTAAACCAATATGTTATATATCAATTTTATCTCAATTAAAAAAAGAATAAATGAACAATTTAAAAATAATCTGGATTATTTGTTTTCTTCTGTTTCTTTTTTTTATATGTCACTATAATAGTCTACCTACATGTCCATTTTACTGAGTTAGTCCTGGTAGTGAACAAAGGTAGGTAAGACAGAGAAAAGAGTGTATACGATATCAATGGCCTAAGCAAGTTAATCTGTACTTTAAAAAAATGTATATATAGATATGGATATGGATATCATATGTGAAGAAGTCGATTATATTCTCACATCTATATATTCTCTGAAATTAATTTAACATGAAATAAAGCACTTTAGATCCCAGGTCACTGAAGGGTGAACTCTGAGTGAGAACATTTACATAGGTTATGATGTTAATGATTTCCTCTAGATTTGTTCTACTTAGAAAGAGGCAAGTGGAAAAACAAATAACTTGAATCAAGAACTAACTAAAGCTAATTATAGGTGGCTTGTGGGTTGAATCAATTCCCCATTTTGTTTTGGTTGGCTATCGCAGTTCTTATTAATATTATTATTTTAATTTGAAGACCTTATTGCCAGGACCTCTGCTTTCAGTTAATTGTAGATACTTCCTGTCTACTCTTACATGTACTAAATTGCTTTTTAAAGCATTTGGATTTGAGTGTGTTGGGGAGGAAACTTCTATCCTCCTAAGTAGGGTCTGGGGACTTGTAACAAAAATAGGTTAACAAGAGAAAAATAAACAGAAGTTGATTAAAGTGTATATCTCATACATACAAGGGAACACTCACAAGAAAAATGAAGACCCAAAGAAGCAGCTGTTGCTGAACAGCTTTTATACTAATTTGGAAAAAGAGTAGTAAATTGTGAAACAGTGACAAGACAAAGGGGCTTGGGCTAGGGTAAGTTAATGGTGGAAAGGAAACTAGGAAGATAGGGATTAATTTAACAGTGATTGCTTGCAGATTCCTCTGGTGTCCTCTCTGGGCTGATAAGAGTCTAAAATTCTTTTCTGTATGGAGACTTTATCTCTAGTCTTTAGGCTGAAAGGAGAGAGGATGGAGTGACCTCTTCCTGCATTTGCTGCTTCTTAATTGTCTTCAGATCAGAATATTTTTTTTATGTCAAAGGAGTGACATATTCTGTTTTTTTTCAAGAGCACAGATACAAATTCATTCATCCATCAGTGTATGGATATTTCTCAATTGGCTAGAAGAGGTTCAAGCACTATGTTTTGTTGGCAAAATGAAAAACATGAAGAGAACTCAGATGTAATCCCTGCCTTTAATGAGTTTGGACTTCAAGTAGTGTGTTTTAGAGAAAGATGCAGCTTTCTCATGTCAAGGAAGGAACAGTCTCCTGTCTACCACTTCTGAGTTCTTATGGCTAGACTGATAATAAAATTGACACAAGATCAGTTTAATAGGAGAAAAAAAACAAACAATTTCATACATGCACATGGGAGATCATAAATGATATACAAAGAAATAATTGAAGCAGGCAAATTTTTATACATTTTAGACAAAGAAATAATAAAGAAATGAGAATTGACAGGACAGGAATTCAAAAAGAAAAAGGGCTTGGGGTAGTCAATGAAGAAAGTAACAAATTTGTTTATACAATCTTCTCCAATCTGGATTCCTTAACTCTAGGATAAGGGTCTCTCTCTCAGTCCCCCTGAGCAAAGAGGATACTTTCAAAGGAGAAATTTATTTTCTGCACTCAAGGAGACAGGGATGTGGGGTATCAATGTGCCATTCTTGCACTGAATGCTTTTCAAGTAACTTTAACTTGGAATAATCAATTTATTGTGGTATATTTCGGGATAACCTGTCCAGGGTCCCAACACTCACCCCCGAGTTTTCTTCGTATGTAAAGGGAGTACATATAAATAAACTGCTTGTCTCACTCCACCTTTTGACATAGTCTACCCTAAGAAAGGTAGAATGACTACCCATTTGGAAAATTTGCGACTTAGAGAGTGGAAGCTGGTTATACTTTGCTCAGCTCCATTTTCTTTCTTTTGAAGCACGCTAACCATAATGTCTTATTATCTAGAAACTACTTGGCTCTCATACTATGTTGCAGTCTTTAATGGTTTCTATTGATTCTTAAATATGATATTCTCATCTTCCAAACTGATGTTTTGTCTTCTCAGTCTCTGAAAAACTGTAAATTTATTGAGTTTTCTTTATGCTCTCCAGAGAGCATAAATGACAAAATACATTAAAATTTATTTCAAAGTAAACTTGAGATATGTTGTGTGAAAGAAAAAGATGTAGTCATCTGAGAGTTTAAAAGAGGTTGTCTATTTTCTGTTGACATCTCATTAGAAAAGGTGAAATCTGAATGTGGATTTAAATATGAGTAATGTTTGGAGGCTTAAAGAGGGTTGGGACGTCCAGGTCTGAGCCATAAAAGGCACGGAGTCAGGAAAATCCTAATAAATGCAGCACTGAAGACAGAATAATTTGAATTGGCCAAGCATATAGTAAGTCAAGGAGAACAGTGAGAAATTTAGTTAGTTGCCAGTGACTGAAAGTCTATAACCTTGGGGTAAAATATTAGCTTGATTCTGCTGGAATTTCAGAGCCATTGATGGAGCATTTAAGAGCAGAGAAGTAGCCTGATCAAAACTTTATTCATAAAAATAATTTTGGGAGTTATAATACAGATGTTGTCTGGACTTCTCTGTTTCCAGTCTAGCTGCATTCTTACTACTGAATCTTGATTCCACATGTCCATGAGAGATGAAATGCCATCCAGTGATTTCTATAGATTTGTTAAGTTGAGCATCTTTTCATATGCCTGTTCGTCATTTTGATGTTTCTTGAGTCTTGTCTATTTTTTAATTGGATTCTTTTTTTGTTGTTGTTGAGTTGTAAAAGTTCTTTGTATATTTTGGATATTAGCCTCATATTAGAGGCATTTTTGCAAATAATCTTCCCATTCAGTTGGTTGTCTTTTTGTCTTGTTGATGGTTTCTTTTGCTGTGTAGAAGCTTTTGTTTGTTTGTTTGTTTGTTTGTTTGATATAGTATCATTCATTTATTTTTGCTTTTACTTCTCTTGCTTTTGAAATCAAATTGATAAAATGTTCTTTAAATCCAAGGTTCATGAGTTTAGTACCTATGTTTTTTTTTTTTTTTCTATTCAATTTATTGTTTCACGTCTTATACTTAAGTCTTTGATCCATTTTGAGTTAATTTTTGTGTATGGTGACAGAGAGCAGTCTAGTTTTATTATTTTGCATGTTGCTTTCCAATTTTCCTAGCACTATTTATTGAAGAGGCTTTTCTTTCTCCATTCAATATTTTGGCTCCTTTGTCAAAAGTTATTTGCCCACATGCACTAGATTTATTTCTGGGCTCTCAATTCTGTTCCATTTCTCTGTGTTTCTGTTTTTCTGCCAATACCATGCTGTTTTGATTATTGTCACTTTGTAGTATAATTTGAAGTCAGGCTGAGTGATACCTCCAGACTTGTTCTTTTTTCTCAGGATCGTTTTAGCTATTCGAAGTCTTTTGTCATTAGGATTTTGACTGAGATTGCATTAAAGTTTTATACCACTTTGGGTAACATGGACATTTTAACTATGTTGATTTTTCCAATCCATGCACAGAAAATGTTTCCATTTCTTTGTGTCTTCTTTAATTTTTTTTAATATCTTATAGATTTTAGTGCATAAATCCTTCACATGCTTCATTAGGTTTATTCCCAGGTATTTTATTCTTTCTGTTGCAATTGCAAAAAAATTGCTTTTTTCATTTTTTTTTGTGAAAATTCTGTATGGCTCTTCTTTTCTTTCTGTGAATTATCTTCCTCTCATTTTAAACTCCAGACTCCTACCTCCATTCTTAGCTCAGAATGGTTCATAAGTCTGAACTACTTGACTGTTTGAGAGTCTCATATTTTTATGGGGCTCCCCTACTTATGAAATTTACTTTTTTCCTATTAATCTATTTTATGTCAATTTAATTATTAGACCTACTAATGAACTTAAAGGGAAAAGGGAGAAGTTTCCTGCCCCTACACGGCAGACCATGTGGTGAGGATGATGACATCTTCACTGCTAAACACTACATACTGCAGATTGCACCATTGTTACACTGGACACTCTACGCCCATGCTCTCTATCACCCAAATAGATCTTGGATGCAATTTTTTTTTGATGTGTATGTGGTGAATTTTCATTTTAATTCAAAACCACATGCTTATATACTAGCTACAAGAAGTTCTGGGAAAATTAATATCTTACCCTTTTATCTTCTATATTGGGACAATCTTTGCCTCTTACCAATACTCATATGTATGGACAAACTTTAAATGTAGAATGACGACAATGTTTATGTATCTCAGCCTTTTAAATATGAGTACTTTGTGTTAAGGCATTGTTACCAATATTCCTTGCCAAAAATGAGTGAAAAGTATTATATATTATCACACTTTTGTTATTAACACTTTTGAATTGCCCTACAAAATGTTTGTTTCAGTTTATGCTCTAACCAAGACTATGTACATCCCATATTCATCTACTTTTGACTTATGACTTCAAAAATTACCTATACATATCCAAAAAGCTGTGACTTTTTAAATCTTGTATGTTATACTAGGAACCAACTGTCTGTTGTTTCTTGAGTTAGCCAAATCTTACCCTAACAACTGTATGACATCGTAAAAAAATAAATTATTATTTTTCACACTAGGTGCTATAATTAGTAAAATGAGAATGTTAGTTTTAGTATCATTAATATCATTTCTAACTTTGAAATATTTTCACAAAAACATGATGACAGTAATAATTCTGGTACTAAAAATACCTTATTTTACATGAATGATCCCATGTTCTTATGCAAACATTTTTTATAATATATCACATTTTTAGAAATTTCAATAAATCATTGTTTTGTTTATAAGATTAATTTATAAATTTAATGCTTTAAAATTAAAATTATATTAATATTAAACTTAGTTTAAAGTAAATTAGCTTATGATACATCTTACAATCCTTTCAGGAAATGTTATGTATAAGTTTTTGAGACCATTAATAACACCATTATCATAAACTTTAATAGCATTATCCTGGCAATTTAAGTATACTTTTTGAAATTTCAATAGTATATCTCCATACAAACTTATAAAGTTATTTCTTATCCAGCTGGATTTAGATTTTAAGACAAATATTCATTTTCAACTTGCTTGTTTATTCTTGGTAATAAGCACTGTTATGTTTGTGAACATGCCTAAAAATCAATAAGATTATTTCAACAAGTCTGACTAGTTTTCTCCTCTTGGCTTTGTAACTTCCATATAATTTTTAATTTATAGTTTTCTAAAAGTTTGGGGAGCAAAAAATGTCCCTCTGTCCTGATTACGTTTATTGAAGAATTCCTCAGTTGTTGACCTTCAATTTCAGATAAAAGTATTTCATACAATCAAATTGTCTATCTACTACAGCCCATAAATATTTTTTTAAATGGAAACCCCACCAAAATAAGCCAAACAAAATATAACCAAAATGTTTAATAACTGCCAAGAACGAATAAAGTGATTGTTTTTTCTCATATCAAGAAATTTTCATGAATATAGTTGAAACTATTTCAATTCTCAATTTTTTTTTCAATCTTATATTAACTTCTAGCTGCCTCTTTTACTTGTAGATGTTTCTATATTCATTGGAATAGAAGTTTACAAGCAAATGAGAGGAAATATTAAAGATTATTGTGATTCTGTTGAGGTTATTTTATTAAGAAATTAGACATTAATACTGGACCCTTTTGGTTAGGGTTTCAGGGAATAAATAGGTAAGCTCTGTAATTTGGATGTTTATTTGGAGAAGGAATGTACTCAGTAGTTGGACTAATATTAGGATTATATATTTATGAAGAATCTATATATGCCAGTAACTGTATTTCATTCTTATTCCTTGAGATCTTTCTTGTTCAATAACTTTTTAAACTAATATTTATTATCATATTTACTTTCATTATGAAATATGAGATCCATATAATCTTAGTAGCTTTGATCTAAATCCCACATATTTTAAGTGATATGAATATTATTCAAAACCATGGTTCCAGTATTCTAAAGCATATCTCTCTGTGTCTGCCTCTCTGATTGCCTACCTCTTAAACCCATTTTATTTATTCCCAGTAAACATAGATATTGGTCATATTCTTCAGTTTTCACTGGCATTGTCCTCAGCTAGATATAATGGTTTTGTCATTTGTTATAGGCTGTAAATCTCCTTTATAAATGGAATATTTTTTTTAAGAATTCAAGTGTACTGGTGCCACTTTAATCATGGACTTGATGACCCAGTCTGTATTGTTTATATAAGCTAAGAAATGTACATTTATTAAAGCTGGAGAGAGAAAAATGTTTGCTTATGGACCAGGACTAGATAGGTGAGAAGATACTTTTAATATCCAAGTTACAGCCTCAGCTTTGAGTCTGCAGCTCTATATATCTGACATAAATAAAAATGAGTTTTGGAGAGGGAGGTAGTTTTGCTTTTTCACTATCATAAATTACACATTTCACATTGAATAGAGCATAGTTAATGATATGTCCTAAGTGCCCTGAATTGTAGTATTATTTTTTTCTTGCTAGCGTGCACTATGTATTGATATATAACTATTTGTGATTCAAGGCATTATCAATGTGAAAAAGCCAAAGAAGAAAATTATTCAGGTAAACCAGTGGTGATGCAAAATATGTATACATATTATTTGGCCCACATTTATTTGTTTATTTTATCAATCAATAAAATTATTTATCAGATTTCTAATATATCCTGGATCTCATTATTGTTCAGGAGATAAAGAAGATAAATATAATATAGGACCTGCCTACCTTTAAGACACATTTAATGTGTGAAGTAGACACAGGAGCAAATAATTATCATAAATTATAATCTGGAGAGTTTAATACATGATGTCCCCAAAATCTTGAAGCAGTTCTAAGCTCTAATAACTTCAGAAGTGTAAATGACACAAACATACAAAATAATCTGAAAGTGTAAGTTATAGATTTATTTAATTTTATGCATTTGGTGTAATAAATCTTTATTTTTTTATTTTTTATTTTAGTCCATCTGATTAAAAATAACACATTCTGACTAAACAATTAAAATTAAAATTTTCATGAATATATACAAAATTGAAATGGCAAAGCCTCTAATTGATGTTTATTTTAAGTTTATAATATTCATACTTATAAATTTAATAAAACTTAAAAATGCATAAAACCTTTTGAGACAGACTAAAGGAAAGAAATGCATGAGATATTTTAGAAAATTAAAAGGGCAGGCTACCTAGATGTTGTGACTACTAGAAAAAAATTTGCAGAATAAATTATAGAGAGGATGTTATGAATAGAAGAGATGGCCTGAGGAAGGACAGAAAAATAAGGACAATTTGAGTGTGACACATAGCCATAATCTTCTCACAGCCACAGTGTTGACTCCTACTTTCTTCTATTCAATCACATTCATTCACTGAAGACTTTTCCATTTGTCGCAGCTTTGCTTTCCATCACAAACTTTGATACTGTTCTCATTACCTTCAAAACCTATGGGAAGATGTAATCAAGAAGAAAGACTTATTAATTTTTTTCTCCAATTATCCTTTAAGACTTTCTAACTTTACCACAAAGTTCATACACATTTTGGATATCTTTGTCTCTAGAAAATTTACCCCTCATGAGCCCTAATATCTTATTCTGACCACCACTTCTTTTCCTCCCTGTTGAACTCAAAAGACTCAAGGAGATTATTATTTTTTTTTAACCTTCATGACCTCAACGATGCTACTAATTAACTGATTCTCTATCTAAAACATCTATCTACTATACAGAAGAACATAGTGGAAAAGGAATGACCAGACAAATCAGATGTGCACCTGACATATCTGATGAGATTTGAGTATCTGGTGGTATAGAAAGACCTCAGCTATGACTATATATAGGCAGAGAAAAATTATAACTCTCAGTGAATGTTGCATTTCCTATATTCTTTTAGAATTAAACTCTTTTAACCATTACGTTGTAAAAATAAAAGGTCAAAATATTAGATTAATTAACATAATAAAGTCTTTTATTTTCCTCCTTTCCCACACTGTTTGATACTGCTTACTGAGATAGTGTTCTGCAAGCATTTGGGTTCATCTGATAAAAAAAAATATATATATATTTTGGGTCCCTCTGATGCAGAACAGGTCAGATCTCCCGGAGACATGTTAGAACTATGATAGCATTAGAAGTGCAGTTATTGATATGTAGGGCTATCAGAGTACAACATCAGTCTCTAGGACAGCCAAAATTTCCCATCTCAATGGCTTTACCAGTGGATGTGGTATTTGAGCTTTATTTTCTAATCTAGGTGATTTCTTTTGTATCTGAGAAGCCAGGAGCTACTAATTTTATCAATTCATAATTCTCTGTCTCACTACTATGATAAAAAATTTATATTTAATCAAATTTGTCTAGAATATTCCTTACCTTTTATGCTTGAACTTTTTTATGGCTAGTAGATATTGAAGTGTTTTAAACATTCTAACTGAACAGAATTCTCTGTTTTTTTTTTCTCTCCAAGTTTTTCCATTATGTATTATGTATTCTAGACACATTGAAAATGTTAGGTATATTAAAAAAATTTTGGTTAATGTTCCGGTATTGTTTCCAATTTTACAAATTTAAATATATTTTCATTTAACATAAGGACACTAATTCAAGCATCAATACTGCAGAATGTGTTGTACAGCTATAATGTGAGCAGTTCCTAAAATTGGAACCAGGCACACACACACACACACACACACAAATGCTTTATATTTGCCCTTTTTAAAATTTCTATTCCTACGTATAAGATTTGCCTAAAATGGAGTTTGCTTGTGTATTTTGATAACAAAAATATTAAAATATTAAATAATGAGTGATATAAGAGCTTAAATCTGAAATTTCACATGATTCTAATTGGGGTCAAAATAGGTAACCAGAAGAATAGGCAACAAACAAATCATAGTTCATAGTGGTAATTTGGGTCAGAACAAAGAATTGACTCTCGTATAATGATTTTAACTCTTCTTAAATCAAAAGAAAGCAAATTTAAACAGGATTCAAGGAAGAAATAAAGCAGTAAGAAGTGTAACCAAGGCCCAGTCAAATGTCACTTGACTCACCTAAATTAAAGGCTTATCAGTAATTTCAGCTGCTTGTAACTCCTAGAGACTTTAATTCTCAGTCTCTGACATGTTTTTTGCCTGGTGTTCCTTTAAAGTAGTTAGAACTGAGACATCATTTACATGACCTTCAAGAAATAGTCTTTTATAACAAGGCCTGCCCCAAGATGAAAGACAAGTGTATTGATAAGGTAAATAATCCTACCTTATTTCTGCTGTAAGGTTAATCAAATTTTCCATTAGGTATAAAAATATTTTAAATCAGTCATAGTGCCTTTCAGTCACATTACCTCTTATTCTTTTATGTGGCTGTGATCAATCAGTGTCTTTTAGTCTCAGATCTCATTCCCACACTGACGAATTCTGATGAGACAAGATAGGTGATGAATGTCACTATAGAATTCTACACATGCTAGATGCTAGGTGTTGTGTATTTGCTATCAGAATGCAGGTTAGCTCATTTATTTTTATTATAATCTATTTTGATAAAAAGGCAGAGAAAGGTGAATATTATTATCTTTAAATACTCTAGAGTGATTATTTATACATATTTTTAAAGGTAATCATTTTAATTAAAATTTTAGAAGTTTTGCATTAGAAATGAATCTGAAGTGCCAATTACATAATGGCACACTATCTCATATCAGATCATCATCTTGCCAAAAACAATTAAAAGCAATAAACATGATTTCACTTATATGTGGGATATAAAACTGAAAGCAACAAATGAACAAGACAAACAAACAAAAACTCATAGTCACAGACAACAGTTTAGTGGTTACCAGAGGAAAGTGGGGAGGAGAAGAGTTAGATAAGGGCATCAAAATATATGGTGATAAAAGGAGATTTGACTTTGAATGGTGAACACACTATACAATATGCAGATAACGCATTATAGAATTGTACAATTGAAAGATGTATAATTTTATTAACCAATGTCACCCCAATACATTTAATAAAAAAAGTTTAAAAATACATATACATAAATATATATATTTAAATATCTATAGGCTCTGTGGAGGGGCCAAATACAGGCAAATTCTAGAAGAGAGGCAACAGTTGGAATTTTGTAGTTGATGACTTTTTGTCTGAGAATATGGAGAAAGTTTTCCTGTTTCATGACTTTTCTTTCATCTAGGTGTAGGTCCTAATTGTTGGTGTGAGGGCTGGCTGATGTTGGTGTGAGGGCTGGCTGACACCAATGAAAAAATATTACATTCTTACTGCAATTTTGAAAAATGAAACCTAAACTGGTACCTATGCAGTACACATGTGTGGGGCAGACTCCAGGAAACCAACTGTTTAGCAGAACTGAATGTAGATTTTCGCTGCTGCCTACCACAAGGGAGAAAGAATTTAGAGTTTGAGTTCAACTCAGTTAATTCAGTAAGCCATGCTTAAAAAAGGAAAAAAAGAATCAATACTCTACAGAGCATCACAGAATCCAGAGAGATCACAGATTCAAAGACTTATCCAAAGTTGAATGAAAGGCTGTGATCACAGTATCTGGACTTTTGAAAAGTAAAATAAAATACCAATAGTAAGTATAGAGTATGTCCTTTATTAGTGACAACTCTTCAACTTGTTTGCCACTATCACAATATTACTGATGAGGAAACTGAGGCTCAGTGTGGCTACACAGGAAACCCTGAACCATAAAGTCAACAAGTGAGAGAGCCACTATTCTTAGACTGTTAGTTCTGACACTCAAAAATGGAAGTGTACCACTTCTGGTAATCTTACATAAGTGTGTTACTGCTGACAGAATTTCCTGAATTGTGCATTCCAAAGGTTATGATTCATGCCATATTTTACTGGTGGAAATCCTCTAAATATTATCCAACTTTCTTGTCATTGAAAAAAAAAAGAAAGGAAGAGGGATTATGGGGAAAGATATTTCTGAACACATAACAGTACTGATTTTTACTGAATGGCTGGGCTAAATAAGAAAGTCATAACAATAAGCATAATAATTATCACAGGATAAGTAATTTTATTGTGTGGATCAAACAAAGAATCACTTTTGGACACTTGAGCCTTGTTAATGCTAACCCCAGGCAAATATAATTTTCAGTTTACATCCTATGTACTTTTAAGCACCTTTGGAGTAATCTTTTCCCCACATTCTACTCACTGTAGTTCTGTTTTATCCAGATTTGTAGGTTAAGTCCTATTTCAGTTATGTAACTATGAGGCCTGAAGCAGAAGATATTAAAGTAGATATAGCCTCATAATTAAGGCAAGACAGCAAGGTACTTCATCCAACAGTAATAGGATGTTCTATTCTAGGGCATCTGTATTGATTCTCACTTCATTTCTGAGCCTTGGCCTTCCTTTTGTATGTTAGTCTTAATGTTTGAGTTTTATTTTGTCCTTTTTTCCTAAATTAAAGATACAGTGACTTGTATAACACTGTATTCATGAGTCTCTCCTTTGTTTTTGTCAATCTGTTAGGCTCTGTCTTTATCCACATCCTCCCAAACTATTTTTTAAGACACTCTGGGCATCCTGGGATGATTTCAGCCCTACCTACCAAAACTGGAGCTTACAATGCCAACTTTTTTTTTTAGATATTAATATGCTTTTTGATAGCCACTCAGTGTCTTCTTTTTCTAGCCCTCTATCTGGTTTATTTTTCTGAATATCCTGCCTTTACAAATATAGCTTGTTAGGTTCTGGCGTCTCCCTATATAATTTCTAGAATATAAAAATAATTTCCCAGAGTTGTGATGGATATAAATACCTTTATATTGAAAGGAAAATGGGTCGTTGAATGAGAAAATTTAATAATGATAGTAACAATAAATCCTCAAATATGTACTCAATAAATGATAGAATACAGCATTTTTTTAAAGCTTTTAGAAAATCTCAAGTACAACAAAATGCAGGTCATATTTCTCATCAGCAGCACTGAATTCTAAAAAGCAATGGACATACTGCTTTAAAAGGAATGTGTGAGGCTAATTTTGAATGAAGGCTTCTCTGCCAAATCAGGCTATTCATAATATAAAAGCAAAATAAAAATATTCTCATATTTCTGAAGTTTCAGAAATATTTTAGAAAATACAAAATTAAAACAAAAAAAAATGAGAGAATACAAAATACATGAGAGAATTATATTAAAACAGAAATGTAAGGAAAGAATAACTAGAATTACAGTTGTTCCGAAGGCCCAGAAACTAAGCTTTTATTTTACTTTTTAATAAGCCGCATAATTTTAAAAAATGGATGACATAACTAATATTAAAAATAAGACACTTATTTTTATGTAGAAAATTGAAAAGAGAGAGAATTTTAATCTTTAGATTTAACTTTTACTCTAAAAGTTGTTTATAAAACTAATAATAAAATATAGAGCACAATTGACTTTTGAGTAGGAATAGAAATGTGATGTAAGAAAATATTTGACCTGATGTATAAATATTTTTTCATAAAATGTTATAATTTAGAGACAGGATTGTATTCTTAATATATAGTTCTAACAATCCTATTTAATTTTCAATTTAATAGTTACATAATCATAATGTTTGATATTGTTATTATTGTTTTTTGGAATTGACAAGGAAGATGTAAAATTGCATAATTGGGTGATGTAAAAGCAACATAAAGTTAGGAATTAGGTTGAGAATAGAAACCCCTAATACCTTAAATTTAAATGAAGACTTGAATCAAATAACACACAAGGAGGTTTAAGTATATTACTTATGGCTGTAAATGAGCATAATAGAAGAATTAATAACATAGCCAAAAAATGATCTGTGCTGAATCAATAGAAACTTTGGTGGAATCAATACAATCAAGATATGTATTAGTTTAAGATCTGGAATATTAACAATATTCCAGAATATTGCTGAATCAATAGAATCATACAAGAATGATAAAAAGGTGCTCATCTTTTGGGTGTAGGACAGAGGATAGCACGGAGGGCAAATATTTTTTCTATTTAATATCTTTACAGATTAATTATTTAGCAGGTGCAGTTATTACATAATGTAAATTAATTTTTATGTAAATAGCTTTTCATGTAAATTGGTTAGATGTACATATGCTTGGATATATTAACTAATCAATTTTAATTAATTAATAAGTGGGAAATTTTTAGAGAATCTCTTTCATATCCTGAGTCTTCAAATTTGTGTAAAAAGGGAGAATTTCTTTTAATTGCAGAACTTCTGTACCTCTCCTATCATAGAGAGCAGGCTCATAACTGACCTGAATTTAAATCTCACTTATGCCATTTACTGGCTACATGGCCTCTTGCAAATTATTTAACATTATAAAGAATCAATCATTAATCTATATAATGGACATTATAACACTGAACTCATTGCTCTAGTATCAAGATTAAATGAGATAATAATCTGAAAGGTCTAGCACAGTGCTAGATACATATGTAGTAAGCAAATGTGTTTATGTTGTGGTTGAAGATATTAGGAGGTATCAAACTATGATGAGACACTACTTCACACTAATTAGTATGGCTGTATTAAAAAAAAATCAGGGACTTAAATAGATATGTGGATGCCAATGTTCATTTTAGCATAATATCACAATAGTCAAAAGGTAAAAACAAACCAAGTGTCCATCAACAGATGAATGAGTAAGGAAAAGTTTGTTCATACATATAACAGATATTATTCAGTCATAAAAATAATGAAGTCCTGATACATGCTACAATGTAGGATGAATCTTGAAAATATGATGCATATGAAATAAGCCAGATATGAAAGGAAAAATATTGTATGATTCCATTTATATGAAATACCTAGAATAGGGAATTTCAGAGACAGGAAGTAGATTACGGGTGGCTAGGGGCTGGGAATTACTGCTTGATGTTTATAGAGTTTCTATTTGGGTTGATGAAAAAGTTTTAAAAATAGAGATGATGGATGAATAACATTGTGCAGATAATTAGTGCCACTGAATTGTACACTTAAAATGGTTAAAATGGCAAATATTGTGATATATATTTTACCACAAATTTAAAATATTAATAATGCAATGTCAAAAATTGTTGAATAGTACATCTTGAGTGGGAAATTGAATGGTATGTGAATTATGTTTCAAAAAAAACTGTTTAAAAATATCAAGAGTGGTATTTCAAATATTTCATAATAACAATCCATGAAGATCAACCAATCAGAATGGATACTGGCTATTTCATTGTACTAATTTACCTAAGCTGAGTAGATCAGCCTGGGTGTTGCATTCCAGTCTTCTGCAGGAAAATAATCTGAAGTATTTTAATTAAATATTATCTTACTATCCTTTCAGATGGTCTGCATTTTAAAAACTTGAAAAAAATCACTTTTCATACATTTAGAATGGAGATTCAACAACCGTAGAGCTAAATCTGGCCCGCCTCCAGTTCTGTATGTCCCATGGCCCTCTATATAAATGCCGACCTTTCTAAGTTCTACTGTACACCTTGCTAAGGGTCACCACAGCAGCCTGGCCATGGGGGTCAGGATTTATGAAGTGTGGATCAGGGGGCAGGGGCATCAGGAGACGCTCTGCCAGGTTCATTTGCTGGAAGGAAGTTGGGCAATGTACATAAAGAGCTGGTAATCATAACAGCAACAGATGAAATATGAGATGGGTAGGTATGAGACAATTCAAACCAACATTTGAGAGCTAATTTACACAGAAATTTCAACAAATAATTAATTAGAATTATTGTCAAACACTCTCATATTCTCCAAAAAATTATAAATAAATCTTAGGATATCTGAATCAATGGAACATAAGTACTTAGTATGCAGGAAAAATAATTGAAAACTTCACATATATGTAATTATTTAGATAAGTTATTTTAATCAGAGTTCTAGTTCTAATTACTTTTTTATTTTTTAAAAATGGTTTGATGTAAGTTTATATCAAACTACATGATGTATTTGGGGTATTTTAAATCTCCTACATTGCTTCCCCATGCAAGATAGAGAAGTGAGTTTCATCTTTCATCAAGTTGGAAAAGAACAAACAAATAGCAATTTTGCTGGTTATGTGATAGATGAACCATCTCCTCCCTGAGTTCACAGTATCACTTTCTTCCATTTGTCCTGCAGTGTGTTTGATTGCCACTTCAATGCCTCAAATTCTATTTGGTACCATCCTTCATATTTGCTCTCTCAAGTGACTACCTGAATGGAAGAAACTGGTATTTCCAATTCTGACAACCACTATTAAGCACCAAACTCAGGTTCAGATTGTAAACTTGTCACAGGTTGCCATCTTCCTGGAAAATGGAATGTAACTCTTTCTTCTGCTTTTTAAATTTGAAAACATTTTTATTTCTTCTTGATGTGAAAAAAATAAAGAATTAACTGAAACTAATACAAAGAGCATTTGTCTTATTAAAGATGCCTGTAACATGTCCTTAATCAAATATTTATTTCAAAATAAGGAAAACACCCATCAGTTATTTTCTGTGAATGAATAATATAATAAGAAGATTAAATTAGAGATCTAATAGAGAAATATGGAATTTGTAAATTTTAATATGAGATTTCAGAAAGTTTCATCAGTATATTAAAAAAAATTATCAAAGAATTATTTATTATGTTGAAAGTTATAACAAACACAAGCTTTGATGGAGAATATACTAAAAGCAGCCATTGTGTTAAGAAAATAAAGTCTTGTTTTATATTCATCATCATCTCACCTGTCCAATAAGATAAACACTACTATTATCTCCATGTAGGTGAGTACCTTTAACCAGAACCTACGGTTCTAAACCAGAAAGGTTTAGAAATCTACCCAGAAGATGATGAGTACATGATGTAGACAAATGCAAAAATGAGGGGCCTGATTCAATCTTCTCTAAGAACTCTTTTTAACCCTATACTGTGTGTGCCTTCATTTCTTAACAAAACTCTGATTTATTGGTTTTCTATGTATGCCTGCCATAACAAAATACCACAGACCAAGTGACTTATGCAACAGAAATATATTTTCTCACGATCAAGGTGTCAGCAAGGTTCATTTCAAGGGCCCTCTCCTTGGCTTATAAATGGCCTCCCTTTGCGCAGAAGCACCTGGTGTCTCTATTGCTTTTTATAAAGTCAGCAGTCAGATTGGATTAGGGCCCCACCCTAGCTGCTTCATTGTAATTTAGTCACCTCTTTAAAAACCTTACCTTGAAATATGGTTACATTCTTAGGTACATCTTGAATCTGGGGCTTGGAACTTCGGTGTATGAATTTGAGGAGAACACAATTTAGCTCATAACATATGATTTTGTTAGAAGATTGGGAGTTCCAAATCAAAACCCACAAACTATAAAAAATTCTACATTTTCTAAATTCTCTTATACATCGGCAGATTATATGATATACTTCTAACGAACAAGACATAAACAAAAACAAAGAGGGTCTCTAAATTATGATTTCTGTTTTGACAGATCCTGCCTCAGGTTTATTTGTATAAATAGTACAGGAGGACACTAGCCCAACACAGACAGCAGCCCAAGGCTCACACCAGTCCTTCCATTCTCACAACGACAGACAGACTTCTCCTCTGCAGCCTTTGCGAGGGCCTGGTCACCTTTGGGAGCCAGAGCCTGAGCCTGAGCTGGAGGTGGAGTTACAGCTGCATTCTGGGCCTTGTTTTGAGCTTCGGCCTTGGACTTTGGCTGGCAGAGCCTCCTAAGACCCTCCACAATACAGGCACGAACATGTGTCCCAAGCTTGGGGTGAGTAATGTAGGCAAGTCGACTGAGTTTGCCTCTGCCGCCCTTTGGGATCTTGGACTTTACCTCCTTGGACTTTATGAGGACCTTGATAGCTTCAGGCGTGTACTCAGGGCCTTAGCGTTGTTGGTCTGCATCTTCTTCAGTCCCTTCTTGATGTGCTTCTTGGCAAAGCGCATGTTCCTTGGGACCTTAGGGTCCACCTCCTTAAGAGATTCTTATCTTTGTGATCAGGGTGTCTTGATGCCATTTTGCTGTCATTTTCAGGACTGGTTATGTGTGGTGTGGTTCTTGGACTTGGCCATATCTATACTGAAGCCCGCAGTTCCAGAAGCTCCTGGGACTGGAAGACTA
The DNA here is from genome assembly GCA_028627145.1 of Eidolon dupreanum. Taxonomy (NCBI): domain Eukaryota; kingdom Metazoa; phylum Chordata; class Mammalia; order Chiroptera; family Pteropodidae; genus Eidolon; species Eidolon dupreanum. The sequence goes on from CM053515.1 coordinate 53,601,457, forward strand.
TGGTGATTTAACTTATGATTTTTCAACTTCATAATGGTGTGAAAGCATTAAGTAGAGACCGTACTTTAAATTTTGATTGTTTCCCAGGGTAGTTATATGTGGTACAATGCTCTCTTATCATACTGGGCAGCTTCCAGTCGGCCACACAATAAAGAATATAAACAATCAATACTCTACAAATAATTATTTTGTTTGATTTAGCTCAACTAGGCTAATATATGTGTTCTGAGCTTATGTAAGTGTAGGCTAATATAAGTATTCTGAGCACATTTAAGATGGGCTAGGCCAAGCTATGATGTTCAGTAGGTTAGATGTATTAAATGAATCTCAACTTAAGATATTTTAAACTCACGGTGAGTTTATTGAGATGAAACCTTATCATAAGTCTAGGAACATCTGTAGTTAAATGGGACTTTTATTATTCCCAACATATATATGAAGAAATAGATAAAGATGTTAAGAAACCTGTGCACATTGTGAAGCTGAAAATGATGGAAGCTGGGATATGCCTTCTGGTGTATAAAATCCCTACCACCCATTAAATGTAATCATGATCAATAGTGTGTAGTGGTGGAACTATAGGAAGAATAGGAAAAAGAGATAGAAGCAACCCTCTGTCAGTCCTCTTATCGAGTTATGCATTAACTACAGCCTATCTCCTCCTCAGGACAAGATTACTTATTTAACTGCTTAACACAAGGCACATAGACATCTTTACTAATGTATGATGTGTGAGTGTGTGTGTGTGTGTGTGTGTGTGTGTGTGTACGTGTGTGTGAGCACATGCACATGTGTGCATGCACATATACATGCATATACCCAGGAAGATTTTGATTACATAAAATAAGGTAAAATTTATATGGTGTGATTTAGGTATTTCTGGAAGTGTCATCAGCTCCCAAATGCCTCCACAATGTTAACTTTACATGACTTATATTTTTTGTCATTAAAGAAAAATTTCTGTGGGTTAACATGATTCTTTTGTATACAGAAACATATTTATGTAATCATACATTATCCAACTACCTATTGATATTTCGTGAGATTAATTTACCATTTAACCAATAAGCACTTTTGTTTTCGTTGTAGCCAACCTTCTTTATGACAGAAAAACAAATGACATGACACTTTGCAAGGACAACGTATTAGGTAGGAATCAGCAAGGAGTTACTAGTGACAAAAGTAGAATCTGTGAAAATGGCAATGTTATCTCATCAAACCTCCATGGAAATCATGATATCCATACAGAGAAGATGCTCCCTCTGTGCTTGGTGCTCTCTGAGCTCTACTTCCTCATAGCTCACTGGGACTCCACAGAGAGTCTGAGAGCAAAGTACATCTCGTCCTTTTTCTGTAAAGTAGAGAGTTAAAGGTGAGGACAAAAGTATGGGGAACTACACAGGAGAGTGGGCCAGATGAGGATGGTTGGATGACTCAGTTATAGATCCCTCCAGTAAACCACTTAAAAGAGCTACTAACAGAGAAGTTGAAGTGGAACCAAGAAGCTTGCCTCCCAATTACTACGATTCAGGGTTTAAGGTTACCAGGATGGAGCAGAAAGAAAGTAAAACCACTTTGCCCTTTCCAGTTAAGTACCCTGACACAACCACTATTATAACCCACAGAGCATATGCCTTATACCACTTGCTATAAAATATACTAAGATCAGAGTAGTAGCGAGACAAACATTGTACTGGTTATAGTGAACCATATTGCACATTTCCAGGGGGCTGAATTACCTGAATTCCTTTTCATATAAAGACAAAAAGTCAATTTTAATTTTTCACAAGTTGGAAAAGAATAAATAACAATTTTGACTGGTTATATGACGGATACATTTACAGTCCCTTGAGGAAAATGGATATTTTATGAGTACTTAAAAATACAAAGGAATGTTTTGAGCAGTACTACTGTTGTAGGTACCTGGTGAATACAATCAAGTTAGAAGTTTTATGAAGAATTCGTTTAGCAGAAAATACTTCATTGAGATTGGGTGTGTGTACAGGGATTAAATAAATAGGTGGTGATGGTGATAATGAGGGTTGTATATAGAAATCACAACAAAGACTAACATATTTGAAGATCGTGGAATTAATAAAAGACATTTATTGAGAATAGAAGGAAGTAAAATAGAATTATAATGAGTAGCTAAATGATGCAAGGGGAGTTGTAGAGGAAGGCAAGGCAATATTATAAAGGAATTTATGGTTAAAGTTAAAAATGTTTATCTTTTTCTTAAGGGAAATGGAAAGCCATTAAAAGATTTTTGTCAATAAAGTCAGGCAATCAATTTTGCATTGCAATAATTTTTCTTGTTTCAATATTTTTAAAAAAAAATGAATAAAAAAGAGCTCAAGAAAAATAGTTAGGAGACAATGACAGTAGCCTACATAAGAGATGAAGAAAGCTTGTTGACTAATGATGATAGCAGAGAAAAATACAAATTTAAGAACTATTTTAGTCTCCATCATTGCAGTTGGTCATTGATTGTATATAAGAGTGAAGGGTGGTGTTTTTGTTTCTTGTTTGAACAGCTGGGCTAGTGTTTCAAGGTTGGAGAAAACAACCTTTTTTTAAAATTTTTATATGTGTTGAATTTGAAATTCTGTAGAGTTTTCCAAGGTCAGATATTGAGTAACGATTTGGATTTAGAGATTTTGAACCCAAAGAGCATGCTGATTCAGATATATACATTTGGAAGCCATTGGCATAGAGAAAATAAAGCATTATAGAAGAGAGTTTTTAGAAAAAAATTACAGAGTTTAGCAAATAAGGGCCTAGGATGTAGTTATAAGTAACTTTCTCATTTAACAATGGTTATAAAGGAGGTTGGCAAAGGAACCCAATGATAATATGAGCTGGACAGTATGTAGAAGCAACAGAATAAAAGTGTTTTGGTAATCAAGGAATGGTCTGCTCTGTCAAATATTGCTCAGGTATCAAATAAGATAACTGGAGAATGTTTTTTAGCTTAGAGATCTGGGCTTTGATTTTGAAATTAAAGAGAGAGAGTTGTAGGGTTAGGGACAGAATCAAGATATATGCTGTTTAGAAAATGAGCATAGATATGAGAAAGACTATATGTTGCTTTCCCAACAGCTAATCTATATATCACCCCAACATGTGTGCATATATATACATATATGTTTCTTCTTCACAAATCTTGCTGTGTGTGAACTTGTGACCAAATTTTGTTATAGCGTCAAGAGCGAGTGCTTGCTAGGGAGATTTCTTCCCTAATATAAAGGAAAAGCCAAAGCAAAACATAATTCTCTGAATAAATCATGTTTGCCTATAAAATATAGAACTTCTGTGACCATTTAGGGACCAAAGGAGAGACATTGCTGAATGTATATATCAAGACGGAAAGTGCCCAAACACTGATGACATTGTTAAGCGATTGACTTAGCCCCTCAATGCAACCCTATCCATTATATGAGGTATAAGACCCTTACGGAAAAAGTCACGTATAGTAGGTTCTATAATGTTCAACTAAAAATATCCTACATGACACAGAAGGTTGGAAAATGGAGATATTAATTCTTCCAGAAAATTTTTATGTTGAGGTGAAAGATCAAAGACAACCAAGATGAAAGCAGTATATATAAGTTTAACACTTTCTTTTTTCTTTCCTTTTTTAAAATTCTTTCTTTTCTATTTCCATTTATTTCCTTTTTTTTCCTTCCTTCCTCCTTTCATCCTTCAATTTTCCTTCTTTCCCGTCCTTCCCTTGCTCTTTCAATCTTATTTTTCCAAAAAGTGAGAGTTAACTATGTTTGAGTATTAATACTATTGGGAAGGAGTTGGAGAAAGAAGTACTGAATGAGGAATGGACAGAGTCAATTAGGAGTAAAGAATAAGAGAAATGATGCTAAAATGCTGAAAAAATAATAGGGGAGACGGAACACTAACAGAGGAGATGGGATGATGTTAGAGGGGAAGTGGTGGTGGATGATCCAATCCTTGAGAGGTTGTGTGGGAATGGACATTGAGATCTGGAGCACATATACATTGTTGGTGTCAGATAAGACAAGAGAAATTCATCTTTTATGCTAATAGGGAGGAGCAATGGGTGGGGTTAGAATCTGGTAGTTTTATACATTTGAGAGTTAGAATTTATGATAATTATAATCTGATTACTTCTATTTATTATCTTAAATAGGAAGTAAAATTAAGTGCTGTGACTGATACATAATCAAAGACACTATAGAGATGAGCAAGGAGAACAGAGTTCAATGGCAAATTGGGTTTAGAGTAGGATTTGCATCAAAACTCGGTTTAACTCTAGGTTGAAATGGAGGTTGACTTACGAGGAAGGGGAGACTGAGGAGACAGGTAACAATGGACAACTCAGAATAGGCTTTTTCTTCATTATCTTGTTAGATGAGGAATGGCATTCATAAGATATCTTTAGCAGATAACAAAAATAAAGTACTGTGTGCTCTTTGGAATTTAGAGTAAAAGATGTAAAGAGAAAGCTATATAGTATAAAAATTAAAGATGTGTTGATTTTAAATAGCACAAAGCATGAGATTAATTCTTAGGAAAATATTACATTTAATTTGCTTTAAAAGGGATAGTACGGTCTCTCTGACTCATATAGAAAGGCTGTTTATTGTTTACACTGGATATTTCAGGAAGCTATATTATATAAATCTAAGCTTCCCCTCATCCCAAAGAGAATGTCTTTAATTTTATGTATTAGGAAAATCCAATTAATTGATTATAAAATAATGAAAAGCTTTCTTTTTTGGGTTTTGGGTTTTACAAAGTAGAATAAAAGTGTTTTTAGTTAGGAACGGTTACAATGAGATTCGACAAACAAAAACAAAACTTTCAAGATTAACTGATGAGCTTTTTCTTTCTTCTGAACAGATGTTGGGACTAGATGTGGGTGGTGTTCTGTGTTGGTATAAAAATGAATAACAATTATAGAACAAAATCCAAATGTAAGTTTTTGTACGAAGTTAAGTAAATCTGCCCATAAATTTAGTGATTAGATGCAGAGAAAGAAATGTGAAGAGACTATTTATCTGAAATGACTTCAAATATATATAAAGAGAAGAAAGATATAAATCATGGTGTACAACATAAGCAGACAATTTCCCACAATTTCAGTAAAATAGCTAAAAGTTCAGAGATTTAGTTCATTTAAATAGACAATTTACTATCAGTATGATATTTGGAGAACTATCAGATAAAATAATGTTTTTGAAAAAACTATGAATATAAAAAAACACATTGTGTCATTTAATTTGAGTGATGAAGACAAGCAACCATGGTTTGAGATTTATTGTGATTTTTCCATAGAATTTGGAGTGGACTAATGTTTGCCAAAAAAAAAAAAAAAAAGTAACAACTTGTCATAAAATATAGCATTTCTAGAATGACCCAGAGACAAAACACCACAGCTTGCTGAAGAAAACCACATAGGTCCCAGGAGACTAAAAGAAAATATGTGTGTCAAGATAACAGGTGAAGAAGATAATGGTTTATCTCTGATGATTGTGACATTGTTGTTGCAGAATTCCAGCCCACATGGTTGTTCAGAAAAAAGAATTCATAATATAAATATTTTGAAGTCAAGATTTATGGATTTTTAGTTTAGCATTGATTTTCTTTTGGCATGCCAACACTCTCACATGTTTTTTATTTTTAATAAAATTTCCTTTTTTTGGTTAATCAGACCATTGTTTTCAGTTAATAGTTAGTCATTTCCTATATTGTCTATAAGTGCGTATTTAACCTTTCTTGAAAATGAAGTCATCTTTTAAATGATAACAATAACCAAAGTGAACATAGTTCCATTAAGAAAATCAACAAAAGCAATTATTTAGGCTATCTGAAAATTTAACTGATTCTTTTGAATCCATGTATTGTCTGTTAAAATGAGTACCTGAAAATGTAAGATATTTATATTTATTATTAGAAACTATTAATAATTAATACAGTCTTAACTAATTAAATTATATTAATTAAATTAATATAGTCTTAGTGATTTGTAGCTGTACCTTACAACCATTGTTAACTATATAGCAGGAGACTCTGAAAAGCAAAGTCTTTTGTGTTTTTGGAAATACTATTAATTTTTTTAAATTAAAGTGAATAGATTTTCTACCTCACATAGAAGAATAAGCTAATAATAGTGTCTCAAACGTGGAGATTTGTGTATATGCATCAACTATAGAATAATTAATCTTTCTTAGTTGTGTGGAAACTTTTGTTTTGTTTTCTCTCCCTCAATGTTGTTCTTATTTTAACTGGTGGATCACAATGATATTTAAGGTTCCTAGGAATTAACATCATTTCAGAACCAAGATCTAGTAATCCCTAAACAGTCTCCATATTTACGTTTTCACAGCGAAATGTGAAAATACGATTATTCGCTAAAATCTCGGAGGAGGTGTTACCACATGTGCTTTGGGCTGTGTTTTCTCAGTAGGCTGTCATTTTAAGTAAGGTGCTCCAGTCAGTATACTGGGTGCAGTTGGAAACTTGTGAAAGAAATCATGACTCTCTTTGGTGACTCAAGTAAGGCTTCCAGAGACTACATCTAGAGTTTTCCCACTTATATAGATGACGTAATATTTGAATAGGTATGGCAGTAACTGCCAAGACCACTCTCAGCCTTGATAATTTGCTAGAAGCACTCAAAGGACTGAAGAAAGCTGTTATATTCATGATTATATTCATAGTTATAATTTATTACAGAGAAACGTTAGAGATCAAAATCAGCAATGGGGAAAGTTGTGTAGGTCAAATTCAGGAGAAGTTAGTAGGCACTCCCTTTCAGTGGAGTCTCATACTTAGTTCTTTCCAGCAGCAGTGTGTGACAACATGTGTGAAATATTGCCAAAGAGGAGCTCACCCTGGTATCCAGGCTTTTTATCAGGGGTCAGGCATGTAGGCCTGCAGTACCCACAGTGACTGGCCTCAGCTACTTAATTCCGCCCTTCCTCTGACGGCAAAAATAGGCATTTTCCCAATGTCGAACTGTAAGGATAAACTCATCTGGTCAAACTGGTAAATGTTATTTCTCAGGAGCTAGCCAAGGACCAGTCCTGAAAATATACTTTCTTTGGAATGTGCAGGATTTGAGCAACAGAGGCCTACTGAGTTAACCCTTTCTTGCCTGATGGGTTTCTCATTTATTTTATTTTTAGCAGCACCATGATTGATTAGGCATCGAAAAGAGCCCTGTAGGTTAAAATATCTCCATTCTTGCTTCCCATTAATCACTCTCCTTGTCTCTGAAGCATCACAGTTGGCATTTAACCACTGCTACTCTAGCATCCCATTAATCCCAGCTACATCAGAGAGACACTCTCAATGCTCCATCATTATTCCCATCCTACAAAGAACAGCTACCAGAGATGCGTTTAATAGTATCAAGCTCCCCACACTAATGTTTTTCTCAATATCTTAAAAAAAAGAGAGTACACTGATCTTTCTCTGGGGACTTAGCGTATATTTGTGTAGGTATGTTTTATGGGGAGGCTGTTAACAGTTCACACATAAAAACTCTACTCCATCACTTCTGTTTCTCTGAGTTTTTGGATTTCATCCTCTACGTTAGGCTAGGGAACTTCTGGCATCTTAACCTTATTGAAAGTTGTTCATTATTGAGGTCAATTTCCAATCAATAAAAGCAGCTGTTTGATGTTTTTCTTATTATGGAAGATAGCATAATAATTCTGGAATTATTAGTCACACTAATAAACTCAAAAAATTCAATAATATACTTCTTCCTCTTAAGTCCCTTGGCTTTCATTCCCATACATATTCCACAAGTTTTTACTGTAATGTACTAGTAATATCTTGTAACTTTTTGTAGTACTTCTCTTTCATCTTAGATCAGGTTGGGCATTTGTCCCTCTGTCACATAACAACTCATCACAGTTACAGAATTAGAAGCAATAAAGTGTTGTCAGAGTGTGTCCTGAGAAGAACAGGCACTCCTTTATAGACTAATTTGTTTAGATGAAGTTATTACATGGTCGTCAAATTAGTATGAACTTAGATATGAGATTGCAGACTGCTATCCTGGCAATAATATCTCAGAAAGACTCATGAATTCAAGATTCTCCATGTTGTCCCAGCATACACATGACACCATACATAGTTATTACAATATGATTGACTGTTTTCTCTATGCTGTATTTTACAAGTTCATTGCTGTTTTTATAACTGGCAATTTGCACATATTAATTTTTTCCCCTTTTTTCAGTCTCCCCAAACTCCCTCCCATCTTGCAATCATCAAAATGTTCTCTGTATTTCTGAGTTTGTTTTATTTTGATTGTTTGTTTATTTATTTATTCTTTCTTGTCTGACTTACTTCATTTAGCATAATACCCTAGGTCCTCCCATGTTGTTACAGGGGGCAAGATTTTTTCTTTTTCATGGCTGAGTAACATTCCAATGTATAAATGTACTACTCCTTTATCCATTCATCTATTGATGTACACTTAGGTTGCTTCCACATCATGGCTATTATAAATAATATTGCAACAAGTATAGAGATGCATATGTCTTTTTGAATTAGTGTTTTGAGATTCTTTGGATAAATATCCACAAGTGGAATTGATGGGTGCCTCTTTGTTTCTTATTATAGCTTTTTATTTAAAGTCCATTTTGCTTAATACAAGTATTGCTACACCAGCTTTTTTTTCATTTCCATTGAAATAAATATTTTTTTCAACTCTTTATTTTCAATCTGTGTGTGTCTTTTTATCTGAAGTGTGTCTCTTATTGGCAACATATATATGGGATGTTTTTTTATCCATTCAGCCACTCTATGTTTTTTTTTTTTGAGCATTAAATCCATTTACATTTAAAGTAATTATTAATAGGTGTGTAGCTATTGACATTTTATTATTCATATTTTTTATTTTTTCCCCTTTTTTTAAAGAAAGTCTCTTTAACATTTCTTGTAATACTGATTTGATGATGATGAACTCCTTTAGCTTTTTCTTTTCTGGGAGCTCTTTATCTGTCCTTTTATTCTAAATGATAGCCTTGCAGGGTAGAGTAATCTTGGTTGTAGATCTTTGCTTATCATCACTTTGAATATAAGTGTGCCATTCCCTTCTGGCCTGCATTTTTGTTGAGAAATCAGCTGACAGTCTTATGGGAGCTTCCTTGTAGGTAACTAAGAACTTTTCTCTTGCTGCTTTTAAGATTCTTTTTGTCTTTAACTTCTGACATTTTCATTATGCTATGTCTTGGTGGGGGCCTCTTTGGGTTCATCTTGTTTGGGACTCTCTGTGCTTCCTGGGCTTGTATGTCTATTTTCTTCACCAGGTAGGAAAGTTTTTCATCATTATTTTTTCAAATAGGTTTTCAATTCCTTGCTCTCTCTCTTCTCCTTCTGGCACTTCTGTAATGTGAATGTTGATATGCTTAATGCTGTTCCAGAGGTCCCTTAAATTATCCTCATTTTTTGATTTTTTTTCTTTTTGCTGTTATGATTGGGTGTTTTCTGCTACCTTATTTTCCAAATTGCTAATTTCATCCTCTGTTTTATTTAATCTACTGTTGATTCCCTCAAATGTGTTCTTCATTTCAGTGATTATACTCTTTCTTTTGGACTGGTTCTTTTTTATGTTTTCTATCTCCATTTTTATGTTTTAGATCTCTTTGTTAAAGTTCTTACTGAGTTCTTCTACTCTTCCCCTAAGTTCATTGAGCATATTTATAACCAGTGTTTTGAACTTTGCATCTGGTAGATTGTTTGTCTACATTTTGTTTAGTTCTTTTTCTAGAGTTTTGTTCTTTTTTTAATATGAGATGTTTCTTTTTCTTTCCATTTTGCTGCCTCCTTGTGTTTGTTCTATCTATTAGGTAAAACTGCTATATCTCCCAATCTTGGTAGGGCTGCCTTATATAATAAGTGCCCTGCGGGGACCAGTGCCACAGTGTCTTTGGTCACCTGAGCTGAGTACTCCAGGTGTGTTCCTTGGGTGAGCTGTGCATGCCCTCCTATTGCAGTTGTGCCTTTATTGTTGTTGGCACATCCATGAGAGTGATTGACCCTCAAGTTGCTTGGCTATGGGGACTGGCCTTGACTACAGTGGAGAAGCTTTTGTGTAGAGGCTGATTCTACAGAGCAGGATTTGCTTTAGTAGGGCTCTGTTGCCATCCGGGGATTCCTTTTAGATGTGTCATTTGTGAAGGTGGTTGGGCAGTGTCTGGTGTGGTATAAAGCCAACCACTGGGTGTATTGGTTCTGAGGTCTCTTGGGAGAGTCTCTGGTATAGACCAAGCTGCTGCTTGTGTCTAGCCCAGGGCCACCTGGTGTGAACTTCAGAGTGATCTGTAAATGGATGCCACTTACGATGGCTTAAAGGTGCCTAGGAGAGGTTAAACTGTGAATTGAGTTGGGCTGCCACAGTGATGGGCTTGTAGCTATTTAACAAGAGGTATGGGCGCATGATGAGGCCAAAAGCTACTTGTTTGGGGTTTTTGAAACTTTGGGAGCTTTTAGGAAATTTTGTATCATGAACCAAGACAGGCTGTTTGTATGAAAAATCCACTGGCAGCTACTTGGGTGGACTTGCAAGTTAGGTAGGGAGGGTTCCCAGGGAATCACCAGGGCAGGTGAACAATGTTAGCCAGGTTGATGGAGATTCAGATATGATACCCACCTACACTGGTGGGAGGAAGGCTCAGTAAAGAAACAATGGCCTCTGCCTGCACTTATTTTTGTGAGAATGCTGCCCTCCAGCCCTCATCCTGAAGGCAGACAATTCAATTAATCTCCATATGTCTCTGGCACCTTTCAAGCTGCTGCTCCAGAGGTGGAGCTCAGAGTGAGTGATTCTGTCAGCAAGTAGATCCATGTGTGGGTCCTTTAAGAGGAATACCTGGGATTACAGCCACCTTTTATCTCATTCAGCCATAAGCTTTGCTGATTTTCACTGCCAGAAGTTTTGGGACTTCTTTTCAGACTTCTTTTCCTGGCATTGAAACCCTAGGCTGCAGAGCCTTGTGTGGGGCTGGGACTCCTCGCTCTTCAGAAGGGGCTTCCACAGCTGAGATATCCTTCCTGTTTCTTAACCACAACACTGGGTTTAGTACCAGCCCTTTCCATATCTCTGCCTTTTCTATCAATCTCAGTGTGGCTTCTTCTGTATGTCCTTAGTCATAGGACTTCTGTTCAGCTAGACTTTAGGCAATTTTCAATGAAGGTTTTTCTGTAGTTTAGTTATAATTTTGAAGTGGACATGAGAGAAGCCAGGCACAACATTTACATAACTCTGCCATCTTAACCGAAGTCCTGAAGTGCTTCCATTTTAATAGGCACTTGGTTGGCAAACCACAGGTGGTTTTCCAATTAGTTAAGATGTCATTGTATGCCATGTGTTATTGAAGCATCATTTCTCATTGCATTCAAAACCAAGAATTGCAGCAGAACTAGTCACAAAACTCATTTTGAGTTTGTTTCCTACAATCTTTCCTGGTACCAAATATATATCAGTCATATTATCCTAAGAAAAATGACCACATCTACATATCTACCATGACATGCACAAACACACAAACATATTACATATATAAATTAAATAAATAAATGCTATTATTAATATGTATGGTGTAGATAATTGATATAAAAATGTTTTTTTCTTTACTGCTTAAGACATTTATTTCCTAATATGATTTCTAAACCAAGGTATCTGTAAACATCCTGGACCTACTGAATCTGATTATCTGACATAGAATAATTAATGTCAGCTGCAAGTTAGGGATCAAGCTTACACAGATCTCCTTTCCTTAGAATACCAAGAATAAGTTCAGGTGGTTTGAAAAAGGACCCTCAACTTTAATGATTAACTATAAGAACTTAGAGAACTCACCGAAAGCTGTTATACTCTTAGTATAATTTATTACTTGGGAATGATATTACTCTAAAATCAGCCAAAGGAAGAGATGCAGAAGACTCATCCTGGAAAAGTTCCAAACATGGACCTTCTAGAGTCCTCTCCTCATGGATTCATAGACAGGATTAATTACTGCCAGCAATGATGTGTGAGAATACACATAAAGTATTGTCATCCAAGGGAGTTCACCTAAATCTTGTTATCTAGAGTCTTGATTGGAGTTCCATCAAGTAGGCAAGGTTGATTTTCTAAGTGGCTGATCTGTTTCTAGACCCTTAGGAGGTCAAATGATGCCATGTGACCCAAAGTCCTCACTATATTATTATTATTAGACTAAGAGCCATAGACAAAAGAAGACTCCTATTAGGCACGATATTTCTAGAGCTCAGATTGATCTTCCAGAAGCCAAGAACAAAGGTGTCAGCACCGAGCTAATCAAGAAGAGAAGGTTTCGGTGGTGAGATGCCCAGTTGAAAAAGCACAAGGAGGCAACATAAGAATGAAACAGCAGGTGCCAACTTTTTTGCGGGGAGCGTGTGCTTTTGCCCTACGGGACCACAATATCAGCATTTTGCTACACATGTGTAATACAGTAAGTTGAATCATACTTACATAAGTTAGGCATAGGCGCCCTGCTACATTAATGTAACATTTTAAATCCGGAATCCTATCCCAAGCCACGAGCCTAGATCAAAGCCAGACCTGGAGAGACCCACAAAAGGCTAGACTTCTCTTTAGGGAAAGCTAATTTTTTCCCTACATATGGAGTTCGAGATGGGACTGTGAAATGATCCTACTAATTTGGACATAGCTTGCTTAGTACTGGTTTTTAAGCTAGCATTTTAGAACTACTATCTCAAATTACATATCTTTCCTGTCCTATCACAATCTGGATTTCAGTATAATTTGCTGAAAAAAATAATATTTGATTGCATAAAAGAAAGTTTGAATACTGTCCCCTTTAGTTTTTTCATGAATACTTAATTACAATCTTTTAAATTGATGACATGTTGATACTTAAAAAAATGCAGGGAAAATATGGAAAATGGGGGAAATGTACAATGTGTGCATTTAAAAAGGAAATCTTGTTAATTAAACCATCTGGCACATTGTCTTATACATAGTAGTTATTTCCAAAATTCACATATCACATTGGTTTTCAAAACAAAAGGAATAATTTAAATTCAAAGATATGTTGATGTTTGGATAAGTCATGTTTTTATTTTAAAGCAAAACTCATGTTAGAGCTAGTGATCTTAGAAATTATCTAGGCCAATGGCAAAATGATTAAATTAGGACCTTTAGATATGAAATGACTTTCCTAAACATTGCATTTTGAATTGGATTTTGCATAACAGAAACCTCACTATACTGGCTTAAGCAAGTCAGGTTGACTTCTCATGAGTGAAGAACTCCAGAGGCCAAGCCCAAGGTTGAACCAAGTGTTCAAGGCAGCCATTAACACATAATAGAATATACAGATGTCAAATTATAATGTACACCTGAAAATTATATAATTGTATTAATCAGCATTACCCCAATAAATAATAAAAAAATAAAGGAAGTAAGACATGGAGAAAAAAAGGACTTAGAACTATACTAACTTCCAGCTCCATCAAACTTAGAGTGTGGCTTTTTCACTTATTTGTTTTAAATTGTTTTTTTTTTTTTCTCTTTGAGATATTGTATCTATTTTCCAGGTGAAATATAGTGGGCAAAAGAGAAATATAAAAGATTGAGTCTGATCCTTTTGCATATAATCCAAATTATATTAAGTAAGGCAAAACTGTGCACTATGACCCTCATATAGGGTATATTGAAAAGTACTGTAACTGGGCACATAATTAAAGCAGAATCTCAAAAACAAACAAACAAACAAACAAACCTGGGGTTCTGCTAGTAAGTGAAAAAGGGAAAGTGGATATTAGATATATCTATATTTGCTGCATGTTTCTTCAACAAATATTTATTAAGCATCTATTTGTCCTAGGCTCAGATTATGAAGTGTTGAACAAAACAATATAGTTTGTAGTCTCTAAACTCATGAAACTTATGATAAAGGGGAAAACCATACAGTAAGATAGCAAGTACACAAACTTATATGATTATATTTTGTGATAAATGTTGTAAAAGAAAGAAAAATTCTATGAAAAAGAGTATTTGAGCTTTAGGAAAGGCATAATCCACTTTAAGTGGCATGTCTTTTTTAAAGGGATGGCATTGTGGCTGAGACTTGAAAGAGAAGTATTAGTTGTATTGGGGGAAGGGAAAAGAGGTCTATGAAGTGAGAACAGAAAGTATAAAATGCTGGATTCTAAGGGTTTGAAATATTTAAGAAAATGAGGATAGGCTAGCATGGTTGTAGCATGATGAATGAAAAATAAACTGTGAGAGAAGGCAAGGTAAATATAAGAATGTTTATACCCTGATTCCTCTTCACTCTTAAAAAAGGTAGACTCTAAGATACTTGATAGTATAGAAAAATAAATGATAAAATAGAAATACAGAGAGTAAGTTATTATTTCAAAAGCCAAAGCTACAAGGTGAAGAAATCTTAATAGATAAGAACAATCACCTTACCCTAGACAGTAAAAGATTTTCCCAGTACAGTAACAGGGGCAAAAATAAATAAATAAATAAACAAATAAATAAATAAATATAAAAATAAATAAATAAATAAATATAAAAATAAATAAATAAATAAATAAATATAAAAATAAAAAATAAATGAATAAATAAATAAATTAAATAAATAAAGAAGGAGAAAGATCAGTGGTGCTCAAGATGGCAAAGCCAAACCTGAAAAGGATCTCATGCAGAGGAGCATTCTTTGTTAGCAGCCAGAGGCCATCCACAGTTCCCAGTGTGGCTACTGGGTAAATGCTGCTTCATAACTGGAGCTATGGAGAATGTACCTGTTGTCTACCCAGGCTAGATCTGAGAATGCAACCTGCAGGGTCTATGGTCACCATCTTTATCCTTGTCATTGAGTGGGGCTCTTTTTTTCTTTTTGTAAATATTGCTCATTAATTAACCAGAAATAACGTCTGCTTATGCCCTTTGGTTTTGCTCTATCTAAAAAATCACTGGTATTTGTACTGAGAACACAGCCACAAAACACGCCTTTCCTCCTTCATTCCTTTTTAGTCCTGTGAGTGAGGATAGTAAAAAAAAATGGTCATAAATTCTATAATTGCTATATAATTTAACATGATTGAATTTTCTTTTAAAACCAACTTTTTAATTCATTCAACACATAATTATTTAGGGTTTACTGTGAGTAAAGTAGCCATTAAGGACTTTGAGCCACACCAGGAGACGCATTTTAAGCAGGTATGTAGGATTCATGGCATACATTAAATTTCTTTATTTGTATCTTATTTCCTGTCGACTCTGTTGAAAACTGCCAGGATCTTTATTTCTAACTCTAATTAGCTTCTATAGCTGAAACGCTCGGTCTTTTTGATGCTGTGTGTGTGTGTGTGTGTGTGTGTGTGTGTGTGTGTATTGGACCTGATGTCATTAACACCTCTACCTATTACACATCTCTTTTGGAAAGGTCTGGAATCCCAGCCTCTCAGTGCCACTTGTTTGTTTCTGCAGGACATGAGAGGGTCTACTGGTTTAGGGGGTTGGGGAGGGCATCACATGCCACTGTAGCAGATGTTTTTACCACTGTGTATAGTCCCAGACACAGGGTTTTGGCATACCAATCTCTTTAGTCACTTGTTATTCTTGTCACCATTTTATCAGCATCTGTCAGGCAGGAACACATGCTGTCTCTGTTTTGTATGACATGACTGTGCTGGGTATCTAGCGATAATGCCACAGTCCCCACAGGCAAGCACTTAACATTGATCACGATGCTGGTGCTGAGACTTGCTCGTCAACCTTTCATGAATTACAAAAATCTCAAGTTTGACTTGCATTTCATTTTTAATATGATTTCAAAATGCCCTGAGATGCCTCAGCATGATAAAATCTTATTGGAGTTTGAGTTGTTTTTGTTGCAATTTTGAACAATCAGATACATGGAGTCACCCCTGAGTGACTGTGAAACCATGACATTTCTAAAGAAAATGTTGAAACTTTATAACAATGGCTTAAGGGCTAGTCACATCACCAGTTCCACACATATGTATATATTTTTATAAACAGTAGTCTTTTTAATTTAAAATCTTATAAAATCAGACATATTTTAAAGTCCCTGTATATTACTATTTGGTATCTAATCTTACTTTCTCATTTGAAACACAAAAAATATTTGATAGAGTTCAATTCCTTGAAATTTCAATTATTTCCAAAATAGTAGTCTGTAATTTAGTTGTGATTTGGCTCAAAAGAAATCTAAAGGTTAATCATATAGGCTATTTAATTGGCTCATGGGTTTTATTCTTGAAAATATGCATTATTATAAAAATGGACAAAGCACAAGAATAGGAAAAGGCACCAGTGGATAGTGGAGAAGCACTGGTCTGGATTAGGAAAGTCTATCCTCAGTCTTACCCATAGCATTCATTTATGTCTGCTTTCTTATTTTTTAATAAAGGTAAATCATAATTCCTTCTCTCTGATTTCATTATGACATTTTCCCTTGATAAACAAGAAAAAATATGTATAATAATATACATAATACATATTATGCACACAATAGAATTATTATTATTATTATTTGGTGAACAACTATTAAACATACTTGATTAGGCATGTTATCCAATTAAAGCCCACATCCAAATTTAACTTATTTTTAATAACCTAAATAAAAATTCAAGTGAAGAAAAATGATTTTTTTTTTACCCAGATATCCATTCATTGCATGTACTATAAGATAATGCTTAAATACATGAACTTCATCATTGTTCATGGCATACATTTGCTCTAATTCTATAGCAAATCACCAGTTTACCAATTTGCTCCCTCTGTTCTTGCAAACAGTACAATTTAGTTTGAGTGGTCACATCCTTGCCTCAGGATGGGTCCAAGCTAATTATTGCAATGTAGCTCACCTGTGGTGGTGATTGGTTAAAGACTAGATGTTTGACTCAGCACCTGGAAGAGAGAGAGAGAGAGAGAGAGAGAGAGAGAGAGAGAGAGAGAGAGAGAGAGAGAGAGAGACTGAGACACTGAGACACTCCTTGGTTCTCGATGACGTCAATATGCCAAGTAATCAATCCTTTGACTTCTAATCTCTGTAAAGCTTGCTAAGTAAAAAATAACCTTGTGATTTAAGCCAATATTAGCTATGTATTCTGTTCCTTGTGACTGAAAGCATCTGACATTAGCGATATTCTGATTCTACTAACTTCTAGTCAAACTGTGCTACTACATTCTTGGCTTTCTTGGGCTGATGAATATGGTCACCTATGAAAGCCTGCTGTGCTCTTTTCTCTTTGGCATAGTGACTGACTGACAACTTTTGAGATGATTACTACTTTATTAGCTTGAATCCCTGAGTAATGATGAAAAGCAGGATGGTATCATATAGCATGAACTAAATATAAGTCTTTGTTACTGTGAGCAACACATATCTTGGGCTTTGTTACTGCGATCCAAACTAGTTTGACCTGAAACAATATTAGTGTTACCAGGCAATATGTGGGCCCTAAATGATATGTTAAGATTCTAACTCACATACCTTAGAATATGCCTTTATCGGAAATAGGATCATTGCTTATTAATTAGTTAGAATGAAGTCCTATTGGAGAAGGATGGACCCCTAATCCAGTATGACTAGTGTCCTTATAAGAGGGAGATTTGAACACAGACACACACGGACAATGCCACATAATGGCAGAGTCAGAGACTGATTTATCTCAAATGCAAGCAATGAAACACCAAAGATTGCCAAGAAATCACCAGAAACTAGAAAGAAATAAGGGAGGAATATCTCTAACAGGTTTCAGAAGGAACATGGCCTGGCCGATACTTGATTTTGAACTTTTGGCCTCCAGAATAAACTTCTGTTTTTCTAAGCCACTTAGTTTGTGATACTTTGTGACACTAGCCTTAGAAAATTAATAAAATCAGATAAGCCAGTGCTGCTATTATTGTTATTTTTGCTGTTATTATGTCATTTTATATTAACTTTTTGTAAAAATATTAATTATGTGCAAAGGCATAATGGTCGTGCCTCCACACTTGGAAATTCTTTTAATAGGACTTAGGAAATATATTCACATAGATGATCCTTAAAGAAAACCAATTTTTAAAACTATTGTAAGTGGACATTAAGAACAGTGACCTTCTGGGGGCTCACTTAATAAATTACAGAGAATTAGTAAAATTTCTTCTTTAAATGGTAGAATTTACCAGTGAACCCATCAATACCTGGTGCTTTCTCTTTCAGAAGGTTATTAATCAATGATTCAATTTCTTTAACAGATTAGGCCTATTGAGATTATTTATTTCTTCTTATGTGTTTTGACAAATTGTGTTTTTTAGAAATTTGTCTATTTCATTTCAGTTATCAGATTTCTGAATATAAAGTTTTTCATAGTATTTATTATCCTTTTAATGTCTATAATATCTATAGAATATCTCTGCTTTCATTTCTGACATTAACTGGTGTTTTCTTTCTCTTTTTCTCTGTTAGCCTAGCTATGGATTGCTTTTATTGACATTTTGGATATCAAAATATTTTCAAGGAATCATCTTTTGGTTTTGTTAATTTTTTAATTGATTTTATGCTTTCAATTTCCTTGATTTATACTCTAATTTTTATTACTTATTTTCATCTACTTACTTTAGATTTAATTACCTTTTTCCTTTCTAGTTGACTTAAATGGAAACTTAGATTATTGATTTTGGATATTTCTTTTTTAATACATTTAATATTTTTTTCAATGCTATAAATTTGCCTCTAAGCACTGCTTTCACAGCATCCTACAAATTTTGATAAGTTGTGTTTTTGTTTAGCTTAATAGGCATCTAAACTCAGAGTGATTCATCCAGACCCAGAATCTGTGGATATGGCCTTTCTTAGCCTCCTCAAGACTTAGGCGACTTGACCAAGATGAATCAGAATAAGATGCAGTCACATCTTTTCTAACTTTAGACCCAATTAAGGTGAAATTCCTCTATTTAAGACCATGATTACAAAATAGTGAGTGTATATAATTTATCTGGACAGAAATCAAGATATTAGAGCTTGGCAGAACATGATATGCTCCTACTTCTTTCCTTCATTTCTATTAATTTTGCTAAGTGACTTTTATAACATTTTATAAAACTCATATTTTCCAGGTGAAAGATATATTATTTGGCCAATAACTAATATTCCCTCTGGTCTTAATAGATTAGAAGTCAAAGGGTAGATTTATTGGCATATTGATGGCACAGGATAAGCTTGAGAAAGTAAAGAAATTATTTAGTCATTGATTAATGTTTTATAGTTTATGTGCAATAAAGATTGATTTTTTTGTTGATGTTGTAAATTATACCACAAAGCAGAACCAAGAAAAGAGGGCAATAGCTTCCTTTTGAAATACCGTACTTACTATTACGTGAATGAAAGAACATTCCTTAGATAAAATGAGGATGCTATTGCGTTGGGTGGAATTTTGGTCTAGAAAGCTTCTACGGTTCCATGGAACTTTAAAATTATATCTTTCTCTAAAAAAGACTCGGCAGATTCTTTAAATTGAAAATCACTCAAAGTGAAAGGAACTCTACAGTTGGAAGAATCTTGAAAAGAGCAATTGTGGTCTCATGGAAAGACTCAGATACAACTGGCTCTGGGCAAGTTTCTGTAGGTTTCAGAACTAAGATTTCAATTTCATCATAAATAAAACTAATAATATCTACCTTTCAAAGGTTAGTAAGTGATGAAATTGCAGTTATTAATTATAAATTAGATAAATGGTAATATAATAAATTTTGTTCAAATAACCAGATGCCAAGGTATTATAATAAAAAAAGAACTAAAAGATAGTTTTATAACTACGGTGAGGAGATTAAGGAACTATTAATGGCATTCACAACTTCCTTGTTCCTTTTAGGCACAGAAACTCTACTGAAGCAAAGGAAAATTCCTTGTTTTGGATGTTTGTTTGTTTATCATACAATTTTTGTTATTGCTTTTTCTGTTCTCGCATGGCAACCAATTATGTAGAAACAATGTTAGAGTGAAAGCAAACTAAAAAAATTAGTAAATAACATATTTATAACTCTTCCTTCCAAATAGCCAATAGATGCACACATACAACTCTACTCCCCAATTTTCTGAAGCCAACATTCTCATCTCAGTCACTTTATTTGTTTATTTATTTATTTATTTATTTATTTATTTACTAACACCTACAGCACCTGGTATTCCTAGATGGTCTCCCATCCAAGTACTAGCCAGGCCTGACCCTGTTTAGCTTCTGAGATCAGACGAGATCGGGCACGTTCAGGGTGGCATGGCCGTAGACTCAATCAGTTTACAAGCAGTGATAAATAGACTAAAGAGATGATATCATCCTGGTCAGTGTCTACTAGGGAACAAACTCTGCCCCTTTATCTCTACTTTTTTAGTATTCTTGTTTAAAAACCTCATCGATACCTGTATAATTCTCTGTAATACATTTTCTCTCTAACAGCTCTTAAAGTTCTTGCTTTGACTTTGTACTAAGCAATTCGAACCCATGCTAGGCAATATTTTTCTCCTTAAAGTTGGCATCTCAAATGTCATCTCTGACCTTTATAATTTTTTTAGGAATTTGGTTCCACAGGAAATAAAGAAGCTTCCTGATTTATGCTAACATCTTTGTATACGCAGCAGAGCTGAGACAGAATTGAGGAGTCCTCAAAATGAAGAGTTATTAGGAGTCCTCAAAATGAAGAGATGATTAGAACTGGCAGTAGCTGCACATGGTTATGGTTGTGAATATATTTGAGAATGAATAGAAAATAAAGAGATGACCAGAGCTTGAACCTCCAAATTCTTGATCCAATCTCTATTGTTGATGCTGATTCTAGGAAAAATCATTCTCTATTGTTCTAATAGAAAAAAAAGATTTTAATAGAATTATTATTTAAATTATTATTGAAAGATTTGGGGTAACAGATATTTTTTCAGAATACTTGGAACAGATCTAACTGGTTAAATAATTTGAAGCTGGAAAAATCCTTATTTCCAACTGCCAGAGACTAAATAATACTTATATAAATATAATATCAGTCTCAAATACTTACATTTTAGAAAGCAATAGTCACTTCCTCTCTAGTTTCATCAATGGAAAGATATAAATATGAGCATTAAAACAGCTTTACATATATTAATATAGCACTATAAATTCTACCCATCAGCACAGCAAATGCATCACCAGAAAAGGATTCTCATTCTTAGCAAAAACTAATTACGTTAGATACAAAATTCAATACCATTTCTTAATGCATTAACTTGCTCATGAAGACTATACTGCCATTGCAATTTGAGGTTTCATATAAACCAATTTAACTCTAAAACTATACATCTGTCCTTTTAAAACTTAGATATTTTTCAAACATCATAGTGAACAAGAATTTTGCATGAAATTTTGCTCATAGTAAATACAACTGTGACAATCTTTTGGGGAGTAAGTCTTTTTTACAGATCACAGATCTTTGTGCATGTCCAACCCTAGTTTACTAATTTATACATTTCTTGTTTGTTAATTCATAACTTTTTTTTTGGTTAATATGAAAAAGTGGTATATATAACTCTGAAATAGTATAATTAGGGAGGTATAGCACAGAGAAAGAGTTCAGGTGAAGTTACTCTGTGTATTACTATATATATATTTTTATTCAAAACTCCTATATGCAAATCATAACTCCTGTTTGATGTCCAAACACACGTGGACCCCTCCTGAATAAATATTGAATCTTATGTTCTTGTTAATTCTCCCATAAGCCTACACTATTTATATGGCCTTTAAGAACTTGCTACCATCATGCTAAAAAGAGATTTAGAAAAAAAGAAGCTAAGGAAGAGTAGAAGAAATATAAAGATATTTTTTTCCTGTTGAGAGTTAGCTACTTTATGAGATTGCTTTTTCAACATCCATTTTATATGGCCAAGAGTCCTCGGAGGACCTTGAACTGACACTAACCTCTTCATGTAAGTGCATTCACTTGATAACAGTTTGCAGAGTCACAAGTAAATGTAAGTTCCTTATATAACATCTCCCGCAGCTCTTGTGATCAATAATCTCCCTCACCTCCCAGGACCTTCTCTTGTACACTCTTTAGATAAGACCCCCTAAAAACCCCTTTCATTTGGAACATGTTTCTTTATCTCCCATACTGGCTGCCTTTGTGTGTGTGTGTGTGTGTGTGTGTGTGTGTGTGTGTGTGTGTGTGTGTGTTTCTATTTATTAGGCAGAACTGCAATGCCTCTTGGTCTTAAGAGAATAGCCTTATGTAGTAAGTGTCCTGTGGGGCCCAGTGGCACAATGTCCCTGATCACCTGAGCCTGATGTTCCGGGTGTGTCCCTTGTGTTGGTTGTATGTGCCCTCCTAGTTCTAGTTGAGTCTTCATTGCTATTGGTATGTCAGTGGGAGGGACTGAGCCTCATGCTGATTGGTTTTGAAGACTGAGTGTGACCATAGTGGAAGAGCTGTTGTGCAGAGGCTGACCCAACAAAGCAGGATTCTCTTTAACAGGGCTCTGGTGCCTGCTGAGTCTTCCCTTTGGGTGTGTTGTTTCTGGTGGTAGCTGGATGGTACTCTGGTATGGTTTGAAGATGGCTACTGGGTGTATTGGTTCTGGGGCCTCTTGGGAAAGGTTGTAGTGCAGGCAAAGTTAAGATTTGTGCCCTGCTTGAGGTCATTTTTATGAGCTATAAAGTCATCTGTAGATGGTTGCCACTTGTGCTGGGCTTGAAAATTTCTGGAAGAGGCTAATCTGTGGAATGAGGCTGGCTGCTGCCAGTGCCAGGCTTGGGACTGCTAAACAAGAGTTTTAAGCACATTGAGACCAGATACTGTTTGTTGGGGAGTTTTGAACCTTTGAGAAATTTTAAGAAAGTCTGAAGCATGATCTAACATATGTCATTTATGTGGAAAAGCCACTGTCAGTGGCTTGGGTGGGCCTGAAATTTGGGCATGGCAAGTTCTCAGGGAATCACCAAGGTGGGGTGAATAGTGTTAGCTTGATTGACAAAAACTCAAATATGGAGACTGCCCGATCCTGAAGGATAGGTGGGGGGAATGCTCAACAAAGGAACAATGGCTCTACCAGAACTTCTGTTTGGGAGAAAGTTTTCCCTCCAGACCTTACTCCAAGGCCCCCTATTTAGTTTTTCTTCATATGTCCCTGGAACTTTATGACCTTCTGCTCTAGGGTTAGAACTCAGAGGAAGTGACTTCCACAATGAGCAATTCTGGGAGCGAACCCTTTATGAGGAATAGCTGGTACTCTAGCAGTCTTCTGTCTCACTCATCCATAATCCCTACTGGTTTTCACAGTCAGAAATTATAGGAACTTCTGTTTCTTATACTGGAACACTGGCTGTGGAACATGTTGTGGGGCTGTGTTCCCTCACTCCTCAGGGGGCCTTCACACCTGAGCTATCCCTCCTGATTTTTAACTACCACACATGGGTATGACACCAGCTCATTCTGCATCTCCACCCCTCCTACCAGTCTCAATGTGGCTTCTTCTGTATGTTCTTAGTTATAGGAATTCTGTTCAGCTAAACTTTAGTGACTCTCAATGACAGTTGAAATATTAATGATCATGAGACAAGGCTAACACTGTGTTTACCTATTCCACTATCCTGACTACAAGTTAATAATTTTTTCTATTTTTATTTTCCAGGTAGTCTTTTGTTAAATCATGGCTTACCATCTGGCATCCAGTGCTCCACTTAATAATTGTTAATATAACAAATTCATAACATCTCTTTATCATATAAAGTAGAGGCTAACCCATTTACTCTATGCATATTTTCCTTTGGAACTCATCTAAATTGTTGTCTGGCTCTCTTAGGCTTCAGGCCCACCCCTCTAGGCACTGGTCAGATCTTTAATGCACAGTCATTGAGAAAAATAAGTCTTCAATTTTGTATAATCTAATAGTAATAAATCAACATACTCTGAGAATAAAACAACTTTTACCCCATTGTAAAGTCAAAACTTCATCAGGGACTAAAACTTTAAAGTTTCTTCCTACAAGTTTTGAAGAGAGAAAACAAAATGAGAGTTTATGATTTCCCTAAAGGCCAATAGAGATCACTTTGGGCCAACTAAACTAGGAAATTCTCCAATTTTCTATGCAATTTAAAATCCATTAATAAAGATTAGAAAGATTTGGAAACCAAATATCTCTTTCAGACCATTAGTTTGGAGAGTAGTTAAACAGAAAACCAAATTTGATTAATTAGGGAACAAAAAGTAATTTCAAGTTTTCTTTAGGTAAACTTTTAAAATACTCTACCAATCCTGTGAAAAAAAAATTTTTAACAGTTTTATTTATATTCTGTCCTGAAGAAGTGACATAATCCTACTCACATACGTCACACAATAAATAAATTGTCCGGGGTCATCATCATTTTTGATGCCAGGATAGCACACAGTTGTAAGCACAGGGTGTTTTTGTTTGTTCATTTGTTTGTTTGTTTGTTTTTTAAATGGCTGTAACTGAAAAACTAGGGATGTTTGTCAGGCCATGAAAAACATTCCCCTGAATAGTGAACTGTTAGGAGAGGATAATTCCCAGGATTCTTTCATCTGTAGGTGATATTAGAGGCATTAAAATCAGATGTGTAGTATAATCTATGTTTCAAAGGCACTACATCAGTACATTTTTAGCTCATTCCCTTGGTCGGCTTCTGAAGATGGATATGCAGATTCTATGTTTTTCAAACACAACCAGCCTTGTACAATGGTTGAAACCTGACACTTGAAGTCAGAGGAATATTTGGGTTTACTGTTTTTACCTAAAATCTGTATTTACCTAGTTTTTAACTGTATTTTAAAAAATTGTTAAGTAGCATATTAGAAACTCCCTTACATGGATTATTTTGTATGTCAAATTTTTAATATAGCATGAAATGTTAAAGTAAATCAGTGTGCAGATGCCAATTATTATTTGGAGGTGTCAAAACCATTCATCTCTCATATACCAAAAACTCTCTACCTATTGTCCTCTTGTAGGACCTATATTTCCCCATCATTTACTGGACTAAATTATCAAAACTTACATTTAAAAATATAATCCTACTGTTTAGAAACAATGATTTTACAGCTATTGTAATAAATGGGACTTTTATCCTATTAATATTTATTGACTATGGCTAGTTTGTAACACAAATTGTAAATATGTACTACAAAATTATTAAGCATAAAAAAAAAAGCCAACACCAGCCAGGTAGATCTAAGGTTGTAAACTAGAAGCTAGTGTCCAAGGAAATAAGTACAAATTATTTTTCTCAGATATATTCTCTATTTTTTAATATTTAAGTCAAAATTAATGATTAGGAGATTTCCTAAGAAAATTTGTCATGTAACTCCTTTAAATAATTAGATTAGAAAATGTAGAAAGATGTGCCATGATTTCTAGAGAGCAATCATTTATAGAAGCTAAATATCAGGTACCACTAGATGTATACTCCAATTTTTCACTATTCCCACTGTTACCTCTTACCTTTACATAAAAGTAAGTTATCTATCTGGTTTCTGGACTAGAGTTTCTTACCTTCAATTTGAAATTCACTAAAAAGAAATTCTAATTGAGCCATGTAGGCCAGATATTAACCACTCTTATAATGTTTTATTTCTAAAGCCATGGAAGTAAATGACTTAGCAGTATTTATGGAGTCTATCTGAGTTTTGTATGCTAAAGCATTGTAGAAAATTTTTCTATACATTGATCACTTATTGAAATATCTTGTGATGAGACTGGGATAATGTACGGCATGGTGAACTCTCAATATTTGTGTCAGGTACATAGCCACAAAAATTAGATATACCAGAGCAACAACAGACCAAGAAAGGGAAGAAGTTCTTCCTGGGAACCAGAGTTCATACAAGTAACTCAGGTGTGCAAAGATCTTACATTGGGAATTTGTGCCTAGTCATAGACCCAGAGGTGCAGTGTGAAAATGAGTAAAACCATTGCAGTCTTCCACTGTGTAAGGAAGAGGAAGTAAGCATGGATTCAGATTTACAAATAAAATGGAGCAACTTAAAAGCATCAGTGTAAAATCTTGAACTTAAGGCAGAGACCATGTAGCATTGGGGGTAAGGAAAATATCTAAATAATAAAACATAGACAGAAAAGTCCCAATAAATTCAGTAGGAGCCAATTAACTAACAAGATAATTAAAGAGCTTAATTTTTTCCTTACATGTAGAGCAGTCATTCTCAATACTTGGAATGGCAGCCTCGAAGTGAAGAAAGCTGGTTTTCCAGTTTCAAGA
This sequence comes from Eidolon dupreanum, assembly GCA_028627145.1. Lineage (NCBI taxonomy): Eukaryota > Metazoa > Chordata > Mammalia > Chiroptera > Pteropodidae > Eidolon > Eidolon dupreanum. The sequence continues at coordinate 53,627,719 of CM053515.1, forward strand.
GAGAGATATAGTTTCACACACTTGGAAGACTATTCAGAAAAACAGGAGCCAGGGCCCACACACTCCTGTATTAAGACAATTAAAACTATCTTCACACAACACACATGCAAATCAGCTTTAGTGATTTTAATTGTTTAACATAATACAAAAATGTGTCCATGAGGAAGACAACATGGGAAATGAGCTTTCTGTAATAGTTATCGTTTCTTATTTCTGCTTCATGTTTTGCAGGGTTTCTCAATTTCAGTACTGTTGATATTTGGGCTAGATAATTCTTTGGGGTGAGGTAGGGTTGTCCTGTGTATAGAGGATGTTTAGCAGCATCCCTGGTTCCTATCCACTAGATGCCAGTAACACTCTCTGCCCTCTCCCTATACCCCAGTTATGAAGATTAAAAAGATCTCTAGACTTTGCCACATGTCCTATGGGGAAAAATCACCTGCATTTGAAAACTGTTGATGCAGAACACAATATTAAATAAAACCCAGGGTACATTATGGGAAAGCCAAGAAAATACATTAACACCTAAATTTCTGCTAATTCAAAATAGATTTCCTGTCCTTCTATCCTGTCTATGAAGGTGGAATTTTTTTCATGAAATGACAGATATAAGTCTTCAGTAACATTAAATAAATTATGGTAACAACCATGTGATAGAGAAAAAAATTTAATCAAAATGATTTCATAGAATGTTTGATATCATAGTAATGTTCACATAATATTAATAAGTAGGAAAAATTATGAAACACAATAGTATTGATGCCCAGTTCTGGAACTCCTACTTTGGAGGAGAACAAGTATCCAATAGGCATGTGCAGAAAGAGAAATATTTTGGCAGTAGATTGAATGATTGTCCCTCGCCTAGGTACAATGTGATAGTCTCGCTGTATCCATGGGGGATATGATTAAAAAACCCAGTGAATGCCTAAAGTCACAGATAGACCAAACCCTATAAATATTATGTTTTTTTTCTTATACATACATACTTATGATAAAGTTTAATTTATAAATTAGGCTACTTTATGGATAGATTTATTCTTACCATAGATTTAACCATTTCAGCATATGTTTTTTTTTTTTTTTAAGTTGAGAACTTTTACCTTTTCATTTAAAGAAAACACTTTATGGCTTCTCTTAGACATATCCTAATTTTTAGTATCACCACTCTTGTGTTTGCAGCCATTATTCACTAAAATAAAGGTTACTTGGACACAGCACTGTGATACAATGACAGTTGATCTGATAACCAAGATGGCTACTAAGTGACTGATGGGCAGGGACTGTACATAGCAGGGAGACATTGCACAAAGGAATGATTTATGTCTCGGGTGAGATGAAATGAGACTGCACGGGAGTTCATCCCACTACTCAGAATGACAAGCAATTTAAAACTTATGAATTATTTCTGGAATTTTTCATTTAATATTTTCAGGCTGCAATTGACTGAAGAAAGTGAAACAGTGGATAAGGGGGCCGGGAATACTGACTAGGAGAACTTTTTTCTAATTCACGATTTTCTATGTGCAGCCATTTTAAACACTAAAGTAGGAGAGAGAGACAATATAGATATGCAGCTTTATAATACAACTTCTCAATCAATGCTTTGACCAGAGACAGTAGAAGCAGCAAAAGTGTGGTGTGCTCCACAAATTCTTAAACATGATGCCGGCTACGATATTTTTACTTATAAAAGAAAGAAAAGCCTTTCTTCCTTCATTCTCTCTTTTGACTACATTGTGGTTAATGCCCATGAACTCTTGCAGGGTTCTGTATATTTTTCATGAAAATACTATTATTCATATTTCTGCCATATTATTAAATATGGGAAACACATGATATCCTTTGACAGGGTCTACACCAGGCATTGTTTGAGGTAATACATTAATATTAATTTATTTATGAGAAATTTAGGTAATTGGTGATATTAAGTGAGTGAGTTTATGTGTGGGGAAGCATACATGTCTGCTCCAAAATTTTAATTCTAACTTTATGATATAGCATTAAAGTGGAGTTAATTTAAATTTTCATATTGACTCATCTTACATTGTTTAAAAATATATTATTTCATGAATGAGAAAACAGTTATTTAAAAATAATAAATATGGTGAAGATATTTTGGAACTAGAAAGAGCTGTTGGTTGCACTAAATTGTAAATGTTCTGAATGGTATCGAGTTGTTCACTTTAAAATGGAAATGATTAATTTAATTTTATTTAAATTTAACCTCAATAAAGAAATAATAACAAATAATTAGCACCTTGAGTTTTTAAAGAAGGTGTGTGTACATATCTTCAATATATAATAAAGACAATCACAAATCAGGAAGTATCAAACAGGAAAGATTCGCTTTTTTCCTATATGTAGAAGAGAATTTCTACTGTTAACCCATTTTGTCAACCACTAATCTAAACCAAACTCTCATTTAGCCAAAAGTACTCAAAGTCTGAGGCAAAAGTGTTTTTTACCCCCAAAGTCACTTTCATTGTGACAAAGCTACTAGTAGAACTCTTATCTCTCAATTCTCAAGTAAATATTCTATTTGAAAAAAGATTATTATTAGCACAGTATCTATGTGCATGTTAAAACAAAGTATGGATCAAGGATGGTGTTTATGAGATGATATATAGGATCTTTCAGTGAAGAGTGTCACCTTTTAAACCACACAGTTCCCATCTAACCAAGATATGATCTACCTATTTCATATCAAGGATAAAATCTAAAATTGGCCTTGAATTTACAGATGCAAATGATTCAGCACTTTGGTCACAGAAAACTAGAGTACTGGCCGTGAATAAGGTAGACAGTGGGTACATAACATGTTTTATTAATATCTACCTTAAGAGTGTGTGGCATATAATGCTATTTGAAACATGGCCAAAGGACTGTTGTGCAAGAATTTTCAAAATGTGAAGAAAAGCAGGTGGAAAGTTGTGATTCCAAAGTAAATAAGTTGCCTTAGGCTTTGATTATAAGCTTCATCCTTCTTAATTCTTTATAGAAAAAATATCTTTTGGCGTTTTTTTAGGTTATGTCTCTGTACATTTAAATCCTCAAAACTTACTTTGCCAGATAACTCTTCCAGAGAACTATCAGAAAAGAAATAAGGTCAGAAGCCTTGTATGACTCCTTCCTAACGTTTACTAAAAGGCACTATGATGGAGGAAATTCTGCACTGCACAAGGTGTTCCAGTTACTATTGTCCACACCCAAAACTCAGTGCTTTAAAATAATAATTTTATTGTGTTTAAAGATTTTGTAAGTCAGGAATTTGTGCTTTTTTCTTCTTTCCCCAGGTTTATTGATATATAATTGACATATAACATTATAATTTGAAGGTGTACAATGTGGTGATTTGACATATGTGTATATGGTGACATTATTACTACATTAAATTAGTTAGCACATCCATGATCTCACATAGTTACCATTTTGGGGAGAGGGATGAGAACTTTTGGGATCACCTCTTTTAGCAACTCTCAAGTACACAATACAGTACTGTTGACTATACTTACAATGCTGTACATTATATTCCTAGAATTTGTTCATCTTACAACTGGAAGTTGTATCCTTTAAACATTTTCATCCATTTTCTATGCCCACCCCCATCTCCTTTGCCCCCAGCAATTTCCGGTCTCCTCACTTTCTGTGAGTTTATTTTAAAAAATTCTACCATAAATGATATAATACAATATTTGCCTTTCTCTCTCTAATTTGCTTCACTTAGCATAAAGTCCTTCAGGTTCATCCATATCATTAAAAATGGCAGGATTTTCTTCCTTTTTATGGCTAAATAATATTCTGTTTGTATTTATGTGCACATCTCTTTATTTGTTGATCTATTGACAGTTATTTCCATGTCTTGGTTATAGTAAAAAGATGTAATGAACATAGAGGTGCAGCTGTCTCTTCCAGTTCGTGATTTTATTTCCTCTGGACCAATACCCAGAAGTGGGATTGCTGGATCATATAATAGTTCTATTTTAAATTTTTTCAGGAATCTCTTTTCCATAGTGACTACACTGATTTACATTTCCATTAAAGTGTGAGAGGTTTTTTCTCCGCATCTTTGGTGACATTTGCTTTCTCTTCTCTTTTTGATGATAGCCATTCTAAGAGATTTGAGAAGATGTTTCATTGTGGTTTGAATTTTTATTTCCCTGATGATTAGTGGTGTTGAGCACATTTTCATGTGCCTGTTGGTCATTTGTATATTTTTTTAAAAAAATATATACATTTCCTTTGCTCATTTTAATTGAATTTTTGGATATTGAGTTACATATTTCTTCTACATTTTGCATATTAACCTTTTATTGGATATATAATTTACAAATATTTTCTTATATTTAGTAGATTGTCTTTCATTTAGTTTATGATATCGTTTGCTTTGCAGAAGATTTTTAGTTTGATGTAGTTCTACTTGTTTATTTTTGCATTTGTTTCTTTTGTTTTCAGTGTCAAATCCAGAAATTTTTTGCTAAAACCAATGTTAAGGAGATTTTTCTCTATGTATTCTTCTAGGAGTTTTATGGTGTCAGGTCTTACATATAGGTCAGTAATCCATTTTGAGTGATTTTTATGAATGATGTAAGATAATGGTCTAGTTTTATTTTTTCACATGTGAATATTTAGTTTTCTCAGCATTATTTATTAAAGAGATTATCCTTTCCTCATTAATCATTCTCAGCTCCCTTGTCCAATATTAGTTGGCTGTATATGCAAGGGCTTATTTGTGAGCTCTCAATTCTGTTTTACTGGTCTATGTATCTGCTTTTATGCCAGCACCATAAAGTTTTGATTACTATAGTTTTGCAGGATAATTTGAAATCAGAAAGTATGATGTCCCCAGCTTTGTTCTTGTTTTCCAAGATTGCTCTACCTATTCACAGTTGACTGTGAATTGATATGAATTTTAATTTATTTTTTGTAAAAAATTGTCATTGGAGTTTTGATATGGACTGTATTAACTCTAGATGGCTTTTGGTTGTATGGACATTTTAACAATATTATTTTTCTGATCCTTAAATATAATATATCTTTACATTTGTTTGTGTATTATTTAATTTCTTTAATCAAAATCATATAGTTTTCAGTATATATATCTTTCACTTCCTTCATTAAATTTATTCCTAAGTATTTTATTGTTTTTGATGCTATTGTGAACAGAATTGTTTTCTTTATTTTTTTTTCGGATAGTTTGTTTTAAGTATATAGAAAAAACATTTTTGTATGTTAATTTTGCATCCTGCAACTTGACTGAACTCATTTTATGAGTGCTAAGATTTTTTTTGGTGGAGTTCTTAGGGTTTTCAATATATAAAATTAAGTCATGTGCGAGCAGAGATCATTTTATTTCTTTCTTTCCAATTTAAGTATTTTTTATTTATTTTTTCTTGCCTCATAGCTTTGGTGAGGACTTTCAGTTTCATGCTGAAAAGAAGTAGTAAGAGTAGGGACCCCTGCCTTGTTTCTGATTTTATGGAGAAAGCTTTCAAGATTTCACCACTGAGTATGATGTTAGCTATGGGTTTGTCCTATGCGGCCTTTATTATATTGAGGTACATCTTTTTTGTATCCAATTTTTGAGTTTTTATTATAAAAGAATGTTTAATTTTGTCAACTACTTTATCTGTATTTATTGAGACAATCATATACATTTTATTTAAGAAATTTTTTTTCCATTACATTAATGTGATGAAGCAGATTCATTAATTTGAATATATTGAATAATTCTTACATCCCAGAGATAAATCTCACTTGATCATGATGTGTGATCCTTTTAATGTCTAGATAAATTTGTTTTTCTAGTATTGAGAATTTTTGCATTTATATTCATGAGGGATAATGGCCAATAGTTTAATTTTCTTTTAGTGTGCTTATCTGGCTTTGGCATCAGGTTAATTCTGGCCTCATAAATATAAGTTTGGGAATTCTTCCTCTACTTCAATGCTTTGGAAAAGTTTGAGAAAGATTGGCATTAACTTTCCTTTAAATGTTTATTTAAATCAACTAGTGAAAGCATCTGTTCCTGAAGATTTTTTGTGCGTGTTGGGAAGTTTTGATTGCTGATTTAATTTCCTTACTCCTTATTGGTCTGTTCAAATTTTCTTCTTTTTCGTAGTTCAGACCTGGTAGGTTGAATGTTTCTAGGACTTATAGGTTTTACAATTTGCTGGCATATGTGTTCATATTAGTTTCTTATAATTCTCTGCATTTCTGTGATGTCAGTTGTAATATCTCTTTTGTTACTGTTTTTTTTTTTAATTTGAATATTCTCTCTGTTTTTTTCTTAGCTAGTTTAGCTAAAGTTTGTCAATTTTGTTCAACTTTTCCAAAAAATACCTCTTAGTTTAATTGATTTTTTTCTATTTTTTTCTGGCTTTTATTTCATTCATTTTTTATTCTGATATTTGTTATTTCCCACTTTCTGCTAATTTTGGGCTTATGTTATTCTTCATTTTCTAGTTCCTTGAGGTATAATGTTAGGTTGTTTATTTGAGATCTTTACTTTTTCTTGATGTGTGCATTTATACCTGTAAACTTTCTTCTTAGAATTGCTTTTACTATCCCATAAGTTTGGTTTGTTGTATTTCTATTTTCATTTGTCTCAAGATATTTTTTATTTCATTTTTGATTTTTTATTTGATATACTGGTTGTTCAATGTGTATTGTTTGTAAATTTTCTTGCTTTCTTCCTGTTTGTCTTTGACTTTTAGGTTCAATTTATTTGGGGTTCTATGAAGCTCATAAATCTGTATATCCATTTCTCTCCCCATGGTGTGGATGTTTTCAGCCATTATTTCTTTAAATCGACTATCTTTTGTTCGTTTTCTTCTTCTAATATTCTGTAACACATATATTGTTTTTTGATGGTGTCACATGAGTCTCATAAGTTTTCTTCAGTCTTTTTCATTATTTCTTCTTTTTGTTCCTATGACTGGATATTTCCAAATGATCTGTCTTTGAGTTTACTGATTCTTCTGTTGTTTGAGTCTTCTGTTGAAGCTCTCTATTGAATTCTTCAGTTAAATCGTTTATTCTTTAGCTCTAAGATTTCCATATGAGTTTTTTTTTATGATTTCTATTTCTTTGTTTAAATTCTCATTTTGTTCATGCCTTGCTTTTCTAGTATCCTTTAGTATCTGTGTGCTATTGTAGTTCGCTGACTTCTTTAAGAGGATTATTCTGAGTTTTTTTCTCAGAAAGTTCACAGATCTTTATTTCTTTAGGATAAAGATCTGTTATCATAGTTGATAACTATGTTATCATAGTTGATGACTATGCATTTGAGTAAGTGGTTTCTTTCACAGATTTATAGATTTGCTTAATTAGGGAAAGACCTTTACCATTCAGCTCAGCTTGTGGTACTTGATAGATAAGCTGATAGCATCTTAAGGCAGGTAGTCTTGCTATCAGGGTTTTTAGTTGGGTGAGATTATTTCCCATGTTCTAAAGTCAGGGGTGCCACTGGCTGAGTTCCATGGTTAGGTGGGCCGGCTGTCTTTCTCTGCCTTCAAGAGGGGTTGCAGATTTGGTGCCCTTATTGGGCAGAGCTGTTGACTCTATTCCACATTCAGATGTAGCCATTAGATGGATTCTGCAATTTCCTCTGGTTGTACGGGGAAACACAGGTTATGTTTCCTGATAGGGTGATGCCCCTAGTTGAATTCCACAATTGGGCAAGTCTGTGAACTATGCTCTACAATTGCTCCTGGTCATGTGACACCTCAGGCTGTGCTCCCTGACTGAATATTATCACTGCTTGGATTCTATATTGAGGTGGGGCCACAGGCCAGGCTTCATGGTCATACAGAGCTTCAGACTATGTTGTGTGATGGTGCAGCCACAAGCTGTGCCCTGAAGCTGGGAATGACCATTGCTGGGCTTTGTGATCGAATAGGCCATTGGCTGTGCTTTGCTATTGGTCAAGGTTATTGGCTAGAGTCTATGGTTGAGTGAGGCTTCCAGCTGTACCATAAAATTGGGTGTGGTGGAGACTGTGCTCCATAGTCTTATGGGGTCACTGGTCATATGGGGCCCCAGACTATGTTCAACGATGCACAGGGTCACTGTCTGAATTTTCTGCCTGAGCGAGGCCACAAAATATGTTCAACACCTGATTAGGGCTGTAAGCTACACTCTGCTGCTGGGTAGAGTTTTAGGCTGGGCTCTGCAGCTATGCAGTATAGTAAGCTGGGCTCAGAGTTTGCTCAAGGTCATTGGTTATGTGAAGCTTTGCTCAACAGCTGGTCAGGCTTGCTGCTTTGGCTCCCTGCCTGGGTGAGTTATAGGATATGTTCCATGGTTGCTAGGCATCTATGGCCAAACTTCTCAGAGGAAAAGGACTGGAGACTATACTCAGCAGTTGGGGGTGACTGTGAGTTTGCTTGGTGGGCCATACAATGTTTCATTTAGCTGCTGGACATCTGTGGCTATGCTACTCCAAGTGTGGGATTAGAAGGGTGGGATAAAGGCAATGCTCAATAGTTGGGTGCTACTGAAAATTTGATTCCCTGCCCTGCAGAGCAGTAGAATGGGCTCCATAGTCAGTATGGCCCATTGGCTGGAGATCCAAATTAGACAGAACTGCCAATAGAGCTCCTCAGTAAGGTGGGGCTGCTAGCTTAGCTCTGTATAGTGAACCTCCTAGGAAACATTCAGCAGTTCTGAGAAAGTTGGAATTCTCTTTTACCCACTGAAGAAATTGTAGGCCCAGAGGCCTTTCTGGGTATGGTGCATGCTGGCTTGTGGGAGAGGCAATGTGATCAAAGTGTGGCCCTTCCTTTTACCTTTTCAGTGTGGTCTTTCTCAGTGTCTCTTGTTCAGGGAGACTGCTTCAACCTCAACCTGAGGTACTAGGACTTTCACAATGGCTTCTTATCTATGAATAGTTCCAGTTGGTCTTATTTAGAGGAGGAACAAATTATGTCTTAACCTTGATGACTAAGTTGGGATTTTAGGTAATGCGCTTCAGAGGCAGCTTTGCTCTGCTCTGACATGCCAGGGGCCTCAGTCAAGGGGACGCAATAGCTAGTGCTATGAACTGAACTTTGCCCTCCCAAAATTGATATGTTGATTCCAAATACAGTGTGGCTGTACTTGGAGTAAGGAAGAAGTTAAATGAGGTCAGAAGGGTGGAGCCTTGATTTGATAGGATTAGTGTTCTTAATAAGGAAAGACAGCAGAGAGTTTGCTTGTGCTCTCTTTCTGTCATATGTGGACATAGTGAGATGGTGGCCAGCTGCAAGCAGGAAGAGATCTCTTACCAGAAACCGAACCGTGCTGGATATTGATATCAGACTTTCTAGCTTTCAGACTATGAATAAATAAATTTCTGTTGTTTAAGTCATGAAGTTTGTAGTATTTTATTTTGGTAGTCTGAGTTGACAAATAAAGGTGGGAGACTGGAAAACTGGGAGACTAAAATCTATAGTTTCTTTTATTCATAATTGATGCTAATACTTGGCTGGGACTTAGAGTAAAGCCTGTTGTTACTCCCATATTTGCTTATGGTAGTTAAAGAAAAAAACACATGGTACACACATATGGTACATTGTTTACAATGTAACAATGTTAACCTTTGCTCTTGTAGCTGATCAACATGACATAACATTAATAGACTTTAGAACCTCTAGTCTCTATTAATTATGATATAAACCAAAAGCATCTAGTTAAATGCAAAAATGTAATCTCTTCTTAAATTTTGAGTTTAGCCCTCTACTTTACCAGGATTTCAGTTAAAGTGTAATGAGTGGTGTGGAAGGCTTTGTAATACTATTGGCCTGTCAAGTATGGTTTGTAGAGAAAGAAATGATTATGGATATTCTCTATTTTCCAGAAATTGGTTAATAATGCTCCTCCTGTCGAGTACTGTAATATGGAAATGTTTTTTGCTTTAATATAGACACACACAGGATGCTGTTTGATTTGGCAGTTATTTGATATTTATTTTTTATAGAACATTTTCAGTTATACTGAAAAAAACAATTATTTATAGATCTTTTTGTTGTTTGCAAAGGAATCCACACATGTTGCGGTTATCAGATCTCTGGGTATATCTGAATTGTTCTATTTTAGAAGTGAAACTCCCCCTTACCTATTTTTTTGAGGTTTTGAGGTTTTATAATATTATGTTCTGAAATAAACCAATAAATTTCCTAGCTTAAAATTAGAATCATAATTATGAGAAGAAAACAATAATTCTAATTCTTTAATAATAGATTAAGAACAGACATATGAGACTGGATAAATGCGAACACCAGACCTAGAACTTCAGTCTTATGACATGTAACCTCTGCTGTTTCACTTAGGAGTAGAATAACATTTTTTTTTTTAACATATAGGAAATTATGCAGAAAGATCCAACCATGCAAACTGGTTCCTCTGGAAGTCATTGTTACTAAACACACTAGTTGGTATCCAGTTATTATGAGGAGAGTTAGGAGGCAGCAGTGAGTTATTTATCTCTTACCCACACACTCATGGTCTTAAATGGCAGCAAGTTTTTCTTTATTTCTCCAGTTAGTCTTTCAAATATCAGATGCAGACTTCTGAGCTCCATTTTTAAATATACAAGTGCAAACTCCCTGATTCTTAATCATCATCAATATTAACATCTTCATCATACTGGTTATCATTTAGCAGGTATTTTCTTTATTCTAGTTCTTCTTCAAGACCTTTTTATGTCAGGCTTTAATATTAATGAAGCAATTATTATTATTGGAAGCTACTCCATTTAAAATATTCAAATATTAACCTGTCCTCTTCTTCCTGATCAAGCTAGGCCAGTGTATGTTGTGATATCAAAGCATTCTCAAGTCCCAGAAGCCTAACTATATATGGTAAAATATCGCTCATAGAACATTATCATCAATAGTAATAGGGGTGATGTATTTGGCTCATGCGGCTTTCTAGATTACTGTGGAAGGGAAAGATAAGGATAGGGGAACCAGAGAAAACCTAAATGCTCTGGCTTTGAAAAGACACAAACATGGCTTTCACATAAACTTGACCAGAATTAGTAGCCTCAATATCACTGCACATGGAATATTTGGAGAAAGCTAATGGCCTCTGACATAATCTCACTCCCAATCACCTGGTTATTCTTCCAAATGTTGGTGAAAGAGCTCGCTATCATCTCTCAATGAAGAAACATTTAGTTAACACAGACTCCCTAGCTCCCTTATCCCAGGCTCTCTCAAGTTTTATTGATTTGATGTTTTTTTTCTTTGATGCTTTTTTGTTCTTTGAAAAATAGGGTTATTTTGCTAGGGCCCAAGAGGAATTTGCCCTTACTGAGGAAATCTTAGACCTGCTATCCTTGAATGGCTTTCACCTTATTCTATAAATGAGGCTATCATTAAGTAGCTAGCTAAACATCCATAGGAATATGTAAAGAAACTAAAGAAATAAAGAAAGTGCTCTAATACACCTGCAAAAGAAGCCACTGAAGGAAATACCCTATCCAGAATTATTGATCTTAATAAGGGTGATTGGGACTAAAGTAATAACTGATTGCATCTGTATAGTGATTTATAAATTATTAAACACTTTTATACACTAACCTTATTAAATATATATATTAGACCATCTAAGGTAGACATTTAATAATATTAATAATATGAACACTATCTTGTTTAAATAAGATAATCAAGGATCAATCAAATCAATAAACTTGTCCCAAGGCAAAACAAATTAAAGTGACAGAATTGAGACTCAGTTAAGGTATTCAGATACTCTTCTATTGCTCATTTTACTTCAAATACTAAACAAGGCAGTGAAAGTAAGTTTTAAATAGGAATCGCCTTCCTGGACTACTTGAATTGCATAGAAAAGGTTCCAGCTAATCAGATTAAGGATAGTAATAACTGAAGATGGTAGGAGTGAGGAGAACACAGGCATGAATGATACAGTGGAAGACCAACTCAAATTTATCTCCTAGGTATGTAATAGACTGTCGAACAAACCAAAAAAAAACAAAACCAAAAAAACCCCCCAAAAAACCCCTAAACTTATTAAGGAGCTACTTTATTCAAAAAAGAATTGTTATAAAAAGGATAAAAGAAACTATTATAGTTGAGAAAATGCTCTGACCATAAGATCTGCAAGCATCTCAAACATTGAACGAAAAGCAATTTTCTCTTATTAAGCAAGGATACAAAGACTCACCTATATGAAAATAGGGTGAAAGTATAATGTGATCAGAGTTGACCAGCAAAATTTTCTCTTAAGGCCAGCTTATTTTCAAGAGGGACTGTGTGATGGCTCAAGCTGATGAAGGTGGATCAAAATTCGGGGACTTGAGAAAAGAAGACAATATTAACCAAAGTTTGGTTAATAAACATATTGTTCCTGTTGCTCAGTGGGGACAAGCAGTTCAGCTAACCATTTATGAGGCAAAGAATGGAAAAAATGTTTTGTGTCTGGCTTAGTAACAGGAAACAAAGGGAGGCAAACATGAGTTTATCAAAGTCCTATGAGGAAGGATGTTTCTTTGAAGTAACCATTTCTGGAACACAAAAGGGTGGGGAGATTTCTTAATCTTGATTATTTTTTATAATCATCACTCTGGCAAAGTTTAACACTGTCAAATATATTTTATGCATCCAATTCTGCATGCCAGAGTATAGTGTCTTTGAAACAAGTACAAGTAGTCTTCAGGGGAATACTGTCAAACTGTAAACAATAAGACCAGCATTTGCTATTAATATTGCCTACATGTAATTTATTGACCATGGAGCTTTTATAGCAAGCACATATGGTATTTAATACTGCCAGTGATGTATTTATGAACCAGATCACCTAAAGTAGTGCAACTACTTGTCTTATGACACAACCTTAATGGTTTCCTAGATTCTAAAATATATGCAAAAAATATTCACCTAGACAAATTATTTTCAAAGATTGATGTGGGTAGGTAAAATTGGAAAATTTCAAAGCATTCTCTAAGAATATAGACCAAAGAAAATGGAAATTTGCTGTAAGAGCAGCAATAAGATTGTAATATTGATGAAACACTGTGTGGGAAAATTGGAAATGGATACAGTAATATTTCACTTCAGAGTTTACCTTCCATATTCAAAATCAGTTATTAAAAATGAAATACATTTCCCTTGGGATCTGAATATGTTTCCCAAAGTAACAAAATTAATTTCAACAATAGCAAATCACAATTAGTTATGTAGAAACCCATCATCTAACATCACCCTAGTCACTAAGGAAATACGATTTATTAATTATAAAAAACTTGGAAGCACAAAATAAGTCATAAATGTAACATGATACAAATAATCCCTCCTCTTATAAATAATGATTACGGCCTCACCATGCCAAAAATAATTCATATCAGATATATAAACGACAACTTAAAGTTCAACTAGAGGTGGCCAAAAGATCTAGTCACATCACTTTAATTCTTGCAAGTCTCAAACATCTCTTCTCAAAGTGTGAGGAAAAAGTTAAATAATCGTTAACTTGCATTTCATACAATTCTATAGTACTGTATTTATACTAGAAAAGAGAAGGAATTACTGCTCATCGAGCTTCGGCTATACAGCAAGCACTATGTGCACATTATCTCATATGTAGTTCCCATAATGAATCCACAATTTGTATATGAGGAAGTTGAAGCATAAATAAATAACCAGCTTTAAATCACCTCTAGAACAAAAGTATACTTTATTGGAAAACTATGCTTTGTCTAGAAGACATTCCTTCAGGTTTTCTGATGTTAACTTTCATAGACTTTGAGCCACCATATAATACTTTGTGCTGCTATAGTTAACTGATAAATGTGCAAAATCTTCTTGTTCTGTAGAGCAAAGTTTCCCTTGCTTTCTACCCTGTGGAAAAACCATCTTTGCTTCCACTTACATAATTGTTTTATATTACTGGTATGCATATACACACATCACAAATACACATTCACAAACATAGCATATATTTAAATTCTTCCTGGTTTCCTCATTAATGAGAATAATAAAAATTTTAAACTGTGTTCAGCTTTATATCTGCATGCCAGTCACAATTTTATCTTTTCAGAAAAATCACCTTTTTAAAAATTAAACCTGAATGGTGCACAATAGAACAGATATTTGAAAGTTGGATTTTCTGGTTCAAAAAGCCCATAGTTTTTTGGATATTCTATGCAATCGTTCCTCCCAAGAGTCTGAGGAGCTGGGAAAAGAGTAACAAGTATTGTCACTAGGCAGAAAAGAAACAGAATCTCGACAGAGGCAGCATGGTTTTTTAAATAGCAAATTCAACTCTAGATCTCTCATATTTGGACACCTTGCTGTTAATCTTTTTTACCAAATGATTGTACCGAGATGAAGTTTTCCTGTAGAAGAAAAAATGATGAAAACTTTAAAGTGGCACAAGAAAGTAAAAGAATAAATAGCAAGAAGACTTTCAAGAGACAAAGCAATAGGAGAAAATAAAGTATGATAAACACTAACCAGGGGATTTGAGGATCCATGGCAAAGAAAATTGATTAGCCAGCTCAGGGGAGAAAAAAATCAATAGAAATAGTACGCTTTTGAAATCACGAATTGAGGGAAGCCCAAGTTCAATCTGGGGCTGGGAGTATTTTTTTCTGAGCCTCATACATACTGTTTTCATGTAGACAGGTTTAGAAAAAAATTTCATTTGCCTTGTCACCAATGAACATAAATTTTTACAACTTAATATAAAAATAATTCCAAGTTAAAATAAAATAATAACAAAATAAAAACTCTAAAAATAAGGCATTTATACATTTTAACATTTATTGAGCCTTGTATTTATTGATAAGATGATCCAAAAGATACATTTGGGGCCACAAAGATTATTCAGCTGAGTATTGATTAAAGAGGAAATCAAGGTCAAGGATAATTAAGGAAAATTGAATTATAACGGTTTATTCTGCTGCTGAGAAGAAAAGACTAGACAAAGTGGATCTCAAAAATCCTTATTTATTAATTTTGTCTTATCTGACCACTTTAAGAATTGGACTTTTAAAATAGTCCAACTATGGACTATTATTTCACCATGTTAGTTCAAGAATCGCAATGGGCAATTGAACAAAATATTCTAGATAAATAGTTGATAAGTGATTGGAAAATCATTGATCATTGAATATTGAAATTTCTTGCAAAATTAATTGTGCCTTCAGGAGGAGAAAGGAGCTTGGAAATTGAATCAAGCTATTTTGGATAATGGCTCTTTAACTATATACCTGAAGAATCCCCAGGATAATTATCAAATTAATCCATTGACTTAACGCTTGCTTATATTCCCTTCTAGTGAATTTCAAAACTACCTGTGAGTTTTATGACTTGCAAATATTATAGGACCAACTTTGATGAGTCAAAATATTAAAAATTTCAATTGAATTCCTTTTCACAATTTCTTTATGCTAAATATTAGTTACTAAAGAAAAAACTAGAAAAGACCTAATTAATGATGTTTTCTCTTTTTCCACCAATTTGTATTTAAGAATATATTTCAGAGATGATACAAGATAATGGGTATTTTGTATTCATGTGGAAGTAAATATAATATGTTTTAAATAAACATGACCTATCTATAAATGTGTCTTAATATCTCAATATTTTCTATGAAAATTTCTTTTGTGCAAAAATTAAGAAATACCTTTAGTTCTAGGAAATAAAAACATTGGCAAACACTAAAACTAAATTTGTATGAAGCTTCTGAAGTACTTTATTTTCATTCAATAAAATTTCGACCTAGGCATGAATTCACATTAGGCAGATACTTGCTGAGGACTTACTGTGTGGCTGCAACTCTAAATGATAGAGGAGACCTAGTAGGTGACTGATTTCTGATGATTACTACAATGGAAGATTAGGTATTAAATATAAAATTAGTTATTCGATCTACATTTTAAAATGCTGTAAAAGAGGGAAAAAAGTGTGGTAAAAATATAAGAAATGACTTTACTTAGTATTTATAACTAGAGAGTATATATCTTACATTATTTTGTAATCGACTAAAAATACTGTTAGACTAAGTGGCTGTTTCATTTTAAACTTATCTTAATTATGATCTGAGATTATGATAAACATTTTATCAGGAAAATAAAAATATGATTTAAGACATATTAAAATAACTTTGGTTATAAACTTTTCCCATATTGTCATCTGAAGGAAAATATAAGAAGAATTTTTTACACAGTTTTTAATGGGTGATAATAAAACTCAAATGCTTCACAAGTTAACAAGAGTACATATTTTCCAAATGCACAGAAAAACAAACAAAAAACAAACTCAAGTATCTAAGTAATTCACTAGTGCTTAGAAACATGATTATGCCTTTATAAAATGATTTAAAATTATTTTAGTTTCCTCTGACTAAATATATATGGCAATAATCTGGAAAATTCTACAAAAAGAAATATCACATCTGGAAATTCATTTTGAAGTTATATTTACTAAAACTTTAAGTCCTAACATAATATAAATAAATAAAACAGAAAGAAGTTTATTAATGATGTCACTTGGAACAAATATAAACAAACAAACAAACAAATAAATAAATATAAATAACTGCAAGAGCCTTGTATCGTATCATACAACAAAACATATCAAAGATGACTCAATAATTTAAATTTAAAGTATAAAATTAAATGATAGATAAAAAGTTTGGTTAAATTTTAATATTATGGTGAGAAATAATTTCATTGGCATAATTATGTCTGAAAAGTTAAAGCAAAGATAGTTTAGATACAGAAGATATAAATATCTATACGACAAACTATTTTTTAACTAAATTTATTGGGTAACATTAGTTACTAAAATTATATCGGTTTCAAGTATACAATTCAATAATGTCATATGTATATTGTGTTCAGTGAGTTCACCACTCAAAGTCAAATTTCCTTTTGTCACCAATTGTTTGACCCCCCTTTACACTTATCACCCTCCCTCTCCCCTCTTTCTCTCTGGTAACCACTGAACTGTTTTCTGTGTCTGAGTTTTTGTTTGTCTTGTTCATTTGTTGCTTTCAGTTTTCTGTCCACATGTAAGTGAAATCATATGTTTCTCAGCTTTTCCCATTTAACTTATTTTTCTTAGCATGGTAACCTCAAGATCCATCTATGTTGTCACAAATGGCAGTATTTCATCTTTTCTTATGTCTGTGTAATATCTCATTGTATATATGTACCACATCTTTATATAATCATCTCTCAAAGGACACTTTGGTTGTTTCCATGTCTTGGTCACCATGAATAATGACACAAGGAACATTGAGGTGCATATATTTTTAAAGATAAGTATTTTCAAATTTTGGGGTAGATACCCAGAAGAGGGATTGCTGGGTCATTTTTAATTTTTTGAGGAAATGCCATATTTTTTTCCATGGTGGCCATACCAATTTACATTCCAACCAGTAGGGTATGAGGGTTTTGCTCTGCCCACAACGTCTCCAAAACTTGTTTTTACTTGTCTTGTTGATTATAGCCATTCTTACACATGTGAATTGTGGTTTTGATTTGCACTTCTCTAATAGGTAGTGAAGTTGAGCATCTTTTCATATGGCTGTTGGTGTGTCTTCTTGGAAAAAGTGTCTGTTCAGGTCCTCTGCACATTTTTAATTGGATTACTGCTTTTTTTTATTGTTGAATTGTATGAGTTCTTTTTATTTTTTGGATATTAGCCCCTTATCAGAGACATTGTTTGTAAAATTAGAGGCTGTATTTTGTGGGTTTTTATTAATGATTTTCAGTTACTAAATAGTCACTAGTTAATAAGATAACAGATCTTGTGGTCTCAGCTTAACAATTAATAAAAATTAAGGTTTCAAATGTTGATACTTATTATTTTTTATTTACATTTTGAATTAATACATCTTTTTAAAAGTATATCATACCATTATGTATATTAATCACTGCTTTTATAATTTCTATTGTCTTAAAGACTATAATCTGAACAGGGAAATGGTAGGTTATTGATTTTTGTAATTTTAAGTTACAAAACCACTTGACTGGGAAGAAAATCTTTTGAGCTATTTAATGACAAATCATCATGATACCAGAGTTTATAAAATTTATAGATGACTACCTGAGGATTTAAATTTTTATATACTTTCAACAGCACAATACAATAACAAACTGAAAAACAAATTCTGCATGTGCATTCTATGCAGGTAAATTTATCTATGCATATTTAAGCAGATAATCTCCACAGTTTTTGGTTGTGTGGCAAGTGGGGATCTTCATACTAATAAGCAAGATTATACTTTGAAAATATATAGTGACATCTTTTACTTTTACACATATGCTCTGATCTCCACCCCATTGCCTTTATAAACATTTCCTCTAGGGGACAGAAATATGTTTATCCCAAATACTTTCACATTACCCCCTGATGAATACGTACCTTAAATAATTTCATCCTTAATTTGAAAATGATATTAATTGTAACAAATTAGATGCACAAGAAAAGTCACTGAAATTCCCAAGGATCTCATCTAACGTCTCAGCTAATTTAATTCTTATTTATATGATTAGAAAACACATTTAGAAACAAGCACAGATGCTTATTAGTTTGAAAGTCAAAGGAAGGAGATAATGATCAATTTGTGAATTTTTGCCTATCAATCAAACATTGTGATCAGGGAGCTTTTGATCTATAATTTCAAAGACATAGAAATTCCTAAAAAGATGATTTTAGGTACTCTCACTGGTTATCATAAGCATAAGCTTGTATTATAAGAGACAAATAATTCTATATGTTAAATACTCTGAATTTTTATACATTTTCTTAGTAAAAATATATAACTTTTTTTGCACATATTGTCCTTTGACTTTCATCAACAGCAGCATCAAACATAACATTAGAAGCTACCAAATCTATTTTTTATGCATAAAACAAACACTTTGAGAATACTTAATGAAATAAAAAATATCTAAACTGTTTTCAATGGTAATTTTGGGCAATAATATTGCTATAAACTTTTATTTTGGATCTCGTTTTAAATTTTGAAAAAAATCAAATGTACAGAAAAATAAAGCATATCACAATAAAGACCCATATACTTGCAGTCTAGAATTTCAAGCATTTTATATGCTTATTACAGATACTTTAATTTTTATTGTTATTTTATTATTTGTTTTACCAACAGGCTAATTTTACTATGTATGGTAACAGGCCCCATGTGTTTATAAGAAAGATGACAAATAAATTGAGATTTATGTAAAATAAGAGATTATCAGACAAAGGAAAAAGTGCATACCTTCAATTCCCAAAGAATAAGATGTTCCAAGTGGAATTATAGAGACTGGTAGGTTTGAGGAATGGTGAGAAGTTGAGTAAATTAAGACAGTAAGCCTTGGCTGTTAAGGGAGAGCAGCTTAGAGTTTGGGTTCTGCCAGAATATTGTGAGGATTAGATTCCAAGGAAAGATTCCAAAAGAGAATTTTATTCTTAGTTAAGTAGAAAACAAACAGAGAAGATTAAATTTCATGCTAGTCAAATTAGTCAAAAAATGTGCTCATAAAATAATAGAGCAAAGACTATTATAGAATGTGAATAGATAGCTTCAGGTTACACAGAATATTGTTTTAATAAGCCAATGTAACCTGAGATTTCACCAGAAGATAAAAATGGAAGAGCTAGTGTGTTCTAAACTTTAAAAAATATTCTTTTGTTTATCAATATCATAGGAAATTCGAATTTTCCAATTAAAAATGTTCTTTTTGAAAATTCTATTATTTCTTCTAGTTTTCAAGGATATGATGACTTTATTGTTCTTTTAGCAGAAGGCATTCTTATTTATTTATTTATTTTTTCAGGTGAGGTACCCTTAGGTGGTTTCCCATTTAAGTACTAACCAGGCCCGACCCTGCTTAGCTTCCGAGATCAAACGGGATCAGGCCTATTTAGGGTAGCATGGCCATAGACCAAAAGGCATTCTTTTTTATTTTATTTTATTTTATTTTATTTTTTTATTTTATTTTATTTTATTTTATTTTTATTTTTTTAATTAAGTTTACTGGGGTAACATTGGTTAACATAATTATATAATTTTCAGGTGTACATTATAATTTGATATCTGTGTATTCTATTATGTTTACCACCCAAAGTCTAGTTTCCTTCAGCTACTGTATATTTGATCCCTTTTACCCACTTCTCCCTCCACCTATCCCCTTATATTTGATCCCTTTTATCCTGTCTACCGCCCCCTTCTTCCCCCACCCTTTACCCTCTGGTAACCACTAGTCTATAGTCCATGTCCATGAGTTTCTGTTTGTTTGTACTATGAATAATACTGCTATAAACGTCGATGTGCAAATATCTTTACAAATATGAGTTTTCAAGTCTTTGGGGTAAATACCCAGTAGAGGGATTGCTGGATCATATATGGTAGATCAATTCTTTGTTTTTTGAGGAACCTCCATATTGTTTTCAATAGTGGCTGCACCAATTTGCAGTCCCACCAGCAGTGTATGAGGGTTCCCATTTCTCTGCATCTTCATCAGGATTTGTTATCACTTGTCCTGTTAATTATAGCTATTTTAACAGGTATAAGATGGAATCTCATTGTGGTTTTGATTTGCATTTCCCTATAATAGCTAGCAATGTTAAGTGTATTTTCGTATATTTGTTGGCTATTTGTATATCCTCTAGGGAGAAGTGTCTGTTCAGGTCCTCTGCCCATTTATTGATTGGATCATTTGTTTTTTGTTGTTATTGAGTCATATGATCTCTTTGTATATTTGGGATATTAGGCCCTTATTGGAGACGTTGCTTGCAAATATATTTTCCCACTTGGATGGTTGTCTCTTTACCTTGTTGATGGTTTCTTTTGCTGAGCAGAAGCTTTTTAGTTTGATGTAGTCCCATTCATTTATTTTAGCTTTTAGTTCCCTTGCTTTTGAGGTCAAATTCATAAAATCCTCTTTAAGTACAAGATCCTTGAGTTTAGTTCTTCAGGTTTTTTTTCAGTTTTCCCAGCACCATTTATTGAAGAGGTATCCTTTCTCCACTGTATGTTTTTGACTTTTTTGTTGAAAATTATTTGCCTGTATAAATATGGGTTTACTTCTGGACTCTCGATTCTGTTCCACTGGTTCATGTATCTGTTTTTATGCCAGTACCATGCCGTTTTGATTACTGTCGCTTTGTAGTATAATTCGAAGTCAGGCAGAGTGATGCCTCTAGCCTCATTTTTTTTTCCTCAGGATAGCTTTAGCAATTCGAGGTCTTTTGTGCTTTCATATAAATCTGATGATTTTTTGTTCTATTTCTTTAAAAAATGCCAATGAGATTTTGATTGGGATTGCCTTAAATCCATATAATGCTTCAGGTAATATGGTTATTTTAACTATGTTGATTCTTCCAATCCAAGAACACGAAATATTTTTCCATTTCTTTGTATCTTCTTCGATTTCCTTTAATAATTTTCACTATATAAGTCCTTCACATGTTTTGTTAAATATATTCCTAAGTATTTTATTCTTTTAGTTGCACTGCAAAAGGAATTATTTTTTCTACTTCTTTTTCTGACTCTTCATTGTTAGAGTACAGGAACGCGATGGATTTTTGAACATTAATTTTGTATCCAGAAACTTTACTGTATTTGCTTATTGTTTCTAGTAGTGTTCTTGTCATCCACAAATAGTGACAGTTTAACTTCTTCATTTCTTATTTGGATGCCTTTTATATTTTTCTCTTGTCTGATTCCACTCGCTAGAACCTCCAACATTATATTGAATAACAGTGGCGATAGTGGACAGCCTTGCCTTGTTTGCTGAATTTAGAGAGAAGGCTTTCAATTTTTCACCATTAAGTATAATGTTGGCTGAGGGTTTGTCATATATGGCCTTTATTATGTTAAGGTACTTTTCTTCTATACCAATTTTGTTAAGTATTTTAAACATAAATGGATGCTGTAACTTGTCAAGGGCTTTTTCTGCATCTTTTGATGTGGTTATATCATTCTTATTTTTTAATTTATGTGATGTATCACATTGATCGATTTGCATATGTTGAACCATCCCTATTCCCCTGGGTTGAAGCCCCCATGATTGTGGTGTATAATCTTTTTAATATGTTGCTGTATCCAGTTTCCTAGTTTTTTATTTAGGTTTTTTGCATCTGTGTTAATGAGAGATATTTGTTGTAGTTTTCTTTTTTGTGTTATCTTTACCAGGTTTTGGTATCAGAGTAATACTGGCCTCATAAAATGAGCTGGGAAGTACTGCATCCTCTTTGATTTTTTGGAAGAGTTTGAGGAGAATAGGTATTAAATCTTTGAATGTTTGGTAGAATTCACTGGTGAAGCCATCTGGTCCTGGACTTTTACTTTTTGGTAGGTTTTTGATGATTGTTTCAATTTCCATACTGCTGATTGGTCTATTTAGATTTTCCAGTTCTTGATCCAGTCTAGGAAGGTTGCATTTTTCTAAGTACTGGTCCATTTCTTCTAGGTTATTAAATTTGTTGTTATATACTTTTTCATAGTATTATTGTATGATGCTTTGTATTTCTATGATGTCAGTCTTAATTTACCCTTTCATCCCTGATTTTGTTTATTTGTGTCCCTTCTCTTTTTTTCTTTAGTGAGTCTAGCCAGGGGGTTGTCAATTTTATTAACCTGCTCAAAGAACCAGCTCTTTATTGCATTTATTTTTTCTAACTTTTTTTTTTCAATTTTATTTATTTCTGCTCTAATTTTGATGATTTCTTTCCTTCTGCTGACTTTAGGCTTCATTTCTTCTTCCTTTTCTAGTTTTTTTTAAGATGAAGCATTAGGTTGTTTATTTGGGCTTGTTCCTGTTTTTGGAGATAGGCCTGTAATGATATGAACTTTCCTCTTTTGATCGCTTTTGCCGTGTCCCAAAAGTTTTGATATGATGTACGATCATTATCATTCTTTTTTATGTATCCCTTAATCTCTCTTTTTATTTCTTCCCTGACCCAGTTATTCTTTAGTAGCTTGTTGTTTAATCTCTATGTATTTGTTGTTCTTCCTGATTTCTTTTTGCAGTTGATATCTAGTTTCAAAGCATTATTATCAGAAAATATGGTTGGTACGATTTCCACCCTCTTATATTCGTAGAGGCTATCTCTGTGTCCCAGTGTGTGGTCGATTCTTGAGAATGTTCCATGTGCACTAGAGAAGAATGTATAAGCAGCTGTTTTGGGATGGAAGGCTCTGTACATATCAGTTATGACTAGTTGGTCCAAAGTGTCATTTAAGGATGTTATTTCTTTATTGATTTTCTGTTTGAATGATCTGTCCATATCTGAAAGTGGAGTATTTAGGTCCCCTACTACGATAGTGTTGTGGTCTGTTTCTCCCTTTAGTTCTGCTAGTAATTGCTTTACATATTTCGGGGCTTCCCGAATGAGAGCATAGATATTAATAAGTGTAATGTCTTCTTGGTGCATGATTCCCTTTATCATTATGAGTGTTTCTCAGTATCTTTCTTTATCTTTTTTATTTTGAAATCTATTTCATCTGATTTTAGTACCGCTACTCCTGCTTTTCTCTGAATGCCATTTGTTTGAAATATCATTTTCTACCCTTTCATTTTGAGTCTATAGTTGTCTTTGGAGCTGAGATGTGTCTCTTGGAGGCAGCATATGACTGGGTTTGGTTTTTGATCCATTCTGCAACTCTGTGCCTTTTTATTGGTGAGTTCAGTCCATTTACATTTAGGGTGATTATTGAAATATGAGGTCTCCTTATAGCCATTTTATCTTTTGCTTTCTGATAGCTCAGTATTTCCATTGCCTCCTTGTCCTTGTGTTTCTGTTTGTTTTTTTTTTTTTGGTTGGCTTTTGTGAGTTTTGTCTTTGGTTCTTCATGTTTTATGTTATATACTTCAGTTCTGAATCTTCTGTGTGTGGTTGCCATTACAAATATGTAAAGGATAGTTATATATATACAGTAGTCTATTTTCTTCTGCTTATGCCTTATTCCCCTTTGCAAATTTGGATCTTTGATTTCTCCCCTTTTCAGTCATTGTTATCTCAATTCGTCCCTACATATACTAAACATTCATTACTATCTTGCTATAACAATTCTCTTATTATTTAAACTTATAATGCCCTGTTCTTAGTAAGAATTGGACCCCTCTGCTTCTATTTTCTTGATAGTCATTTTAATCCTAATTATTTTTATTTTTTTATTTTTTTGTCATTTTGTTTTAGGCAAGCTGATTCCTTTCAGTGTTTCCTGTAGTGCGGGCCTCATAGTGGAGAATTCTCTCAAATTTTGTATGTCTGGAAAGGTCTTAATTTCTCTTTCATATCTAAAGGAGAGCTTAGCTGGATACATTATTCTAATCTTGTACTTCTTTTCACTTAATAGTTTAAATATTTGATTCATTCCTTTCTGGCTTGAAAGGTTTGTACTGAGAAATCCAATGATAATCTAATGGGTTTCCTTTTAAGTTATCGTTTTCTTCTCCCTGGCTGCCCTGATAATTATATTTTTGTCGTTGATTTTTGATAACTTTAATACAATGTGTCTTGGCGATGACCTTTTTGGGTTGAGATAAGTGGGTGTTCCGTTGACTTCTTGAATCCAAGCTCCAGCTCATTCCTTAGATTTGGGAAATTTTCGTCAACTATTTGTCTGAAAATGCTTTCTAGTCTCTGTTCTTTTTCCCTGCCTTTGATAATGCCAAATATTCTTATGTTTTCTCTCCTGATAGTATCAGCTGGGAACTGATAGTATCAGTTCTTATATTTCTCTTTCATTACTTTTCATTCTTCAGTTTCTCTCTTCTTCCTTCTGATTTATTTCTTGATTTCTGTCTTAGATATCACTGATTCTTTCCTCCATTTGGTTGGGTCAATTTCTCAAGCTTGCTATTTCCTTTTTGAATTCTTACAGTGTGTTTTTATCTCCAGAATATCTATTCTGTTCTTTTTGAGGGTTTCAGCCTCCTTGCTAAAGAACTCATTTTTCTCATCTAGTTGTTTTTCAATTCCTGAAATTATTGATATGACTCATTTCTGAACTCAATGAGTTTTTTCAGAAGTACCATCCTGAATTTAAGTTGCATACTTCTGTGTCTGTAAGCTTATTTTCTATAGATTTTTCTCTTTCTTTCTGAGATACCTTGTCACCTTGGTTGTTCATGGTGTTTAATGGACTATTTTCTCCACCTGTGTATTAATGGAAGTGTATTCTGCTTTTTTCAGAAAGAAAATTTATTATATAAAGTTCTCTCATTAGCCTGTTGCAAAGAAGGTGTTTTTTTTTTCTTTTGGTCTCCAGTAGGTGGCATCTAAGCCTCTTGGATCTCTGCTTTATAGAAAGCCTTAATAATGCCTTTTTAAATTTTCTTTTAGATAGTTAATCACGCTCACTACCTTCAGGTTCAGTCCTTGTCAATATCAGCTACAGTCTTGGCAGCGTTTGCTCAGATTTCCCTGGGGCTCCAACTTGATCAGTCTCAGAGGGTATGGGAGGAGGGACCCTCTGGGTTGGGAGTTGGGGGCTGTGGCTCAGCCTCGATTTTGCCTCTGAAGCTGGTAAAAATCAATTGTTGCTTCTTTGCAGTCCTGTCCTACTTCTCTGCTTTCTGCTCTGATAACTGGGCCCTGCCTCCTGCTGTGTGGAACTAAAAACTCTCCCAGGCAGAATTGTTTAGGGAAGTCACTGCACCTTCTCCCTTCCCCCTCCTCCTTCAGGGAGCTCTGAAGGCTGCAAGAGACAGCATCTTTATTTCTCCCATTCCACCACCTGACACTTGGGATTCTGACCTGTGGTAGCTCTTATGCTCTCAGATCCCATGCTCAGAAGTAAGTGCTGGTGTGCAGTTTGGGTGTTTTTTGTTGAGTTTTAGATGTTCAGCGTATTGTTGTTTCAAGGGGAAAGATCTAGGAACATCTCTTAGTCTACCATGTTTCTGCTTAATTCTCCAGAAAGCATTCTAATTTCTTATGAGGTATGTATATTTGAGCAAATATCAGGGAACTTTCAGTTTGACTGCAGAAAAATTTTAAAGCTGGACCTTTAAAATTGATGGACTTTTCTAAATGATGTCAATAATTTTTCACTATTATTTATTGGCCATTCATCTTTTTCTTCTGCAAAATACCACTCATGCCTTTTTATCATTTTTCTTCTTTTCTAATAAGTCTTAAAGATTTTTATTTATTCTGGATACATATCCTTTGGCATTTCTATTTGGAAAATTTTCTTCTTTCTTTTTACAAATCTTACAGTAAATTTACAATCAAAAGCTTTGTGGTATCTTTTGCCTTTTGCTGAAATTAAATTTTAATTCTAATTAAATTTACTGTTTTTTTCTATATTGTTTATAATTTTTGTATATTGTTTAATAATTTTTCGGCATGCAGAATTTATTAAGGTGTACAATTTACCTAAGGTTTCCTCATAGACTTATAATTAAAGTACAAAGGTGAATATAAATGGAAGAGGGAAGGTAGTTAGAAAAGAAAATGTGACAGTGGCAAGAGAATTGGTTGAAAGGAAGCAATATAGGTGAGAAAGCCACAAACTCCAAGCACTGTCGCTTTGAGTTCTACACCTTAACCTTTTTATGTCACCTAAGTTGTCCATTAGCCTTTGTGACTACCATCCACCTTACTATTTCATATTTAATTAGAGTGCACATGTGCTGGGCTATATGTTAAAACAATGAATGACTGCAAGGTGTGCCCCTAACAGTGGCTATAGCCTGAATTCTAGTGGGAAAATGACACATCAGACTAGCCCTCAATGAAGTTAACAAATCTTCAAGGCAACTCTAAAAGAACTCTATATCTTTGGAATCTCATTTTATTTCCTCTTCTTTATAGGACTATGGCACCCATTACATTCATACAAGTAAACACTGGAGAAGTTTTGTGATGTGGGAGCCATACAGTAACCCAGAACTTGTCTTTGTAAAAAGAAAGATGAAGACACTGAAGTCCAAAGAAGTGAAGTGACCTCGGGTATGTATTCACTCAAAAACTGTGTACTGAGTGCCTGACAGTGCCTTGCACTCTGATATGATTCAGATACTAATTACTGAGGCAGAAAGATAAGAATCCTACCTTGGTGGACCTTAAAATTTAGTTGTGGAAACATACAATAAAATAGTAAACTCTTTCTATATATGTAATTTCTAGTCAATGCTATAGAGTAGCAAAATGCTATAGAGGAACAAGATTATTGTTTTAGGCATCGTCTTAGAAAATGTACCTTTCCTATCTCAAGTCTGAGTCCTCACTACTCTACTTAGCTCTTTGTTATTACCTGCATAGGGTTTCTTTGTTGCTTAGGAAGATCTACACTCGTCACTTCCCACAGGACTGCTCTGATGGTCCACTCTCTGGTCCTCCTATGCCACGAGTCTAATCTCAGTCCCCAGACTTTGCTGATACAGATCCACCTGTTGCTAGCTGAATCCTCATTAAAAAATATATATCATATATACCACTTAAAAAAAGAAGCATGAAAACCAATCTTACCTGTATTAAAATATAAGATCCTTAAACACAAGAATATTAGAGCTTTGCATCCTGATATATAGCTCTGTATCATAGAATTCAGTAAATATAATTTAAATGAAAAAATCTTGGTACATAAATGCAATTAGGATAAGCACACGATGTATATAAAGTCAGTTAGTCTAGAAGTCTCTGATTTTCAGCATGAACAATGGTGATTATAGACAAGCATGTCTGAGAAATAAGCCTAAATATTGAAGAAGGTAGGGAAAGCTCTGTATCCAATGACTTTATAGTTTAATTCTTAAGATACAGTGCCAAAAGTGATTTGTATTTTAGATTAGAGGTTTGTGAATTTATTCTTTATGCTTTCAATAGAAAGATGTTCTATTTTGGAATTTCATTCAGGAGAATTATTTATTTATTTATGTTTGGAAGAAGACAAAGAGAATGCAATTTTAATTTCCATTGCTTGATATTATTACATTAATTAAAAGTACAACAAAAATCTCATTTTAGATAGGTATTGTCTAATTTCTTCCTATTTCTTTTATTGAAGAGAAAAAAGTAGAAAAAATGCTCACCATCATTTTATAAGAAAAATATAAATACTTCTCTCTCTTGTTAACCTTCTGACCAGTGTCCACAAGAAAGATTCTTTTAGGCACAGAGAATACTCCACAGAAGTATTAAGAGAAGAGAAAGAAGCCACAATGGAAATACCGTGCATTAACAATTGCAGGTGAGAAAAGACAGAATTGCTGGGATAACCTAACACATGAATGCGAGATCCAGGTGACTTTGGCCATGAGCCTGATCTGGTCCTTCAAAGATTTGAGGCCTGTGGGACATATTATAAATCTCAGGCCTGTCATAATTCTGTTACTTTTGGATGCAATTGTTTTAAATTGCAAATGGTGTTGATCCTTCCCTAGGGCCATTTAAAAAATGTAAGAGTACCACCCCTGACAGTTCCTAGTTGGGGATGGGTTAGCCAAGCATCCTGCATGATAAAGAATTTTATCTAACCCAAAGTGGCAAAAGTGTTGATTGAGAAAAACAAGTATTTCACCCCAGAACTGAGGAGGAAGGAAGCTGATGTTACTATTGGCTCTGGTTATAAAAAATAAAGAAAGAACTTTCTAGTTTCCTTCACATCCAGTGCAGCCAAGGAGACTGAAAGGAAAAAGGAATTTAAGAAATAACTTGTATCCCAATTAAAGAATGGTCTTGAAAGAGTCCTTGTGCTTCATATTTTAGAAAATTATGTTAACACTCCACTAAAGAAACCATATTACAAGGAGCAGCAGGAACCTAGATGTCAATGTATGTGCTTCTACATCAATTTCATCACACCTACTGACTACGAAATCTAGGAAGCTCAAACTAGAACATGTTCTTCCCTCATTTTACAGAGAAGAAATCCTGGAACTAACATATTAAATATCTTGTCTATATTTAATAACTGAGGAAATGAATCCAGTACTTATATTCCATAAGATTCATGACTGTTAGCCACATATAACAATTGAGCAATATTTAATTCCATTCCATTTGACATTTTTTAACAAAAATGAGTAGGTCATGTGTGGTGTGTGTGTGTGTGTGT
>CM053515.1:53657243-53836673 GCA_028627145.1 Eidolon dupreanum
GGTCTGCAAGAAATACAACATGGACATATTTTTCCCTGAAGTAATTAAAATACCAATGTACTAGATACATGTAAGCCACTAGGTGGGTGATCTTATCAGGCTTGACAATGTATCTTTCAAATATTTTTTTCTTAAATTAGCTAATCATGAAATTCAAATTTTGATAAGATTCTACCAATAAAAAAGCTCAATTGTCTTCCACAAATTTTGAAAGGTCATAACGCACATTGAAGTGGATTACTGCATGCAATCTGGTATATCTATTAAATGAAAGTGGCAATGAGAGAAGAATGTATGCGACATACTCAAATGTCCTACAATCTTCTAGCATTCCTTATGTACAAAAATGAAACAGCCAGAAAATATTTTTTAATGAATAATTGGGTGGGTTTTCATCTACAATTCTGAAATCTCTAACACTATATTTATCAAATATTTTACATTCGCATTGAAGCATTAAAATTAATGTATCTAATCAAGTGCCATCTAACTAAAATTTCTTCAATTTAGCCTCTGTTCCAGAAGTTTAATATTAATCATAGATTACTGTTAATTAATGTACTTCATTTTTAAAAACGATTTTAGGATTACAGAAAAATTGAATAGAGTATAAAATTCCTATATACATGTTTTCCCTCCCACACTGTTTACTCCATTATTAACATCTTTCATTAGATTGTGGTAGATTTGTTACAATTGACAGACCAAGATCGATATGTATTATTAACTAAAGTATATAGCTCGCATTAGGGTTCACTTTGTGTTGTAGTTTCATGAGTTTTGACAAATACATAATATCATGTGTCCATCATTATGGTATCATGCAAAATAGTTCTACTACCCTGAAAATGCCTTGTGCTCCACCTATTTATCCCCAACCACTTCCCACCCAAACCTCTGGCTACCACTAACATTTTACTTTCATAGTTTTGGCTTCTCCAGCAAGTAATATAGTTTGAATCATATAATATGTAGCCCTTTCAGACTGGCCTCTTTCTTTTAGCAACATGTATTTAAATTTCCTTCATATCTTTTTTATGGCTTGATAGCTCAATTCTTTTTATTGCTAAATAATATTTCATTGTAGGGATGTAGTGCAGTTTTTTTTAGTCCATTCATCTATTGAAGGACCACAGTTTCCTAAAGTACTGAGGGTAATATAAAAAGTTGCTGCAAACATTCCTGTTCAGGCTATTGTGTGATAATTTTTAACTAATTTGTTAAATACCTGGGACACAATTGTTGGATCATATTCTGAGACTCTGTATAGTTTTCTAACAGACTGCCAAACTATCTTTTTTTTTCTTTTTCATTAGCAGTAAATGAGAGTAACTTTTGCTCCATATTCTCACCAAGACTTAATGTATTAGGACTTTAGCCATTCTAATAGTTTTATAGTAGTATCTTGTTGTTATTTTATTTATTATTATTATTTTCTATTTGTTATTTAGTTATTATTTTTTTGTCTATTGAAATAGACAATTAATTGCTTATATTTACATTATACAATTCAATGAGTTTTTTTCACTTACATTTGGCATACAATACTATATTATACAGCATAGTTATTAGACATCTATATAACTCACAAAGTGATCACCCTAACAAATCTAGTGCCCCTGTGATATTGTATATAGTTATTACAATATTATTTGTTGTATTCCTTATGCTATACTTTCTATCTCCATGGCTATTTTGTAACTACCGAACTACTTCTTAATCTCTTTCCCATTTTTCATTGACCTCCTAACTTCTTCCTATCTGGTAACCCTCAAAATATTGTTTGCATCTATGAGTTTGTTTCCATTTTTTGTTTGTTTGCTTGTTTTTTTCTTTATGTTTCACATATACATGCAATCGTCTGGCATTTGTCTTCCACTATCTGACTTACTACACTCAGCATACTACCCTCTAGATCCATTATAAAATATTTTTTCCTATCCTACTAATTTTAGTTTGTGTTTGTCTTTTAATCTGAAGTGGGTCTCTTGTAGACAGCATATGTAAGGGTCTTGTTTTCTTCTCCATTCAGCCACCCTATCTTTTGATTGGAATATTTAATTCTTTTTCATTTGAAGTGCTTATTGAAAGATATGTAGCAATCACCATTCTTTATTTAGACTTTTTATACATATCTTTTTTTTTTTTTTAATTAAAGAAGTCCCTCCAACATTCCTTGTAATACTGGCCTGGTGGTAAAGAACTCCTTTAGCTTTTTTTTTTTTTTTTTTTGTCTGGAAAGCTCTTTATCTGTCCTTTGATGCTAAATGATAGCTGTGCTGGGTAAGTAATCTTGGTTGTAGGTCCTGGGTTTTCATCACGTTGAATGTAAGTGTGCTAATCCCTTTTGACCTGCAAAGTTTTTGTTGGGAAAACAGCTGACAGTCTTATGGGAGCTTCCTTGTAGGTAACTAAGTGCTTTTCTCTTGCTGCTTTTAAGATTCTTTCATTGTCTTTAACCTCTGACATTTTAATTATGCTGTGTGTTGGTGTGGGCCTCTTTGGGTTCATTATGTTTGGGACTTTCTGAATTTTCTGGGGTTATATGTCTATTTCCTTCACCAGGTTAAGAAAGTTTTCCACCATTATTTCTTGACATAGGTTTTCAATTCTTTGCTCTCTCCCTTCTCCTTCTGGTATCTCTATGATGTGAATGTTATTATGCTTGATGTTGTCCCAGAGCTCTCTTAAACTATCTTCATTGTTTTGATTCTTTTTTCTTGTTGTTGTTCTGATTGGGTGTTCTCTCCTATCCCATCCTTATGTCGCTGATTCACTCCTCTGTTTCATCCACTCTGTTTATTCCCTCTTCATCTCAGATATTTTATTTTTTATTTCTGACTGGATTCCTATTATGTTTTCTATCTCCATTGTTATGTTTTCCATCTCTTTGTAAAAGTTCTCACTGAGTTCATCTACTCTTCCCTTAAGTTCCTTAAGCATCCTTATAACGAGTGTTTTGAACTCTGCATCTGGTATATTGTTTTTCTTCATTTTGTTGAACTCTTTCTCTGTAGCTTTGTTCTGTTCTTTCAAGTGGAACGCTCTTCTTTGTTTCCTCCATTTTGGCTGCTTCCTTGTATCTGTTTCTATGTATTAGGTAGGGCTCTTAAGTCTCCCCATCTTAGTAGAGTGGCTTTATGTAGTAGGTGTGCTGTGGGGCTTAGTGGTACAGTCCTGGGAGGGGCCACCAAGTAAGAGTCACCAAGCAATCCACATATGGCTGCCACCTGTGCCCCCCAGTATGTCTCTGGCACCTCTCAAGCAGCTGCCTCAGCACTGGAGTCAGAGTGAGTGAGTCCATCAGTAAGTAAGGCCAGGCATGGGCCCTTTAAGAGGAAGGTCTCTGCTTCTCACAGCCCTCCATCTCACTTCACTGCAATCTCTCTGGTTTGCACAGCCATAGGTTGTTGGGACTTCTCTTTTGGGCACTGGAACCTAGTCTGGGGAACCCAGTGTATGGTAGGGACCCTCACTCTTCAGGTTGGGGTGAGGGCTCTACAGCCAAGATGGCCCTTCCTATTCTCTATTGCCACACACAGTTGTGGGACCGAGCCTTTTTGCACCTCTGCACCTCCTGCAGTTTTGAGGTGACTTGTTATTTTTGTCCCTAGTTGTAGGATTTCTGTTCAGCCAGGCCTCAGGCGACTCTCTGGTGCTCTCTCATTGTTATTTTAATTCTCAATTCTCTAATACACATGAGGTTGAACAGTATCTTATGTTTGTTTGTCATTTTAATATCTTCTTGATGAAGACCTTTTGCTCATTTTAATTTGGATTGCTTGTTTTCTTATTATGGATTTTTAAGAGTTCTGTGTATCATGGGAGTGAAACAAAAATCATTTTTAATGAAGTTCGTTTTATCGATTTTTCTTTTATGGATTATGCTTTGGTGTTACATTGAAAAACCACCAAACAAATGATCACTTACATTTTCTCCTATAATGTCTTACAAAAATTTTATGATTTTGCATTTTACATTTAGATTTAAGATTCATTTTGTTTTAATTTTTAACACTTAATATCTGTGTCTAAAGTTATATTTTGACATGTAGATGTCCAATTGTGACAGCAGCATTTGTTGAAAGATTATTCTTTTGCCTTTGAATTGCCTTTGCTCCTTTGTGTGGGTCTCTTTCTGGGCGTGCTATTTGATTCAAGCAATAACCACCAGACAGAGATATATACATTTTATATGTCTTTTTAAAAAATCAGATTTTGTTTCCATTAATTTTTTGTATTATCCCCCTATTTTTAGGTGTTTATGCTCTTTAGTATTTATTTTATTTTATTTGCTTTAAAAAAAAACCTCTTCCTTTTCTAATTTCTTGAGATATAAGCTTACATAATTGATTTAAAGTCTTCCATCTTTTTAAATATTAGCTTTAATATTCAGGAAAAGGGAAGATGCTTAAAAACTACACAGAAGACAGTAGTAAATAGTCTCAAAATTATCTCTTTTACTGTAAACTCACTGTAACAACACAAACACTTCATTTCACTTTTTTAATGAAGTTTTTCTGTTTCAAGCAGGTTTTGCCTGGATAATGGCATTATGACTCACTTGCTTTTTTTCACTCATTCTCTAACTTTTTTTATGCCTGATCCTTTAATCATTAAACCTTAAGACATAAAATTTGTCGAGCCTCAGGTCTATAGTCATGAGACAATAAGTTTTAGTTACACTAAAGATAGTCTTTTAGACTTATATGTGTTTCAGCTCTAAGTAGATTGAGGCAGAACAACCCCAATGGCCAAGAGACCAGACAGGATGGCACCAGGCTGATTCCTGAACTAAACACAGTAATTGATTACCCTAGTCTCATCCAATCATCTAGTCAAACAGTGCCTATTCCCCCAACTCCGTTAGTTTTCATGACTACTAGTTTTTCCCTATATAATCTGTATTCTCGAGAAAGCCAATGGCCAGGTTGTTGAGAGTATTAGCTCTCCTGTCTCTCTGAAACTTGCAACTTCTTAAAATAAGCCTTACTTTCTTTGCTGCAAAACCTGCATGTATCTCTTTTTTGACTCAGACACATGCAGGCAGATAGCCCATTTTTGCTCTGGTAACGTTACTTCTACATCAATTTGTAGTTGTTTTTAATGAACATTTGTTTTCCCCCTTTTTTTGTGGCCTTTCCAACATAAATTTCCCCTACAAACAGTATTGGCCCCCTGATTTTACCGTGGCAAATCAGTTTGTAAGACTGACGATAAGGCACTCTTTTCCTAGCCAAGATGGCACAATATTTGCTCATTAGTTTACTCAACCAATCCTTATTAAGCTGAAACTAAATCCCAGACACTGACAGACACAGGTACTGGAGATCCAGTAATAAACCAAACAGGAAAGATTCTTCCCTTATTGCACTTACATTCTAATGTGGGATTCAGATATAAAATAGGTGAACAGTCTGTTATAATAGACCTGCAGGTAGAGAAGAGGACTTACGAGTCAAGTTAAAAAAATTTAGACTAACTCTCCCAGAAAAGTGAATATTGAATAAAGCAAAGCAAGAACAGAAAGTAGTTGAACTTACTGGGATTAGGAATTCTTTTGCCCTCTATATATGATCAAAGATCCTTTGATTTTTGTCCTGTGTGATGGCTGAATTGTTCTTCTATATCTTTGATTTTGTGAGCTCCCTATCCATTTTTTTTTTTGCTGAGATTATCTTTTTGCTCACATTGATCTCTGTGGCTTGTATGTTAAGTACTCTCATCAACTCAATATTGAAAGTACTTTTGAGTGCAATAGACTAATGGAATTTTGGAGGGCGAGATGCTTTTAAACATTTTTTTAATTGGGGGGTGGTAGCTGGGCATGTTGGGGAGGTGGTCCACCAGGTTTGGGCGGGGAGGAAGCCTGCAGGCCACCAGGCCAGGCAGCTGGTCCTGGACCAGGCGATTCAGCTCCATGTTCTGGCCTGGTTTAGCCATGGTGCTGGGGCCCAGAGGTCTCAGGCAGAAGTGAAACTTTGTCTTTTAAATTTGCCCTTGCTGCTTCAAATGTAAAATTAGGAAATAGAGGTTTAACATCTTTTCTCAAAGAGTCACTTCAATGAACCAGGGATATGTTACAACAAATCTCCACATTAAATGTTTTTTGCCAAGGCCCCTATTCTAACTTCTGAATGTAGCTTATGTATCACTATTACAGTTATCACCACCTTATATAATAACTAATGTCTTGAGTAACTGTCTTATGCTAAGTTTAGTTTTTTTGAGTGTAAACAAAATGAATCATATACCTTTATATTCAGTTTCTGTAGGACTATATGCAATAAAGGATTGATGCTCAATAAAGATATTTTGTAATGAATGGAAAACAATAGAATCCCTTTAATCAAACTTTTCCACCTTTCTATGTTAACATATTTACTCTCATCCATAATAATTAACCACTAGTGCTCTAGTTTTTTGTGCTTATTACCATTTTATATATCCTTCTTCCTTTTACTTAAATCAAAATAAATATTAAAATAATCTTGAGTTTTACACTTGGTGTGTGAGTATGTGTATATATGCTTATATTTATTTCAATGATATAAACAAATCTAAGTATACTCATTATTTGAATGACTAATTTATAACCAACAGACTCCATACTCTTTCAGAATCAGCATTTTTGTTTGTACTTGAAATTATGCTGGTAACAAAAGAGTGACTTTAACTGTCTTGGAGTAATTAGAAGAGAAAAGAAGCACACTCAATAAGCAAAAGATGACTTTGTGCCAAGTGATATTCAATTGATTCATAGTGTGATTTACAAATAAATTTTCTACAGTCTCTTGAATAGAGAAATGTGGTGAGAAAATGAATCCACCAAAGGGCCTAGGGAATTAAAGAAATGCTGACTCAAAAGACTCTGTACCACGGTAGTCAATAGTGTTTTCCTATAGTGAGTAGCCATTTAGAAAAGAAAAACTCTCCACTGACAGTTTAGATAAATGTTAATTTGAATTTTATTGTATTTTTTCTTTTATTTAATGTATACATTTGTTTTAGTTTTATGGCTGTATATAAGCTATAACATTAGGAGTTTACGTTTTGCTTTATGTTTATACATATTTAGTAATGTTGTAATCAAATAATTTAACTCAACATTGGAAGACAGACTATTACCTTTTTAATAGGTTCTTATATATTAAATTGAAGAAACAATATCCTAGACCATCATCTTTATTTCTAAAGTCAAATGTTTCAACAGCATTAAATAGCAAAGTCCAAACTCTGAAAGTCCTATGTCTCTTACCAGATATTGTTGGACAAGAATGTAGCTGGAAATTTCTGTCTACTGTGTTTTATTTTATGGCATTGTTATTTATTTTATGTTGTGGTCACCTTTTTATTTCTATTTTACCACTCACCTAGTATCCCAAATAAAAGTATAACTTTAGTTATATTTCTTTAAATTTTATGACTTATTTTATTTAGTATGTTATTATTAATATTTCATATAAAATTGCTGTTGTTTTTTCACTTTTTCTTTGAGATATTAAAATTTTACTGCTTTCTAAAGATGAAAAATTTCTTTAAAAACTCTCTGCCTTCTGAAGAAGAATACTTTTATCTATACCTGCCCTAATATACTTATTAATTCTTACTACCTTCTGTATAAAGAGCCCCTGCCTGAGAAACAGTTTTTTTCTCTCTGTTACCCAACCAGACCTATCTTGGCACTTAGCAACAAGTTATATGACAAAACAAGAAGCATGATGGGAGTTACTTTTTTTTCCCTATGAAATTGAGAAACTTGAAAAGCACGTTTATTTCAAGACTAAATGAATTCTAAATACATTACAAACCTGTGCTCAAATAGTCTCTTAACTTAGGAAATGTAATGAAAACATAGATATCATCTCAAACCTGTCAGAATGACCATCATCAATAAATGAACAAACAACAAATGTCAGCAAGGATGTGAAGAGAGA
This sequence comes from Eidolon dupreanum, assembly GCA_028627145.1. Classification (NCBI taxonomy): domain Eukaryota; kingdom Metazoa; phylum Chordata; class Mammalia; order Chiroptera; family Pteropodidae; genus Eidolon; species Eidolon dupreanum. Next base: position 53,665,181 of record CM053515.1, read on the forward strand.
AACTTCATGCACTGTTGGTGAGGTTGCAAATTGGTACAGCCACTATGGAAAGCAGTCTGTAGTTTCCTCAGAAAATTAAAATTAGAACCACCACATGACTCAGCAATTGCACTCGATATTTATTCAAAGAAACCCAATCATTATCATAATTATTCACTATAAGTATTACTATATGGCAACATTAAATGAGGAAACTGGAGTGTACTTAATGCACAATCTAGAAATGAGAGAGGTTTTTTTGTTTGTTTGTTTATTTGTTTTTTTTTAATGAACAATAGACAGAATGAAAAATTAGAGTATACAAGAGACAAATAATCAAGATGAGGGAGGGGAACCATGCTGAATTGATAAACTAAAGTATTTTGGAAGGAAGGTGTAGTCTATAATTCTTACAGCAAAGTCAATTGGGTCAAGAATTATATTCTCTTAGATTGATATCATTGGTATATCACTGGTAATTTTTTAAACCAATTTCAGAGTAGAAACAATAGGGGAAAACTGTAGTTGAAATAAATGGTGGAATACAGCAATAATTTAATGAGAGAGATATTTCATAAAAAGAGATATCAGTCATAAGTTTTGACTTAAAGCTGCATTAAATCTGGGTCAGATAGTTTATGCAGGAGTAGGAATTGAATATCCAAGAAAAGTGCTAGTAGGTGAAGCACTATAACATAAGTTTGGGCAGATAATTATAGGAGACAGAATTGGCACTGCCTAGTTCATTCATATTAAAGAATATTAGTTAACCAAAACATTCATTAGGAGTAATGGAGAAACTACTATATCTAAACTTGTATGAACAATTGTGAGAAACATACTGACCAACTAGCAAGATAAGGAAGCTGTTGCTTCCACTCATTTTCAAACCATATCAAATCTGTCATGATTAAAAAGCTGCTGCTAGGAAATTCAGATCCCCCATTATCAGTCCCCAAACCCCTGTGCTACTTCTGTTTGCACCTACAACTGGCAAATGACTGCCATGTCACATGTCAACATCTTAGCTGTGCACTGGAGGGAGAGAAGGAGTGTGTGTGTGTGTGCGTGAAAGTAGATTGACACGGGTGGGCAATTTCAAAATGTGGAGAGATTCAGAAAATTATAGGCAACCACAAATAGTAGATACTATGAAAATCCTAGAGAATATGGAAAGAGACGTCTTCTAAAATACAACAGGGTTTAAAACTAAGGTGTTGTAATACATTTCATGCCTTAATTAGATAATTTTTACATTGTACTTTTAATAATGCTTGATTCATCATTTTTGATACATCAGTGATGTATTCAGCATACATCACATTGCTCAAGTCATTTTTTTAAATTAAATTTATTGGGGCGACATTGGTTAATAACATTACATAAGTTTCAAGTGTAAAATTCTATAACACATTATCTGGATATTACATTGTGTGCTCACCATCCACAGTCTAGTCTCCATTACCATTTGACTTTCTTTACCCTCTCCAATCTCCTCCCACATCCTTTCCCTTTTGATAACCACCACATGTTGTCCATATCATTTAGTTTGTTTATTTTTGTTTGTTCATTTATTGCTTTCTATTTTATACCCCACATATATGTGAAATCATATAGTTCTTGTCCTTCTCTGTCTGACTTATTTCACTTAACACGATACTCAAGATTCATCCATGTTGTCTCAATGGCAATATTTCATACATTTTTTGGCTGAGTACTACTCTATTATGTGTGTGTGTATGTGTGTGTATACATACCACATCTTCTTCATCCAATCATCCATCAAATAACACTTAGGTTGTGTTGTATCCTTGTTTTGGCTACCATAAAGGGGGTACATATGTTTTTATGAATAAAGATGTTAAAAAGTTTGGGATAGACACCCAGAAGAAAGATTATTGGGGCATAAGGTAGTGCTATTCTTATTTTTTTGTTTACCATAATGGCTGTATCAATATACATTCCCACCTGCAGTATATGAGGGTTCTTTCTCCTCCACATTTTCTCCAATACTTGTTATTTCCTCTTCTATTGTGAATAACTGGAATAACTGTTCTAACAGGTGTGAGGTAGTATTTCATTGTGATTTTGATTTACATTTCCCTTATATGTAGTGAAGTTGAGCATGTTTTCATATATCTATTTGTCATTTGTATGCCTTTTTGGGAAAAGTGTCTGTTCAGGTCCTGTGTTCATTTTTTAGTTGGATTGTCTGTTTTTCATTGTCAAGTGGTATGAGTTCTTTATATATTTTGGATATTAGCCCTTTATCAGAGATATATCATTTGCAAGTATTTTCTCCCATTTATTAATTGCCATTTATTTATTTATTTATTTATTTATTTATTTATTTATTGCTATGCAGAAGCATTTTAGATTGATGTAATCACATTCATTTATCTTTGCTTTTATGTCCCTTGCCTTTGGGTTCAAGTTCATAAGAACCTCTCTGAGACTAAGGCATATAAGTTTGTACCTAAATATAAAAGACATAGTTTCCTGCTATGTATTTTATTGTTTCATATCTTATATTTATCTTTAATTAATTTTGAGTTAATTTTTGTTTATGGTGTCAAATAGCAGTCTAGTTTCATCCTTTGTGTATTTTCAAAGTTTAAGTTGTTGCTAATTTTTGACATCTTATGCTAGCCAAACATTTTGGCTTTCCAAGCACTTAGCAAACAAATTTTTTTTTAAAAAGGTGGTGGAGGGAAGATTGTTCCCTGCAGCCTTTCTGTGGATGTGTAATAACAATGTGGTTTAGGACCTAGAAACTAGCTCTGAATTTGCATCCTGATTAGACTAAGTCAATCATTTATTCCTCATTATCAGTTGCTTTAACCAAGAAATGGATATAAGCAGTCATTTCTGGATTTGATTCAGATATGCCCAAATTTCAGTTACCATGATCTAGTAAAATAACACAAGTCCCCCAACATCATGGTTCAAATTTCAGTTGCCATGGTAGATTAATTATATACCATGGCATATATTTGTGCATTCTTCAATGCACAAATCACTCTGCAAAAGGTAAAAGATTTATTTTCCCCAAAGAGAAACAAGAGCATCACAAATCACTATACAAATAGCAGATGCACATCATGATCAGTGATCTTCTACATCACTTCTTTCAAAGACTGTTGGTGATTAGTTGCTGTACATCTATTAGTCAATTTATGCACAGATAATAATGTACATATTTGTGTTAACTACTTGTCTCTTAGTGCCAAACTCTAGTGACATTTCCCAAAAATATACACTTAAAATAAAAGTTTGGCTAACAAAAAAATAAAAATCAGCAAAAAACAAAAACAAAACAAAACAAAACAAAAACAAACCCAAAAAGTAATAACAATGGAGGCGAAATTCAAATATAAGATAAATGGAGTTATAACAAAATGACTGTGGGAACGTTGATACCACTAACATTTGAGAGACTCTAGATAGATAGCCAAAGGAATTCAGTAAGGCAAACTTATCAACATAAATGAATGCAGTGTTAATAATGAAAAAGATAAAGATATCCTAGAAGAAATGACACCAGCAAAAAATCTTCTCGTTAAAGAACTCCTAAAATAAAAAGTGCAAAGGATAAGTGTTGGAAGCTGACACAATCTCAGGGAAGAATATGATAATTCACTGAGGTATAGAAAAACTACTCCCTTCATTTTGTATGTTATACTGCAAAAAGAACAGTACAAGAATGGTTCAAACTACTCAATATAATTTATTCTAGTTGTCAATGTTTCTAATGTTATGGTATACTAAATAAATTCTAGTTTTATTTCCCTATATATTTAAAATCAACAGTAAAAAATTTTGTAATATTTTGACAAAATATTTTAAAGATCATAGAACAATCTTAAATGTTCCTGTTGATTACTAACATTGCTTAGTATGGTTTCAGTTTGCATGGCACTATTATAGTCCCACAGTATAGAAGCATAAACTCCCTGCAATTTGCATGCCCAACAAACAGAATATGGTCAACATTTATCAAGATTATAGAAGTGAGTGGAGGGAGTAAGGGAGATAAATTCGATTGCAGCAATATAGCTAGATCTATACTAGGTTAAAAGGTGTAGGAAAGAGAACCACTAACTCTACACAGGATGAAGATGGATTGCAGAGGCGAATTTCTTTGTACATCTTCAAGGAAGAGTTTAAAGTTTCTTTGGAGAGTTAACAACAGAGTAAGGATAAATAACATGTTACAGGCAAAATGAAAAGGTGAAAATAAATAAGCTCCCATCTTCAAGCTAATGAAACCAAAGAAGTGTATTCAAAATAACTCAAAAGTGACGAAAGTCCAGTAAAAGAAGTGACTACAGAGGAGACATCCATCTGAGAAGGCTGAGTAAAAGTGGAATCCATAGAGATGATAGTATCCTCAGCCTGTGAGAGTGTTTCTGCAGACTCTCAGAAGGAACTAAATTTAGAGAGTTTTCCTATAGGTAATCATTTCGAAGAGCTGATAAGGATTCATCAAAACAGAAGCACTTATTGAAGTAAATGAGTTTCCCACTGAATCAAGAAATAATCCCAAGGGTATTTACAATTTGAACATCTGAAAAAATATGTTTAAAATTCCTATCACAATGAATGTTACATGAAGAAAAGAAACCACCTTGATATTGTGCACTTAATTTCTGATCCTGCCAATAGTGTATTATCTACTATCTTTAAAAGCATTCATTTCATAGAGGGTCATTTTTTTTCTTTCATTGATTCATTTTTTTGTGCAAACAGTGTTTTGAAAAATACCAACCTTTTTGACTGATAGATGCAAAAATTAAGGTTTTTCACAATGTGATCAGGAAATATGGGGGGATCAATTTACTTCAAGTGTAGAGTGGAAAGGATGGGCTTCTAGGTTCACAATAAAAACTACAAATTAAAGCAGGGGTAATAAGAGACCTTAAAATTGTACAATAAAGAGCCTTCATTGATACAGGCTACCTTATGACTTATAAAACAAACAAACAAACAAATAAACAAAAAACTAAACTGTTCTTTAATAAATTTTAAAATTTATTTTTAATTACAGTTGACAATATTATTTTATATTAGTTTTAAGTGTACAGCAAGTGGTTAGACATTTATATAATTTACAAAGCGATCCCCTTCCTGATTAGTCACAAGACATAGTTACTACAGGCACCAGACATAGTTATTACAATGTTATTGACTATATTCTCTATGTTTTACTTTACATCCCCATGACTATTTTGTAACTACCAATTTGAACTTCTTAATCCCTTCATCTTTTACATATATTCCCTCAACCTCCCTCCTATCTGGCAACCAACAAATTGTTCTTTATATCTATGAGTCTGTTTCTGTTTTATTTGTTTGTTTATTTTGTTCTTTATATTCCACATATCAGTGAAATCATATGGCATATTTTTTTTCTGTCTGATTTATTTCACTTAGCATAAAACCTTCCAGGTCTATCCATGTTGTTGCAAATGGTAAGATTTCATTCTTTTTTATGGTTGAGTAATATTTCATTGTATATATGTATATATGTGCCACTACTTCTTTATCTATTGATGGGTACTTAAGTTGCTTCCATATCTTGGCTATTGTAAAGACTGCTATAGTGAACATAAGAATGAATATATTTTTTTGAATTAATGTTTTAGTTTTCTTTAAATAAAAATCCAGAGTGCAATTGCTGGGTAGTTCATAAGGTAATTCTATTTTAATATTTTGAGGGACCTGCAAACTGTTTTTCATAGTGGCTGTACCAATTTGCAATCCCACCAACAGTAAAGCAAGGGTTCTCTTTTCTCCATAACCACATCAATACTTTGTTGATTTATTGATGATGGCCACTTTGGCAGATATAAGATGATATGTCATTGTAGTTTTAATTGCATTTCTCTAGTGATTAGTGACTTTGAGCTTCTTTGCATATGTCTATTGGCCATCTCTATGTCCTCTGGAAAAATGTCAATTCAGTTTCTCTTCTCATTTTTTAACTAGATTGTTAGTTTTTTTTTTCTGGTATTTGGTTGCATGAGTTTCTTATAAATTTTGGATATTAATCCCTCATCAGATGTATCATTGGTGAATATCTTCTCTCTTTCGTGTCCCTTGCTCAAAAAGGTATATCAGAAAAAAATATTACTAAGAGCAATGTCAGAGAGTATACTGCCTATGTTTTCTTCTAGTTTTATGGCTTCAGACTTACATTTAAGCCTTTAATCCATTTTGAGTTTCTTCTTTTATACAGTGCAAGAAGGTGGTCCAGTTACATTTTTTGCTTGTATCTGTCCAGTTTTCCCAAGTCTACTTATTGAATAGATGTCTTTACCAAAATATATATTCTTGCCTCCTTTGTCAAATATTAAATAACCAAATAGGTACTGATTTATTTCTGGGCTCTCTATTTTTTTTCATTGATCTGTGTGTCTCTTTTAATGCCAGTACCATGCTGCTTTAATTACTATAGCCTTGTAGTAAAGTTTGATATTAGGTGGTGTGATACCTCCAACTTTTTTCTTCTATCTCAAGATTGCTGTGACTATCTGGGGTATTTGTAGTACCATATAAATTTTAGGATCATCAGTTCTCATTTTGTGAAAAATGCTGTTGGTACTTTGACAGAGATTGAATTGAACCTGTAGATGGATTTAGTAATGAACATTTTAAAGATGTTAATTCTTTCTGTCCATGAGCATGTTATATACTTCCATTTATTTGTGTCTTTTTCAATTTCTTTAATGTCTTATAGTTCTCCAAGTATAGGTTTTTTTCCCCCTCTTTGGTTAAATTTATTCTTAGATATTTTACTCTTTTTGACATAAATGTAAATGAGATTGTTTTCTTAGCTTATCTTTCTAACAGTTTGTGCTTGGTGCATATAAAATGAAACCGATTTCTAAACATTAATTTTGTATCCTGCTACTTTACTGAATTCAACTATCAGCTCTGATAGTTTTTTTTGTGAACTCTTCAGGGTTTTTTATATATAATATCACACCATCTGCAAATAATGACAGTTTTACTTCTTCCTTTCCAATTTAGATGTCTTTTATTTATTTATTTATTTTTTGTCTGATTGCTGTGGCTAGGCCTTTGTATACTATGTTGACAAAAAGTGGTGAAATTAGACATCCTTGTTCTGTTTCTGATCTTAAGGGAAACGCTTTTTCATCATTGAGTATAATGACAGCTGTAGGTTTGTCATTTATGGCCTTTATGATGTTAAGATATATTCCCTCTATCCTCACTTTGCTGAGACTTCATCAAAAATGGATGCTGAGTTTTGCAAAATATTTTTTCTGCATTTATTGATATGATCAATATGATTTTTTTTCTTTTTGTGTTTATGTGGTGTATCATATTGATTTTCACATATTGAACCAACCATAAATCCTGGAAAAAACTTCCATTTTATCACAGTGTATAACTTTTTTAATGTATTGCTGAATTTGGTTGGCTAATCTTTTTGTTGAAGATTTTTGCATCTGTTTGTCAGAGATATTTTTTCTGTAATTTTCTGTTTTTAATGTCTTTGTCTAGTTTTGAAATTAATGTAATGTTGGCCTTGTAAAATAATATTGAGAGCCTTCCCTCTTCTTGAAGTTTTTGAAATAGTTTAAGAAGTATAGGTGTTAATTCTTCTTTGAATGTTTGGTAAAATTCACTCATGAAGCCATCTGGTCCAGAACTTTTGTTTGCTGGGAGTTTTTTGATTACTGGTTTAATTTTCTTAGCAGTAATCCATCTGTTTGGATTTTCTGTCTCTTCTTAATTCAGTCTTGGAACATTGTAAGTTTCTAGAAATTTATCCAATTCTTCCAGATTGTCCAATTTGTGCATATAATTTTTTGTAGTAGTTTCTTAAGCCTTTATATTTCTGGTGTCGGTTGTCACTTCTCATCTTTTATTTCTGAACTTGTTTATGTGGCTCTTCTCTCTTTTTTCTTGATGAGTCTTGTTAAAGTTTATATATTTTATCTTTTCAAAGGACCAGCTCTTGTTTTCATTGATGATTTGCGTTGTTTTTCAAAATCTATTTTGTTTTTTTCCCCTCTGATCTTTATTACTTGATCATTTTCTTTCCTCAACTTACTTTGGGATTCATTTGTTCTTTTTTTTAGTTTCTTTAGGTGTAACATTAGATTGTTTAAGATTTTTCTTTTTTTTTTTTCAAGGCTTGTTTTGCTATTAATTTCCTTTTTTAGGACTACTTTCTCTTTTTTGTTGTGTTTCCATTTTCATTTATCCCAAGGTATCTTTTGATTTCTTTCTTGATCTCATTGTTAATATATTTATTGTTTAGTATCGTGTTATTTATCCTCTATGTTTTTGTGTATTTTCTATTTTTTCTCTTGTAATCGATTTCCAGTTTCACACCATTGTAATCAGAGAAGACATTTGCTAAGTCTTCTTAAATTTATTGAGACTTGTTTTGTGGCCTAACATGCAGTCTATCTTGGAAAATGTTCCATGTGCATTTAAAAAGAATGTACATTCTACTGTTTGGGTTGAAATTCTCTTAAAATATTAATTAAATTCATCTAGTCTGAAGTGTCCCATAAGGCTTCTCTTTCCTTGTTGATTTTCTGTCCGGAAGATCTATCGCCTGATATCAATGGGATAGTAGGTAAAGTCCCTTACTATGATTGTATTGCTATGAATCTCTCCCTTTTTTTTTAGTTAATATTTACTTATGTATATAGGTGCTCCTATGTTGTGTACATAAATGTTTACAAGGGTTATATTCTCTTACTGGATTGATCCCTTTATTATTATGTAATGTCCTTCATTGTTTTCTATAAAGCCTTTGTTTTAAAGTCTATCTTGTCTGATATAAGTATTGCTACCTCAGCTTTTTTTATTGTTTCCTTTTGCATGAAATACCTTTTTCCACTCCTTTACTTTCCATCTGTCTGTATGTGTCTTTTGATCTGAAGTGGGTCTCTTGTAGACAGTATATGTATGGGTCTTATTTTCTTATCCAATCAGCTATCCTATGTTTTTTGATTGGAACATTTAATCTGTTTACATTTAAACTAATTCTTGACAGATACAGAGTTATTGCCATTTTGTTATTCATATTTATATTCTTTTTTCCCCTTTCTTCTTAAAGAAATTTCTTTAATATTTCTAATAATATTTTTAGTGGTGATGAACTCCTTTAGCTTTTCTTGTCTGTAAAGGTCTTTATTTGTCCTTAAATTCTAAATGATAGCCTTGCTGGGTAACATAATCTTGGTTGTAGGTCCTTGATTTTCATCTCTTTGAATATTTTGTGTCAATTCCTTCTGACCTGCAGTGTTTTGGTTGAGAATACAGCTTAAAGTCTTATGCAAGCTCTCTTCTAGGTAAGTAACTTCTTTCTCTTTCTACTTTTAAGATGTTCTCTTTGTCTTTAACTTTTGCCATTTTAATATGATGGGTCTTGCTGTGGGTCTGTTTGGTTTTATCTTGTTTGGAACTTTCTGCACTTCCTGGACTTGTGTGTCTATTTTCTTTGCCAGATTAGGAAAGTTTCAGTCATTATTTTTTCAAATAGGTTTTCAGTCTCTTGCTTCCCCTTTTCTCCTTCTGATATCCCTATGATGTGTATGTTTTATGATTGATAGTGTCCCAGAGGTACTTTAAACTATGCTCTTTTTTTATTTTATCTATCTATCTATCTATCTATCTATCTATCTATCTATCTAATCTATCTATCATCTATCTATTATCTCTCTATCTATTTATCTATCATTTATCATCTATCTATTATTTTTTTGGTCAGATTGGCTGTTTTCTGGTATTTTGTCTTCCAAATTGCTAATTTGATACTCTGCTTCATCTAATCTGCTTTTGATTCCTTCTACTATTTCTTTATTATAATTATTGTATTCATTCCTGATTGGTTGTTTTATATTATTTCTATGTCCTTTTTTACATTTACTATCTTTTTGTTGAAGTTCTCACTAAGTTCCTTAAGCATCTTTATAACTAGTGTTTTGAACTCTGTATTTGGTAGATTTCTTGCCTAAATTGAATTTAGTTCTTTTTCTATAGTTTTCTCATGTTATTTAATTTGGGACATGTGTCTTTGTTTCCTTTTTGGCTGTATCTTGGTGTTTATTTCTATGTATTAAATAAATCTGCTATGTCTCCTGGTCTTCACTGGGTTGTCTCATGTTGTAGATGTCCTGTGGGACCCAGTGGTGCAGTCTCCCTGATGGTTTGGGCCAGATGCTCCAGGAGTTTCTCTTATATGTGCTGTGCGTGCTCTTATTTTATAGTTAGGCTTGATTGCTGTTGGCACTTCAGTGGGCAAGACTGACTCTCAGGCTGACTGGCTATGAGGATTGGTCACGCCCAAGTCATATGTGCTGCTTGCTATGAGGGGTCTGACTCCACAGAGTGGGGGACAAGCCCCAGAAGGCTCTAATGCCTGTTGCGACCACCTTTTGGGTGTGTCCTGCTGGAGTTAATTGAGTGGTACTCTTTTGCAGCCTGAAACAAGCCATTGTGGTGTGTTAGTTTTGAAGCTTCTTGGTAGAAGCTCTCATGCAGGCTGAGATTAGCTGCTGCCTGTGACTAGCTTGTGGCTACTTTGTAGGAGCTACAGAGCAATCCATAATTGGTAGCTGCCTGTACTGGACCAGAAGGTAGTGGGAGAGGCCATGCTGGGAACTGAGGCTGGCAGCCATTAGTACTGGACCTGGGGGGCAGATCATCAAAATGTTCAGGACACTTTGAGGCCTGCTGTTATTTGTTAGCTGCCAGTATGACCCAGCTGCTGAAAGAGCCTCGGTGGTAAGAGAGTTGTATGAAATGGGTTCTCAGGGAGTCATCAGGATGACATTCCTTGCTAATTTTCATAGCCAGAAGTTGTGGAGATTTCTCTTCTTGGCACTGGTACTGCATGCTAAAGAGCCCAGTATGGGGCTAGGGCTCCTCTCTCTTCAGGGAGGACCTCTGCAGCCAAGGTATCTCTCCCAATTCTCACATGGCTACAGGGCCAACCTGTTTCACATCTCTGCCCCTCCTACCAGTCTTACCATTGCTCCTTCTTTATATACTTAGTTATAGGTCTTATGCTAGTCTTCAGATGGTTCTACAGGTCGATCTCTAATTTAGTTTTAATTTACCTCTTAACGAAAACTCCTCCAGACTGTTTTTTTTTCACTATTTCTAAGATACTCCAGCAATGGCAGTCAGAGTTGGTGACAAAGTTTGAGGTTTTTATCTGAGGCTTTGTATTAATGAAAATTGATGCTAGTTCTGAGATGACTACATTGTGTTAATGTTTAGAAAGCTATTATTTATTTAATAAGTCTTTACTCAGCATTTATATTTAAATAATTTTTTTGGCACCTTATTACTAAGACGATAAGATAATAACAAATATTCACATCACATGCAGAAGACTTACACTAAGGGAATATTTACAGTTATTAGAGATATAATGAGGTACTCCCTAGATAGAAGTTAAATAATTTAATGATAATTTGCTTGCAGTAAGATGAAGAAACTTTCAATTTTAATTAGATTTTTTGTTTTGGGAATAAAGTACTAGGTTAATACAGAAAGAGACCCCATTACTTTGGGTTAAAGAGTGAGTCCGTGTGTGCGTGTGTGTGTGTGTGTGTGTGTGTGTGTGTCTGTCTGTCTTGTGTAACAGACAGTTATAGGAGGGGGAGGAGGTGAACAGAGGTCTCAATTTTTTAAGCACAATCTTAAAAATTTTATATGCAGTTTGCATAATATTTCAAAGGCAGGCCTGAAGAAAGAATTTCAGATTTTAGTTCTTGTTTCAAAAGGCATAAATAGATTCTGGATTAATTTACTATAAGAAATAATTTATCCAGAGCCATGGTAGTAAGGAAATCCAATAGATAATGTGTTTCTGTTAACAGATATTATTAATCGATTTCCCAGGAAATAAGGAAAATAAGAACAGGACACCTGCCTCTCTTTCTAGACATATACCCAGAAGAATTAAAAACAGGTATACAAACCTTATACACAGATATTCATAGCAGCACTATCCATGATAACCAAAAGTCAGAAAATATCCAAATGTCCACTAACTGATGAACAAATAAACAGAATCTGGCATACCCATACAATGGAATACTATTCAGTCATAAAAAGAAATAAAGTACTTGCATCAACTTGGTTGAATTTTGAAAACATGCTACCTGAGAAGCCAGATATGTAAGATCACACATCACATAATTACATTTATATAAAATATCCATATTAGGTAAATCCATAGAGACAGAAAGCAGATTGGTGATTGCTAGGAGATGGGGAGTGGGGAATAGGGAGTAATTTCTTGCTTCATGGGCATGTGAATTTATTTTAGGATGATGAAATGTTTTAGTACTTAATAGAGGTGATGGCCCTACAACATTGCGATTATAGTAAATACTACTAATTTTACTCTTTAAAATGGTTGATTCTATGTTTTGTCAATTTAAAAATGTTAGATGCTTACATTCATGTACACTTGTATACATACACACTCATTAGATTTTTCATACATTAGATGTATAACTTTCCTCTATAAACTTGCTGTTCCTTTACCTGCATCCTGTCTATGCTAATGAGTATGTCTATCATGTATTCCATAGGACTTGAGATAGTTCTTTCCTAAGGTTTTTTTCTATTTTAAGACTCGGGTATGTTGTAATTTGCCTCCAAAGACTACATCTGACCTGCATCTATTAGTGGGACATTCATTTAACTTTTCTTCTTCCACTTTCTCACTATGTATTCAATTACCTTTTCCCCCTGAACTTCTACATTTCATTAATCACTATACCCCCTTAATTATACTAACTGTTTTTGAATTATCCCCTTACTTACAAATCCCAAAACATTTGATTGGTTCAATTCCTCACCTAAATCATTGCTATAACCTCCAACATGGAGTATTTTCCATCAATTTATACTTGCACTTCACTTTCAAAGTTTTTGTTTCTTATTTTGTTTTAATTTTTAGAAAATTAAGCTGCAAAACATACAGAGGAAAATGTAATGAAAAGTCCCACCATACAGAATTAGAATGTTTTATTGTATTTGCATCATTTTTGTAAGGTATAAATTTGATTATAAGTATTTGTGATTCTTTTTTCATTTCTTCCTCCATAAAGACCATGTGTGAATATTTTGTATATTTACTTTTATTGTTTTGGAAATATATTAGCTGGTTGTTGTTTTTCTCTGGCATTATTTTGTTTCTCTATTTATTTATTCACTTATACAAATGTCTTCCTTCAGAAGTCGTGTTTGATCCTTGGGCTGTAGAGGTAACACAAGATGTTGGGAGGGTAATACTTGGTTTCTGACTTTTGCAGGCTCTAAGGTATTCATTGTTCTGGTAGCAGTTTGTACTTTACTTTTTACTTTGCCACTAGTCTTTAAGAATTCATACTTTTTTAAGTCCCGTAAAAATTCAGAGCACATAATTTTATTTACTGTAGACTAAGACTCTGATTTCTTGTTTTAGTTTTCTCCCATGCCCCATCCTGTACTTAAAAAAGAGAACTGTATCTACTCCAGTATAAAGGTGGTGGTGGGGGGGGACAAAAATATGGAAAAAAAATACTTGAAGGTTGTTTAAGAGAGATTTATTTTCTATTTTGGAGGCAATGCTCAGCCATAATGTAGCACAAAATATATCCCACATGTATCCTACATGCTGTCATACACATTTTTCAGATGCAACCATTATTTCCCAGGTTCCATCTTTAGGCAGGGTTTCAATTTCTAAGCCAGCACTACAGCTTTTATTGCTATCCTCTGCAGACATTAAGACTTCCATTTTTAAGTCATGATTCCTTTTCTATTTTGTCACTTGGCGCTATCCAATACTTGGTTTTATGCTTGTTCAGGTCTTTATAATTTGTCTGTCCTTTTGCCTATTAAAAGTAGCATACTTACATCTTGAAAAGACTAGATAGGATGTCCAAAAGTAAAGTAGTCTACCGTTTCCTTTTTTAGACATCTCCAAAAATATCTTGATTTATTTAACTGTTTTTCAATCTTTTATTTACTTGCAATTTATGTATCATTACATGTAACATTGCTCCCAAACATGTTTCAACTTACTTATCCTGACAGAGATTTCCCATTCTGTAGGCAACTTGTATTATGGTCATAGAAATTGTTAGTGATGCATCTCTAAATATTTGCATATACACATCTCACTCTGAAGTGAATTTTTTCTCTGCTTTGTGTATGATGTACACTTTTAATATTTATTTCTAATTTCTTATCTTATAAGAAAAAAATACATACAAAAAACATATAAAACCATAACTGATATAATGATGGAGTGTTACTTCTTAAATCACCTTGGTTGTATCTATGTTATAGCAATTAATGTATTTCATTGTAATCTTTGTTGTACATGTGTTTCTCTCATGAACTTATTGAGAAAAGGATAATAGTTTGATGTTTTAGTATATACTGCCCAGGACACATAATAAATATTTGCGAAATTAATGTAAAAATAACAATTCAGTGTAATTGCTTTGTAGATTTTTTTTTGGTATCAAACTCTTTGCTTCCATTAGCCATCTTTTTTATCACTTTTAAAATCAGCTTTACACTTTTGAGGCACTTCATTTGGTTTCCAAGTTTATTTCCTATCCAATAGATTCAAGGTTATTTTTGAATGTGGTTTTTTAATCTCCCAGCTCAGCATTACAAGTCAACCATAGCTGATAGCCTGCTATAATTTATAACCTCGGATTCACTCCAAAAAATGGGTAATGATTAGCACTCCATTCAATGACAGTCAATACCTTTACCCTGAATTTTTGAGAAATTGTCAGTAAGGAAGAGAAATGTATGGACTTCAGGGAGAAAACTAAAGCTTGTCCAAGAGGCATTTATTTTCTATTTGGGAGGCAATAATCAGCCATAGTGTAAACAAAGTATACATTGTTATATCCACATATGGCCTATTTTGTTATTTTTACTATCCCCTGATACATAATCAAAGAAATACTCCTGTTCTCACTATTTTATAAACCCATTTAGGTACAGAGGTCTTCCTCTCAAGGCCAACTTGTCTTCCTCTGCCCAATTATGAAAATGTGAAGTGGATTATTTCCTAATGGTCGGAAAATTGAGGCACATTTTCAGATTATTCCCCATGCTATGGTCTATTATAATATTTGTTTTGGCTCATGTAGAAATTACTTTTTACTATATCCTATTTTCATACAATTTTTGTGCATTGGATGAATTCCATCATACTGGCAAACTTGTTTCATGCTGAAGTTCACTTGCTGGGGATGTTGCAGAGATGACTGGCTTCAGGGTTGTCCTAAGTAATAATTGAGGCTCCTCACAGGGAAGATGATGGGAGGAATCATCAATATCAACAATAACAAAACAAGTTTGGAGTGTTTGCTTTGTAAAAGGCACTGACTAGGACTTTAAGTATATGATCATATTTATTCCTTATCACAAAGATTTAAAGTTGATATTATATTTGCCGCTTTATTTGTGAGACATAGGCAGTGTAGATAATATTCCCATGTCTGTATAAATTCAAAGAATTCAAGCAGATACATGAATCTAGAACTGTTGGATCTCAAAAACCATACTTATGGAATATATCACTTTTTCAAACTTGAATTTCTAGCCTTCTAAAAAATTTTAAAGCACAAAGTAGATTTTTAAACATATGTTGAGTTTTGTGATTTTTTTTGTATTATTACCAAAATCATTGTTATAACTGACAATTTCATTATTTCTAATGCATAAGCATATATGCTAACTATGGTGAATCTAGAATTACCACCATCAAAGAAGAGGATACTCCACCTGAATAATATAATGTTGCATGTCAACTGTAATTAAAAAATAAATTTAAAAAAATTATATAAAAAAATTTAAAAAAGAGGGTACTCTTCTTTAAGGAGACTTATTACTCTGTATATATATACATACATATGTTTCTTAGCAATCAACATTTGAAAGGTTTACTTGAATCTTCTATAACAGTGCACATTTATCAAACAATTCTACTTTTGACCATGACTCTGAGAACTCATTGAGAACAACAGATTCAGTTGGCCCTATTGATTGAAGTATTTCTATATCAACTTTTATTGTTTGAAAACATTTAAGAAAAACTGTCAAAATCTATTACATTTAAAACTGTAAAACCACATTTGTCCAAATTAATTTTTTCATACTAAGTGATCAAATATTTTAAAGTTTAAGTGACAACAAAATGAACAGATAGACATGTTTTGTGCTAACTGCTGTAGGGTCTAACTGAGCTGTGTGCATTTCCCTTGTCACTGTCTCACATATGTTTCCATTAGACTAAAATTCCAGGTTGCATATAACCTCTTACTCATGGCCCAGTTGATTTCTTGAATCATAAATCAGTATAACATTTGAAGGCCTTAATTAGATGCTACTGCTTACTTGAACAGTTTTAATGTTTAAAATAGTAGGTTGAAAAGTGAGAAAAGCATCTATGCCAAAATGAACAGACTGGGGAATTTGTTCTTTATCTGTGTTAAAATGAAAGAAAGAAAAAAGATAACTTTTCTACAGTATACGTAAGTCAACAAATAAACAAATATTTGTTCGCTACCTCCTATTGGGGTTGGCAGTTTCTGCATTTTGCAATTACTATCTGCCAGTTTATTGTGAACTATAGATTCAATTGGTCCTATTAATTTTAATTATTTTTTGTGTCCTCATCTATTACTGCTTAAAAGCATTTAAAGAGAACTGTCAAAAGTTGTCAGATTTGGAGCTCTGAAATTGTTTGGTACAAGTAATATTTTTCTTGTGATCAAACATTTGGATACAAAATGAAAGGGTAAACAAAATGTATAACCACTAATCTCAAAAGTGTACATTAGATAATGAGTGTGTGTGTTTCTTCCTAAAATGCTTACAGACATCTAATTGGCAAGTTAATCATATTATGAAAACAATATTGTTAAGGAAAATAGTATAAAACCTTCAACAGCAAGATTTCGGAAGTTGCATTAGATGGTCTTTAAAATTTTTTCAATTTTAAAACAATTTGTCACATTTCGAGGTTTCTTCTCATAGTTTACAAGAAGACCCATAGAAAATAACCTCTTATAGAATTATTTTGTTGAAAGTAAGTATACATTCATATAACTCAAGAACAAGAAAAGTGATCCAATTAAAAATGAGCAGAAAATCTGAGTTAACATTTTTCCAAAGAAGATATACAGACGGCTAAGAAATACATTAAAAGGTATATGACAACACTAATTATCAGGGAAATGTAGCTCAAAATCACAATGAGATATCACCTCATACCTGTGAGAATGACTATTATCAGAAAGAAGAAAAAAAAGAAGAAAAAGAAGGAGAAGGAGAAATAACAAGTGTTGGTGATAATGTGGAGAAAAGAGAAACCATGTGTACTGTTGACGGGAATGTAAAATGATGCAGTCACTATGAAAAACAGCATGAAGTTTTCTCAAAAAGTTAAAAATAGAACTACCTATGACCCAGCAATTCCACTTCAGGGTATATATTTGAAGGAAACAAAAACACTAATTTGTAAAGTTATATGCAACCTCATGTTTATTGCAACATTATTTACAATAACCAAGCTATAGAAGCAACCTCAGTGTCCATGGATGAATGAATAAAGAAAATGCAAATATATATATATGTGTGTATACACACACACATGTACACACACATATATGCATATATATAAACACTCATATATACATTATACACACACACACACACACATATATGTTATTCAGACTTTAAAAAGAAGAAAATCTTGCCATTTTGATAACTTGGATGGACCTTGGGGTCCATTATACAAAGTGGTATAAGTCTGACAGAAATAGATAGATAGATAGATAGATAGATAGATAGATAGATAGATAGATAGATAGATACTGTATGATATCACTTGTATGTGGAATCATAAAACAACACCAAAATAAGATCATGCATATAGTGAGCAGATTGGTGGTTGCTGTAGACAGGGGGTAGGGGGTGGGTGAAACAGGTGAAGGGATTTAAATGGAACTGTTACTGTTGGAGTCCAAGGGCAGGGGGGAGGGAGAGGGATAATGACAGTGCAGAAGTGTAGCTAGCATTTTGCCTCAAATGACTCAGTGAAGAATCACAAGTCATTGAGATTTAGTAGTTTAATTAAAGTGTATATTCTAGAAAGATAGAGAATGTTCCACAGAGGCACATGGAGAAAGACAAAGCATACCTCAAGGAAGTACATTGTCCCAGCGCTGTAACCAACCAAAAGGTCACAAAAAAAGAGAGCCCAGAAGAGCAAAAAAAGGCCCTAAGTCAAAATGTCTGCCTTATATTTGGGCTGTGATGGGGTGGTTCCAAAGGCATTCCTAAGTGATTGGTGACTGAGGTCATTTTGATTGACATGTGGCTGCTATATAACTCTTTGCCTAGTGTGCATGTGCATACCCAGAATTCTACTACAAATGGGGAGTTCTTTGGGTGGTCTCTAGGCTGGGCCCCTATTCTTTTGTTCCCTGTCACTCATGTTTGACTAGACACCTAACAGAACCACCTTTCAGTTATAAAATAAATAAGTAATGTACAGCATGGTGATTATAGATAATATTATTGTATTGCTTATTTGAAAATTGCTAAGAGGGTAGATCTTTAAAGTTCTTATCACAAAAAGAATTGTAACTATATATATGGTGATGAATGGTAATTAGACTTATTTTGGTGATCAATTCACAATATATACAAATATTGAATCATTATATGGTACACCTGAAACTAATATGTCAATTAATTCAATAAAAAAGTAAGTGCAGATGAACAATTAATTCATTTGTCTTTTAAACATTCATTTTCTACTTAAATAAATAGATTTAGTTTGTCTATAGATGAGTTATAGTTGTAATTGTAATTAGTTATAGTTACAGTTATGAAAGAGTAGATGTTTAGTCTGTAAAGTGTAGCTGAAAAGTTTTGGAAATCGGTATGCATTGCTTTCAAATATGTTGCACTAATTTTTTATTTTTATTTATTTAATTAATTAATTAATTAAATTATTTATTTAATTTTATTTCATTAGTTTCAAGTATACAGTACATTGGTTAGACATTTATATAGTTTATAAAATGATTTCCCTAATTGCTTTTTCTCTCTTCTGGCTCTTCACCTAATCAATACATTAATGCTAAATACATTCCCTATGCCATGCTCCCCATCCCTGTGAGCATCTATCAACTACTAATTTGTCCTTCTTTAACCCTTTACTCCATTCTCCCTGCCCCCCAGATCCCTTCCCACACTTATTTTTTAACACAAGAGATTCCTCAATTGTGTGCAGGTTTAGCTTTGTGAAACTAAGTAAATCTTTCTGTTTATGAGAGATTCTATTTCTAACATTTTTTACTTCTCTCACAAAATTTGAGAGAGAGTAAAAACAATTTACCTAATGCATATGCAATTCACTTTGCTTCTCATGCCAACAGATTCAGGGGCGGATTTTTCTAATCATCAATAATGTACAAGAGTTGCCATAGAACCTAATTTTGAGAGAAGTGAAGAAATTCTCCTTCTTCTCTTTACACTCTTCTATCTTTCTCTATTTGTTGTTTGAAGGCATAAGGTTGGAAGACATCTATTCCTTGTGAGGATTTTGTTTGTTTGTTTGTTTGTTTTGGTACTAGGGGCAAGGTGTGAGCTTGGGAAGATAAAGGAGAACCTGTCATTGCCTCTCGACTTGAAAGAAAGGAGCGAAAAGGAGGTCTTTGAGGTCCTCTTTCTCCCAAGCACACACCAACAGAACACATCTTAAAGTAACCTTTACAAAAGGAGACCCATCAACTATAATGAATGTACATGTACATTTGGTTAAAGTTATTGTGCATCATATTTCTTAGAAATTTCCTCAAAAGAAGTAGAATAAAAGAGTAGAAAGTGATGATTAGTGACAATATTCTTTTATCACAATATGTCGCTGATGTTATGAGTAGGGGTCTCCCTGAGAAGTTCATATATGAGCCAAGACCTGAAAGGCATCAGAAAGGAAGCCATCTAAGTATTCAGAGATATGTTTTTTTTTATTGTTTTGTTTTGTTTTGTTTCATTTTGTTTTGTTTTGGTCAGACAGGAAGTATATGAAATATAAATTTCCTGATGGGAGGGTGTACTTAGTGTTTCAAAGAGCAAGAAAGAAGCTGATGTAGCTGGTGAGATGACCTCTGGTGGGAACGGATAGGAAATGAAGTGTGGGAGCTAGTTTGCAGTCAGAACATGAAGGAAAAAAAGACTATATTAAGGCTTTTAAAAAATTTTCTGAGTGAATTTGGAAGCAACAGAGATTATGTTATCTTTAGAGGAGTGAAATAATTTGATTTATGTTTTAAAAACTTATTTTTGTCCCTACGCAGAAAATAGATGGTGGAGCTAAAGGGAACAGCCAGGAAGACTATTTAGGAGAGCAAACATAATGGCTAGAAGGAAGATAATTATTTACTAAACAAATATTGTAGAAGAGAAGGGGTCAGATTCCAGATTTATATTGAAGCAGCACTGAAACATGATCTTAATGAATTAGATATATGTCACGAGAGGCTAATTGAGTGATGTTATAGTTGCTGAGCTGGGAAAGACCAGAAGTAGCATCTTTTATTATTATTATTTTTTGGAAGATTTGGATATGGAGAATGCAACTCAAAAGTTTGATTGTAGACACATTTAGTTTAAGACATTTCTTAAATCTACTTTAGAAAAATAGTAAGATATGAATCTAAAATTTTGTGTATCATTTGCATATATTTTGAATGGTGTTGGATAAGATATCATGAGAAACGAGCATGGAATTGTACAAGGACTGAATCCTGGGGCACTCTGATATTTAGAGATGAAGCAAGTGAGAAGGAAGCAGCAAAGGCAACTGAGGAAGACCCAGTAAGGAATGAAGACAGAGAGAAAAGCGGGAGGGAAGAGATAGATGATGGATGGATGAATGGATGGATGGATGGATGAATGGATGAATGATAAATATGAAGATAGATAGATAGATAGATAGATATAGACAGACAGACAGATATGATAGCTATAGATACAAGTAAATGATAGATATAGGTATAAATAGGTAGACGATAAATAAAGTTATAAATAGATGACAGATGATGATAGATATGTAGATGATAATCCATCCCAGTGTTCAGGTAAAGATCATATTTAAAGGAAGAGAAAATAATAAATTGCTCAAATGCTGCTAATAGGTTAAGTATGATGAAAATGAGAAAAATATTAATTGGATTTGAAAATATGGAAGTCATTAGATAAATTGATAAGCATAGTAACAGTGTTAGGAATAAGAATCTCATTGGAGTTGGGGAGAATGGAAAATAAAAATAGAGGTTATCAATAATGCTATACCATTTTGCTTTATACTGGAGCGGATTGGTTGGATGGTGATTGACTAAGACCAAGGGAGGATATAGATATTTAAAGGTAAGAGACATTAAAATGTGTTTATATGCAAATATATAGAAAAAATGTTTGATTTCTGTTACCCCCACCAGAATATAAACTTCCTGAGGGTGGGGATCTTATTAGTGTTGTTCACAACTTGCACTTTAAACATCTGTGTGCCTGACTCCTGTGTATTTGTTAATGAACATATATTCAATAAAAGAAGATTATGCTGGATTTGATTTTGGCAAAGTCACTTTATTCCTTTGGTTTCCTGTAACATAACAGGACATAAACTACTCAACCTGACACTCCATCCAAGGGCCTAGGCACATTTCTGCATTTGGCACTCATTAATCTGATTCAAGGCATATTTAAGAGAAAGAAAAGAGAATTGAGAAACAGTTAAGGAACTGAATCTTTCCACTGAATTCTTTCACTGAATACCAGTGAAATGTGAATCTTCTGGCATGTTCTGATGTCAATCCAAACCTTGGGGTATATCTATTTGACTTCTTCATTTATGCTATTAAAATATATAGTGATTGTAATTGTAAATAGCAGTTGGTAAACAGTTTTAAGACTGAGCCTGAGGGAATTAAGAGAGAAGAGCTAAAATAAAATCAGATTAGAAAGTCCAGGGCTGCACACTAACATTCACAGAGATTAAATGTTTTCTTTGTAGTTCGATAAACTGTTCTTGTCCTGTTATCGTGAATTTAAATAACAAGAAATTCTGCATTCAAAATGGAAGAATGTTGGTTTTGCGATATATTGCTAATAAAAAATAAGAAAACTATTCTAAATTTACTGTGTAATATTTCTATATGGAACTCAAGAAATTGGCACTTTTTTCAAAATGGTCCTATCAAGGAAGGATTCAAGTATTCAAACCCCTACACTAGAGAGCCTTGAATGTGAGTTATGTTTAAAAATGGTAAATTTATCTAGAAAATTTATGCTTTCTCTACTGTACTTCAGGCAGCATTATCTGTCTGTAGCTTCATATTTAGGGAATACTGTATCCTGTAAGACTGCATTCGCAGTGCTTTTTCTAACTTGATTGCTGCACTTAACATTTGAATAGATAATTCAGAAAGGAAATAAAAAAAATCAATACCCATCACTAAATCAGGGAGTGGAATTGGAGAATAAAGTTGAGCTGAAATGAATTTAGAAATTCTAGTGAGAGATTTTCATGCTCACTCGAACTTTCAATATTAAAATAATTGGACTGCCAATTACTTTTCTTTCTGGGTTAGGACAAGAATAATATGAAAATTTTACTATTTTTTCTACCTAAAATGTACATTCATTTAAACAAAATACAGTTGTATCAGACAAACTTTATTAAAGGTCATAAATATATTCCTATAAGAACAGCATCTACAGAAACTTTTGTTCCTCGTTGCATATCAGGCAATGGAGACACTAATTTAGAGGAACAGAATTCCATGGATAGTGATTGTGAGGGAACTGAAGCTCGTTTTGTAAGTTCTAGAAGTATTCTGACCATTTATTTTGTGCGTTGTAGGTCAGGTACTCTTGGTGTCTACCTGAGGGATAAAAAAAAAACCTAGTTTTCCCCTATTTAAGTCTGGCATTCTTAAAGTTGCATATGCTATTTAAATTCAGAAACACCATTCTAAATTGTGAGTTTCTTAAATATAGTGCTATGGGTTTGAAAGCAGACTTCCTTTCATTCTTCTCTTGAACATTTTTGTACCACCTGGTTTTTCATAGAAAATCCTTGAGATTCCATGATATTGGTTATTTACACAACTTTTTTTTTTTTTCTGGCCAAACATCCAGGCTAGCAGAAAGATAGAGTGTGCCTTTTCCCATTTTCTTTTTCAAGGTTTTGAACTAAGTTTTCTAACAGTTTCTCATTGAAGATGTCTTTCCATCTATTTCACCTTTAGTAGTGTGGAAATAAACAAAAGTCACTCAAACTAGAATAAACAGAAGCTATTTATTTAGAGCTCGCTGTAGCAAAGGAGTTAGCCAACATCACTTGCTTTTGGCAGGCAAAAGAATGAGAAAACAGTGAAATTAAGGAAAAGTGTCAGGTGTACTTTGACTGGAGTTGTTTGCATTTTATGTGATTGGTTTGGAGAGCATCTTTTACTTTCTCTGGTTCTGCTCCAGTTATTGTTCCTACATCAGGGGAATTTTTAGGCCAGAGAGTGTCAGATATGGTGTCAAGATTTTTACCTAAGGTATACATCAAACATAGTGGAGAAGGCAACAGTAAATTCAGAGAAGATACAACTTGATTAGGAATTGAAGAGTCCTCTGGAACATCAAGGTATGGTCAGTCTGATGTACATCTAATACTATTATTCATTTTCAAAATAAATCTTTCCCTATTAAATTTGTAAAGTTGTTATCACAGAGCTGGTGACTGCCAGAGAAGAGAGGGATTGAGGGGCTGGGTGAAAAAGGGGAAGGAATGAAGAAATACAAATTGGTAGCTACAAAATAGTCATGAGGATGTGAAGTACAGCATAGGGAATATAGTCAATAATTGTAATAACTATGTATGGTACCAGATAGATACTGGATTACTTGAAGGGATCACATTGTAAATTACATAAATGCCTAAACACTATGCTGCACACCTGAAAGTAATATAAAATTTAAAAAAAAAATAATTGTTTCAATTTTTTGTAAGGTTGCAAAGATTACTTTTAACTAATGGGAGATAGGAAAAAACTCTGTGGAATGTTTAGCCAGAGGAAGAGCTTTAGCAGAGGTGGCAGAGTGAAGGTGGCAGAGTTTAATATAGAAAGAGTAACTCATTCATATATTTGTTGGCCATTTGTGTGTCCTATAGGGAGAAGTGTCTGTTCAGCTCCTCTGTCCATTTTTTGATTAGATCATTTGTTTTTTTTGATGTTATTGAGTCGGATGAGTTCTGTGTATATTTTGGATATTAGGCCCTTGTCGGAGGCGTCGCTTGCAAATATATTTTCTCATTCGAATGGTTGTCTCTTTACCTTGTTGACGATTTCTTTTCCTGAGCATAAGCTTTTTAGTTCGATGTAGTTCTATTCATTTATTTTAGCTTTTACTTCCCTTGCAGTCAAATTCATAAAATCCTCCTTTAGTCCAAGATCCTTGAGTTTCATTCCTGTGTTTTCTTCTATGTATTTTATCGTTTCAGGTCTTATATTCAGGTCCTTAATCCATTTTGAGTTAATTTTGGTGTGTGATGATAGACAACAGTCTCGTTTCATTCTATTGCAGGTGGCTTTTCAGTTTTTCCAGCACCATTTATTGAAGAGGTTTTCCTTTCTCCACTGTATGTTTTTGGCTTTTTTTGTCAAAAATTATTTGCCCATATAAATATGGGTTTACTTCTGGACTCTCGATTTGGTTCCACTGGTCTGTGTGTCTGTTTTTCTGCTAATACCATGCTGTTTTGATTATTGTTGCTTTGTAGTATAATTTGAAAACCACAATGAGATACCATCTCACACCTGTTAGAATAGCTATAATCAACAGCACAAGCAATAACAAATGTTGGAGAGGATGTGGAGAAAAAGGAACCCTCATACACTGATGGAGGATCTGCAAATTGGTACAGCCACTATGGAAAATAGTATGGAGGTTCCTCAAAAAACTAAGAATTGATTTACCCTATGATCCAGCAATCCCTCTACTGGATATTTACCCCAAAGACTTGAAAACTCATATGTGAAAAGATATTTGCACATCGATATTCATAGCAACATTATTCACAGTGGCCAGGACATGGAAGCAACCAAAGTGTTCTATGATAGATGATTGGCTAAAGAAGCTGTGGTACATATATACAATGGAATATTTCTCAGCCATAAGAAGAGATGAAATACTGGCATTTGTGACAACATGGATGGAACTCGAGATAATCATGCTAAGCAAAATAAGCCAGACAGAAAAAATTGAAAATTACATGATATCATGCAAACCTAAAAGTAACAAATGAACAGTACAAACAAACTGAGACTCATGGACATGGACAACAGACTAGTGGTTACCAGAGGGTAGGGGATGCAAGAGGAGGGGAGAGGTAGATGGTTAAAGGGGGTCAAAGAAAGGGGGTAGGGGAAGGGTGACATGGGTAAAGGGGATCAAATATATGGTAGCTGAAGGAAAGTGGACTTTGGGTGGTAAGCACACAATAGAATATATAGATATCAAATTACAATGCACCCCTGAAAATTATATAATTGTATTAACCAATGTTGCCCCAATAAAATTAATAAAAATAAAATAAAATAAATAAAATATATTCATGAGTTCTTATCTATACATGGTTAGTAGAGAAGTGATCACTTGGTTGTTTACTCTTGGGGCCATAAGTTTAATTTTAGTTTTCTCTATTTTTTTTTTTCCAGAATCTTCTGTCAGGTGTTGTAATTCAGATAAAAGGGCTATTTCCCATTGTAATCTCTATCTTGAATTCAGTCTACAATTTCAGTTTTAACATCATTGATATTAAATGATATAAAATTATTTTTTATATCAACACCTTCTTTAACTCTCATATGTTGAAGATACTATAGTCTATCCAAAAAATCTCCTAAATTTCATCTTTTCTATGTTTGCATGAGTAGTTTATAATCTAATCGATTTTTATTGGTAATCATTTGAGTATATATTTTAGGAGACTTTATTCGAATTTTGGTTAAATTTTGACTTGTTTTTTTTTTTGTTGGAGGAAGAATTATGTGGGTCTCTGTGTCAGTCCAATCAGATTTTGTCATCTAGGAGCTAGCATCTGAGGTCACAGCCACCATGTGTACAAGTTGGAATAGGGTAGATAACCCTGGGTGGTATGCATTCAAAAGAATTCTAAATTCTTGTGTGCTGGCCTTGTCTGAGTTTATAGAATTCCTTTAGTATAACACTTAATTCAGCTCAGGTTCAGATTTTAAAATCTGTCATTGACTGTATGACTGGCTTACATGAGAGATGAATATTTAGAGGCAACTGACATTTGGGAGACTAAAGATAGTCTGGGTGAATGAAGGAATTCTGTAAAAGGGAAAAGGAGAGAGAAATAAGAGGAAGTACAGAAGGAGAAAGACTGAAGGGATAGAGAAAGAGGGAGAACTTTATATAGGGTGATAACTAGAGGACAATAAAAAAAGAAGAATTTACTAGGTAGATATGTCAAGTTTGTTGTTGCTTAATTTTGTCAAATTTTTCATTAGCTTTGGAAAAAGACTCTTTTAGTGAAGGATGTATTGATTCAGAATTTTATTTGGAAGGTTCTGTATACCAATTAAAAATACTGTCCACATCTAAGAAATTTTATTCCATTTCTTTTCTGTTACCTCTGAAATGAATAATTTTGAACAAGGTAAGTATTCCCCAGACTGACCACTGAAAATCTAAATCATTCTTATTGAAGTTATACCTTTTAAATTTTACATTTAGAGAGACGAATGAAAAAAATTTGAATTATAATGGAAGTCCATGTAAGAGTCATGAGAGATTGAAATATGTGGTTGAAAGTGATGCTTCCATACTTTGCAGCTAAGGTTCACAGTATGATAGTTAGACACCTCCAAAATCTGACCCAAAAGTCTGTGCTCTCTGGCAGGCAGAAAATAGAATTCTCTCTTTGGATAAAAACTATGCGGAATCATGGCATGCTAAAATCACAGGAGACTCATATTTATCTAAGTCAGACTTTTATTCTATAAAAGGAAAGACTGGAACACAAAAGTAAAATATCTTTTCAAAGTTTATAGCCATGATAAATTTATTTCAACTACTAAATTGTTTTGTATCTCTAACAGACCAAAATCTATAAGTTAACATATAATACTAATTCTCTTATATTCAATCAATAGTTAAAAAAATCTTGTGATGAAGCAATTAAACAATATCCCTTATGACACTAAAAGACCACCTTGTTTAATCTTTTTGCTTTTTGGTAAGATTTTTCTTTAACATTTTGTATACTCTCCCCCAGGCAGTTTATAAGCTGTTATTTATAATAGTTATTATAAATTTCTAAATTGCTATACTGTTTTTTTAGGACCTATTGAAACAAGACTGCTTGTGTTAATGGCTCCAAGATTGATGTTTCTGATTTCTATTACCCTTTTTAATTTCAGAAATTCTTTTTTCTCCAGCTATCATTGTTCATTTTGATATTACCCACTTTATAACTATATGTTTACTTCTAAATCATATAAGTCTATCCAATATAATTTTGAATTCATAGAAAAAAAAACAGGGGGCTTGCCATAGACCAAATTTCTGTGACCCCTACTCTCAATTTTTATACTGGAACCTAATCTCTAATGTGATGAAATTTGAAGATAAAGCCATTAGGAGGTTATTATATTATAAAGTAGGAGCCTTCACAAATGGTGTTAGTGTCCTTATATAAGAGACTCCAGAGGACTTTCCTGTCCCTTTCTGTCATATGACTTTACAGTGATAAGATGTCCATCTAGAGACCAGAAATTGGATCCTCACTAGACATTGAATTTTCTAGCGACTTGATCTTGAATTTCTCAGCCTTTAGAGCAGTGAGAAATAAATTTCTGATCTTAACAAGCCACACAATCTATGATATTCTATGATTGTAGGCAAACATACTAAAACAGGGCTATTTTTATGGATATCTTTGAAAATATCACCTTTGAAGATCTAATTAATGCATACTTTCCATAGATAACATTTGAGTTCAAGATTTGCTTCTGGAATTAACTCCTATGAATCCTAATGAGCAGTTTAGTTCCAACTTCTCAGCCCCTGAATACCATGTATTTAGACAAGTACACACATGTTTTAAAATTTTTTGAAGTGTTTTAAACTTATAACAATTATAAAAAAACATAAAGATAATGATCTTTGAGATACAACAATTAAGCATCTCTAATCGTGCTGTCCAATAGCTAGCCATGAGCTACATATGCCTATTGAGCAGTTAAAATGGGGCAAATACAAATTGATATGTAATAGAAGTATAGTTGATTCCACTCCCTCTTAGCTTGTAGAGTTTCTGTTTAAAAATCCAGTGATAATCTAATGGGTTTTCCTTTATGGTTACCCTCTTCTTTTCCCTGAATGCCTTGAGAATTCATTCTTTGTCTTTGACCCAACAATCTCTCCTCTCAGTGTCTACCCCCAAAATTTGAAAATATTTATTCTTAAAAATATATGCACCCTTGTGTTCATTACAGAATCATTCATGGTGGCCAAGACATAAAAACAACCTAAGTACCCTTAGATAGATGATTGGATAAAGAAGATGTGGTACATATATACAATGAGATATTATGCGGCCACAAGAAAAGATGAAATACCGCCATTTGTGACATGAAAGAATCTTGAGATTATCATGCTAAGCAAAATAAATCAGAAAATATTGAGAACCCTATGATTCCACCCATATGTGGGACATAAAACTTAGAGCAACAATTGAACAAAACAAACAAAAACTCATAGACACAGACAACAGTTTAATGATTACCAGAGGGAAGGGAGAGAGTGGAGGTAGATAAGGTTAAAAGGGGTCAAATACAAGGTGATGAAAGGAGATTTGACTTTGAGTAGTGAACATACAACACAATATTCAGATGATATATTATCAAATTTTACATTTGAAACCTATATAATTTTATTAACCAATACCACCCTTATAAATTTAATTTTAAAAAGTCTTTTAAATAAAAAATATAAGTATAAAATACCTAGTTAATTTTTACTACCTATTATAAGAATAATAAAATATATCTTAATATTTTTATATTAATTAGATGGTGAAATAGTAATTTTATATTGAGTTAAATATAATATATTGAGTTAAATTTGGCTATTTCTCTTTACCTTTTAAAATGACTAGTAAAATTTCCCTAATTACACGTGTAGTTCACATGTGTAGTTTGCACTATTTCTGTTAAATAAGATGATCTATAGCATACACAATAAATATATAATAGGTATAATATAAGGCACATACAATGTTGGAAAGCATGCAAATTGACTCAGTTTGGCAATATAGATAGGTCAAGAACCTTATAATATTCCTATTTTTAAACATATTGTTAAGACTTATAGAACAATCCTAGAAAATAATTTGAAGTAGAAACAGAAAATTGTGTACATGCATGCTTATTAAAACTTCATTTATATTGAAAAAGAGAAGTTAGGGGGTTGGGAACTGGATAATGGCCATCCAGGGGTATTTGTGGAGTTTCTGACTACATGTACTCTAAACCCATTGTGACAGAACTTTGGAGTCATTACACTGCAAGGTTGGACACATCTGCTGAGTAATCATGATTTTATTTCAAACAAATCTTACTATTAGCTGAGTTTAGGATTTCAGTGCACACTGTTAACAGACAACAACATCGCAGGTTAGATCATCTTTTAATCATATCAGTATTGAATTTCCGTTAGTTTCAGTAAGCTTCAATCAAGGCTGGGGGGTTGTGATTCTAGGATTAGTTTAGGGGCCATGATTTACACAAATCAGTAATTTGAGCATAAAATTTGGAAAAACATTTAAACATCAACCATTCCAAACTTTATTTTATTTTTTTTCCATAACCCCCACCCCAAAAATGCATATTTCAGTAGGTAAGGTAAATTTTTTCCTAAGGAAATGTTTGAACTAACTCTTCTGACTTCCTGAACCCAAAGGATATAAACTTGCAGTTTTATTCATTGGCAGGATAAATAAGTTCTGGAGATCTAATGCACAACACTGTAATTACAGCTAACAATATTGTATTATATACCTTATAATTGTTAAGATACTCAATCTTAAATGTTTCCATCACAGAAATAGTAATTATTTGACATGATGGACATCTTAGCCAACACTCTAGCAGAAATTGCATTGCAATACACAATGTTATCAAATCATCAGGTTGTACATCTTAAATTTATGCAGTTATATGTCAATTATATCTCAATTTTAAATAAAGAGAATAGGTCATTATTCCCTTTATTATCAGTAGCTATGATAGTAAATGGGAAACAACTAGGGAAAAAAACCTAGAAACTAGCTTCCCTTGTTCATACAAGTATTAATATGTTTCTCTATCACACTTTCACATAATAATTTGTTCATTTTTTATATGCACTCATAAACTCTGAGTTCTACCCACTGTGCACAGATGCCAGGGATATATACTTAGATCAGGCAGATGGGTCACCAGGAGGAAATCACCTTGTGCCATAGGAGACAAACATGGGAAAGGATAATATTAGTTAAAACTACTGGTAATATTACAAAAACACACACCAAATATTATTACACAAAAGGCAGTGGAAAAAAATTCCAGGAAAATGATATCTGGTATGATACAGTGTAAGTAAACCAGTGAAAGAAATGGAATAGGGAATGGAGACCATTTCTGACAGAGGTAGAGGATGAGGAAATGTTTAAATGTAAGAAACAACATGATGTTTCTGGGAAGAAGTGACTCGATCACACTCTTATTCTATAAATACTTTTTGACCACCAGGTGCCAGGAACTCGTTTAGGTCTTGGACTCTTAAGATTATAAGATTATGTTTTCATTTCTTTAGAAATTTGCCATATCTCTTTTTATCAGATTATTACTATTTGTAACATTTCCCAGATGCTAAGGCATGGCTGCCAGCTTTCACTTATGTTTTACAGCAGTGTTGGAAACATATATCAACTCAGACAAGCTCTGTAATAGCTGAACTTGGATTTGATCATGCTCTATATGTAGCTCAACTGAAGAATGAAGATATCCCAAATAATCACCCATTTTAAAATGTTCCTTCATAGATTCTGGGAAATTCAAGAGTCTATCACACCAAAGAAACAGTAACCACAAAATCTGTCATTGTTTGTATCAGTTTCCTATTGCTGCTACTACAGACTTCCACCAACTTATTGCTTAAAAGAACATGAAATTACTATTTTATAATTTCATTAAGTTTATAAATCAGGTGCCAAGAGCAACAACTGCAACAGATTTGGACTGAAAATTTGCCTTTACTCCTAGCATATCTAAGGGAGACAGTTAACATTAATGGAATGGTCCTTGGGGTTTCGCCTGCCCCTTTGGACAGTACACATACCTGAGACAATAGGAGTGCAGGGAAAGCATGGCTGTACCTTAAAGTACCTAAGGAATTTTACCGATTCCCAAGCTTAGGTCCCACTCCAGACTAATCATATCAGGCCTTCTGGGTGCAAGCTCCATTTGTTAAAGTTCTTCAGGTAATTATAATCTATAGGCTATTTGAGAACACTTTGGCTAGTTCCCAAACCACCAAGCAGGAAAATGTATCTATAGACTATACTCTGAGGAGACTGAAGAGAAATAATTGGCACATCCCAGTAAGGGAGCAGATTTTGACAACTTTGACATTCCTTCAATGGTGTAAGGGATGGCAAATGTTACCAACAAGTCTATAGAGGAGTTTCTTTTCTTCATTGATGAGAACTGTCATTATGCAGTTCATGTTCTTGAGATGGCAGTTTGCCTTCTACTTCTTTCCGGGCCCAGCTTTATTCAGTAGAGCCTTGCACAGCCTTAACCAGCTGCTGATGCCAGAGGCCACACATTCACATTCAGACTGTGGACTGAAAAAGACAACATAAAGAATTCATGACAGACCAGGTATTTGTGACTGACAGTAATCTAGAACTTACTGAATGTCATTATTTCCACAGCCCCAAGTAAGAGATAGTAGTTTACATAAAGAAATCTTCAAAGAATATGACATATATTTACCCATTTGGGTTTATGGCCTCCTGAAATTTCATGGGTACATGCAGAGCTTTCAAAACTCCCTGAAATTTTATTTTTAAAAAAATCTGAGTTATATATTTATATATGTTAAATTTTAAAATGACCAAGAGTCCCTACTACCATGGTCTCCCATTTACCTCACCTAAAATGTACCCCAAATCAAAAAGAAAAAATGGGAACTGCTATTTGAGATACTCTTAATTCCAAAATCCAGCTATAACCATGAAAAAACTGCACCAGGAACACATAACTCATCCCGTGAATAATGGCTCACATTGAATTTTGCTTTGATATAATGCCATAGAGAAACAGCTCCATAAAATTATTTTACTTTGTTTACTGAAGATGATTTTCACTCAATTAAATCATTTGCACTCTTATTAGAATCTCTGTGTAAACTTTCTCTTTGTTTTGAGTGTCAGAAATTGTGCTATTTTCTGTTCCTCTTGAAGATCTGGCTTGTTCATCCTTTTAGGATACTGTAAATTTTACCAGTGATCACTTTTGTTTTAGTTTCATTGTCCATAGAGGACTTATTGCAAAAAGCAAAGCTCATCTGTAGATATAAAACTGAAGTATAAGGTCACAGTTGACACATGAGAAAGACTGATGATGGTGAATCACGCAGGTATTCAGTAATCATTTCTGAGGTTCCTTTTACTCATTATTGTGAGACCTGGAACTTCCTGCTGAAATACAGAACTAGTTTAAGGCCCAAAGGTTAGTAATTCTACCTATAACATTAAAGTAGTTCTATATTTAACATCACGAATATGGCGGTAATAAAAAAGAAAGTCAGCAAAGAGCATGCTCTTCACAGAAGAGAAAAGAAGGGGCACAATTTAAAACTTCCAATTTTTTTTCCTCCTATTGAACTCTTTAGACTTTAGCATTTGGAGACAATTTTTTTCTCTTGTTTTTCTTTTCTTTCCTTTTCTTTTCCTTCTATTTTTTAATCTTGCTATTACCTAAACATGTAATAGAAAAATGTAATTATTTTTAAAATTTCAGTGAGACGTGATTACAATCTCATATTAGTATAACAGTTTGAGTACATATTAAATGCAACATGTTACATGTTTGTTTTACTCGTTAGTCTACTTTCACTATCTTTTGAACACATCTTAGCAATGTTACAGAGCCCTGAAAATGGATAATTTCAGTGACCATTATAACACTGTAAAGATATGACTGACAAATAATGTTTGTATTGAATTAATACACAATTCATATTTGAAAATGGGGTAATTTGTTTGGTGACTCTCTTGAATGCTTTCCTTTCAAGGATTACGCTGTCCTTGGGAATAAGACATTGTTAAGTACAAAATACACTTTTCTTTTTTGTAAGATACTGTTAGCTTTAGAAAAGATCACAATCCAGAGAACCTGGGTAAACACAGCTGGGTGATTGAGGAAATAATTAAAGAGAGTGTATCATGAAGATAAATGTGACCTAAAGGTAAAAAACTCTCAGCTTTCAGTTTTTAATATTTGAAGTGTGCTTTATAGCTCATGATCAAAATGCCTTTAGGCAATTGCCTTTAATTTTCTTTTAGAGGTAGAAAAAAACCAGTTTCATTGAGTTGTAGTCACTGTGCATTTTGGAAAGCTTTTCAGAGTCTGAGATTATCCTCTATGGTAATTATAAAAACTTAGAATGACTTTTACAGGTCTATTTTTCTGAAATAGTTACAAGGCATAAGGTTCAGTACACAATTTTATTTCATTTACCCTAAAAACACTACAACGTAGACTTTTTAGTTTTTAAAAAAATCATAAATTTTATTTTTTCAGCAGCTTAGGCTTATAGAAAAAAATTGCACAGTAGATACAAAGAATTTCCATATACTTCCTCTCTACTCTACCCAAAAAGTCTCTCCCATTACTAACATCTTGCATTATTAGTATAGTAAATTTGTCACAATTGATGAACCACTATTCATACATTATTATTAATTAAAGTCTATAGTTTAATTAGGGTTAACATTTTGTGTTGTATGGGCTTTGAGAAATGCATATGTCATGTATTCACCATTAAAATAATTTCACTACAGTACAAGTACTCTGTGCTCTGCCAATTCATCCCTCTATTCCTTCCCACAAGCACCAGGCAACATCTGATCTCTCTACTTTCTCCATAGTTTGCCTTTTTAATATGTCATATAGTTGGACTCATACAGTATGTAGCCTTTTTAAATTGGCATCTTCTATTTAACAATATGCAGGGGGTTTTATTTTGTGGCTTGACGGCTCATTTTTTTAATCACTGAATAATTTTTTATTGAATAATGTCCCATAGTCTGTCTGTTCATTCACTCTTTGAAGGTAGTTTCACTTGCTTCCAAAGTTTGGTGATTACAAATAAAGCTAATATGAACATTTGTATACACAATTTTATGTACACCTAGTTTTCAGTTCATTTGGATAAACACCTGTATGATTGCTGGATCTTATAGTAAGTCTGTTTACCTTGTAAGAAACAGCCAAACTGTCTCCCAAACAGTTTGGGAAATGTCTCCCTTATTTCGTATTTCCCACAATAATGAAAGAGAATGCCTGTTGCTCTACTCCTATACAGAAGTATTTAAAAATAAAGGCTTTAAAGGAGCCAAAGCTCCTGGTATTGCATTTTTGACTCTGATACTTTCTAGCTGTGTGATCTTAGGTGAGTTGCATTAAAAGCATCATGACTCAGTTTTTTCCTTGTAAAAGGGTTAATGATAGGATTAATAAAAGGGTTAACCCTACTTTATAGGGTTATGCAAGAAAGAATAAAGTGATATGCTTAAAGTGCTTAGAACAGTGTCTGGCATGTGATAAATCTCTGTGAATGATAACTATTATCACTGGCATGATGTAGCTAAGCTTTCAGACAATAAAAAAGTTAAAGTTTTGGCCCAAATTTACCACTTTAACAAGTAGAGTGACCAGGATTTAATTTTAGGTTTGTCTCCTGAACTTTGTATGTTCTTCCTAATATTTTATGAAGCTTCTAAAGTTGATAAGTATAGAGAAACACATTGACCTGCTTGTCAAAATTTCTAGTCCAGTGTAAAGCAATTAAGTTTCAGCTGTATATTAACCTAGAGCTCAAGTTGCCAGAAAAACAAAACTAAAAGGATATGCCTTTTGGGACCTATTCTCTTTTTTTGCTAACTTGTATCCCTTGTACGCCAGCAGTTCCCTTCCTCATTGCTCTCATCTTTCCCCTGCTGGCTATGCAGAAAGCCTTGTTGTTCCTGTCCTTTTGTCCAATGTCATATAATAAACCATTAAAAATCACTGAAGACTCTGTCTACAGGTGTTCTATTCTTATTGTTATTATTATTTTGATTTTATTCGCAAAAGGTTCAAGCTTTTTTATTATAATGGTGGTTTCATTAAGTTTAAATGAATACATTTGCGCTGTATTCAGAAGACATATGTAGAAAGCTGAGTTCCAATCTTATCTTTTTATCACACTTCACCAGTCATCCGAAACATATATTTGAATGAACAAATGACACATAGTTTGGGTCCACCAACTCAGGAGGGCTATATGAAAGTAATCATACACAACTAAAGTGAGAGTCTTTCCTCTGAAAAAGAATATCATAACAGAGAAGACCATTGGATTACTAAGATATGGCATAAAGGTGGTATCTGCTTCTAACTGGATAGACTAAGAAGTTGTTGAACTGTGCAATTTTCAATAGAAATTTTATAGATTATTCATTTTACTCCTTTAGAAGTGTTTATATTTTCATTATGTTCTTAAGGTTCATTATTTTCAAGGAAAATTGATAAGCTATTGTTTGAATGTATGTTTGTTTGTAATTTCTTTTCTTTGTCCTTAAAACATTAATTTGAAATGAATTGCACAAAATTTACTGGTCTTATTCATGCTTTTACCAAAGAACTGGCTGTCATCTCATCAAAAGTGTAATTGTTTTTTTTTGTTGCTGCTGTTGGTGTTCTCTTTTAGATGAAAGTCTCAACTGTGTAATACAATTATCTGCTCTTTTTAGGTGGAACACTCCAAACTCAATTTCAATATTTATCAGTGCCTTGGGGTCATTTTGAACAAGTTATTCCAATGTGTGGTAAGACAATGGGTATATATTATCACAGTATGTAAAACAATTTGTTAACAACCTAAAAAGACACAGCATCTCCTCTTTGTAGCACTTACATTTATGTCTGTGTGCACAAGTGTGTGCAATTTCTTAATTTTACTGTCCTCACTCATAACTACAGCTTTTTATTATTACTAGTATCTTGCTTGTACCAATCCTCTTTACCTTTTGTTTGAAAATTATTTTAATGTGTTAAGATTTAAGAAGAAGATATATATACCATACTGTAAATAAACCGAATAAACATTTTCATGCTATCATCTTCTATCTTATTTGACCATGGAATTCAGTGTCTCAGAAGCATGTATTTGAATATACTGTTTAGAATCTTGGACATTATAAGAGGTTAAGTCCTTTGAGGATACCTTAAGCTTGGAATGAAAACGCTGGTTTGAATTACAGCCTTGTCATTTATGAGGTTTGATAGAGCGGTTATAGAATTTGCTAAATGGGAGCTGATATTATTTTTCCTATGGCTATATTTGCCTTAGTTTTCTTTTGAGAAAACAGCATGTATTGACAGTCTAATAATTTGATATCACTGATGTGACTCTCAAAGAAAACAATGTATGTAACAGTCCTCCATAAACTATAATAAATCACACAAATGTCAGGTTTGTCTCTTTTACCATTTTATGTAGTTGGCCCTCTTCCAGAGCTTTGAGATTGCCAGCAATTTGATGTAAAATTAAATAGGTTGTCACAGGGTTGTGTGTTTAATCTGTAAACAAAATTTGATGTCTATTAGTGTTGTTTCCCAAATACGCACTATCTTTGAACCCTGGAAGCCCATAAAGAAAAAAAAAAGGCACCACCTCCCTTTCTTTCTCATTCCCTCCTGCTTGATTAAGGTTTAATGGGAACATAGATATTGAATGCTGTCCATAGCTGTGGCCTGCTAAGTGGCCTACTCTGATGGATAAATCATATTAAATTATGCCAGTGCAGGTGTGCAAGAAGAAATAGAAGAAACACATTCTTCTTTGACTAACATATTCTTCCAGCTGGCCCCAGGCCACATCGTAGTTTATCAGTCTTGTGGAAGCTGCCATTAGCTGCTATTGCTGAGCTCTAAGCTCTGTAGGCTTCTGGCTTCAATTCTGCTCCTACTGTGGGATCTATTCTTTTGAGGATACCAGCACATAAGGGACAAGAGTTCATTATACAGCTGATCTCAAACTTATGAATCATTAGGTCTCAACCTAGTGTCTATTTGGAGCTTTGCCTTGTTTTAATTGCTGAGCAAATTATGGAATAAGTTCCCTCTCTATATATAAGCTCAATGACATAGTCAGGAGAAAGATATATAAATATATGTAAAAAAATAAGTACAAAATGATGCGTTATAGACAAAGGACTTTAATCCAGTCTGAGCTAGATTAAAGTTTTTTGAAAAAAGCAATATTTCAGCTGAAATTTTAGGAATTTAGACAAATTTCTAAGGAAGAAAGAATGAGTTCTGAACCTTCCATGCTACTGAAGGCCTGTACCTCCAAACTCAACTAATTTTATAAGAACACATTGTTTCTTTTTTGATATCTCCAGAACTTTACCCCTAATCTTCTTTAGCAATCTCTCCTATTCATGTAAATTGTCACACGTGGCATCTGCCTTCACTTACAAAGGTGACTCCACAGACCAGTTGTTTAAAAAGACGTTAGCTAAATGGGTAGGGCATAATGGTCAATGGCTCATTTATTATTCCAACCTATTTGAGACCTTGACTGTAGTGAGACTTGGCTTTCAAGAATGTCTTGGCCTAAGCTCATTTTATTATTATTTTTTTAAAATAAAGCCTCCTTAGCATGATTCACTTGAAAAAATGTATCTTTTGACATTGGCAATTCAAATCTTCTTGTTAATATTCCACTAAAATATTATTTTTTATTTTACTTTACATCTATCTTGCTTTTTTTCCCCTCTAATAACCTGAGGCATCTAAGACTTTTTCTTAATCATTTAGCCTGGCATTGTATTACAGTAATCAATAATCAGTGTCCTGAACTTCATTCCACTACTCAAGTTCACATACTTCCAATAACATTATTCCTTCACCTCTGAGTGTTTCACATCTATTCTGTGCTTCCCTGTATGATGAGGACTCTGTCTTATCATGGCTGCATTTCTGTATTTATAAATTCTTTTCAATACACACTTTAGTTCAATGTAGTTTAATGGACTGTTTGTAGAAAACCAACAGAATTTCACCTGGGTTATTATGACAATAAATTAAGCAGTTTTAGAGATAGCAGTATGAGTAAGCATAAAAATGAAAACCATCTTTGAAAATCATTGGATGTCAGAGAATGAAAACTACATGAGGAAAGAAACTATGTTTATTTTGTTTCTCACTCTAGTCCCTATTACAGTGTTTTAGTCATATTACATTTAATTAATATTTATTGAATTAAAAAATAATTTATGACAAAGCAGATAATTCAACCAGTTATTTATCCAAATGAGCTAAGTGTAGATGGGAAGATCAATTAACAAACAGATAGATTTTTTAAAAAAGGAAAACAAGAACAAAGTGAGCAATCTTAAAGGAGTGGATAAGAAGAAATGACTGGAAAAACCCTTAAATAACAACCTTAGCTTTATTTTTAGGCTATCCAGAGGTTATAAGTGAGAAAGGATTTATTAAACTTACTGACCTAGCAAGGCTACTATCTTGAAATCCAAATTATATTTATTTTTTAAAATTCTGCCCAAATGAAATTTCAGATTGTTCTATTATTCTCACATAGATATAATCTCTTATTTCTTTATTTTTTTTATAACCCACAGATTGACATAACTGTTTTGTCTTGCCTTCCAAATTATAAGATGTTTGAAGGCAGGGTTCATGGCTCATCGATCTTTGCTTTTTCCCTTCCTTTCATCTGTAATAAATGGTTCAGTGCCTGCCCAACAGCACAGGCATGATGTGTGCTGCTGGAGCTGATGAGTAGGATGGCTAGAGCCCTGAGGAGTGAGGCCAAGAGCTCTTAGACAAAGCATGAATAGGATGCACTAGAACAAGGCCAGCCTACCAAGGAGACCTGCAGTCTGGCTGCCTACTGACCTTCAGTTATACCAGTCTTCTTTCAGCGTTTTGAAACTGAAAGGAAATATACTGCCTTTGATTAGTTTTTAAGGAGGAGTCTCATAAAAAGCATGCTATATGTGCCAAATCCTTTACATGAAATACAGTGTAACTGATGGCTCTTCATTAGCATTTTATTGGTGCTCTTTAAAACACTTACTGGGCAAAACGCTCCAGAAGTTCACTCTCTTCGGTTTATATCACTGCTGTGCCAAACACTTAGATATTTTACTAAATTAAATATAGGATTTTAACTCCTTTGGAAAATAGAATACATTTGGTATAGGTATTAAAAGAAATAGATCCTGAATTTCAAGCCATTCAAAGTTTTTAAGTTTATGTTTTAATGTACTAAACATCTAAGAGAATAAAACACAATGTTTGATGGGTTATTTATTCACAAAATGTATCCTTCATAACTGAATATAATATAAATAATCTCAATGTTGTGTTATTCGTGTTTTTGTTATTGTACTTCTTATATTATTGTTATTGCATTGAAATTTGTGGGTCTTTGATAAATTTGAGCACCTAACAACTATTTTTCTGTTTATAAAGAGTTTGTCATTATGTTCCAAAGGGAGACAGTATAACGCTGTCTGGACAGTTATACTGCCTGGGCTCCCGTCTCTCTGAAGTATATAATTTGCACCTACAATACGTTTACTTATTATCTTTGAATTCAGTTTCTTTGTTCCGATAAAATAGGAATTGAATCTTAATGTCAAATCATGATATAGAACAAAAGATATCTTTTGCAAAATGATCCATTAAGTCATACCACTAAGAAAAGGGAAGAAAACAGTACAAATTAAAATCTGACTTACTCTTTATTGATTGTAAAAATATTACTGCTTGAAAAGCCAAGGTTTAAGAGAATAATCGCTCTCCAGTTTGTTCCTTTTTCTTTGCAGTAATAATTTTGTGTTGG
Organism: Eidolon dupreanum; assembly: GCA_028627145.1. NCBI lineage: Eukaryota > Metazoa > Chordata > Mammalia > Chiroptera > Pteropodidae > Eidolon > Eidolon dupreanum. The sequence goes on from CM053515.1 coordinate 53,705,465, forward strand.
CTTCAAAGTCATTACGATTAGTTTACTTGTCTTTAATTTCTGTGTCTTGTAGTTATTTTTATTCTAGAACTTTTATCTCAGTCTTTTTGCCCATTATATTCTGGAATTTTTGGTCATGACTTGGATTAGGAATATCAAAGGGAATTTGTGACTCTTCCAAGAAAGAATATTTGAAAATATATATATTTATAAGTAATTCTTAAAATCTTATATGAGAAGAGGAGATCTAATAATGGAATGAGCACTCTTAATTACCTTCTAACTAGGATTCTATTATCATTAATTGATCTGCTAAAACTAATTAAACAGTTATGGAGTAAATCATTTAGTAGTTACATTTAGACATAGCTCAAATGACAATTTAGAACCCTAATGCCACTAATACTATTTGGAAAGGGCATCAGTGATTTTAAAATTCTACTTCAAAACTAAACCTAGCTGTCTATAGGAACTCACACATAGCTCCCAGTGGATATATCCAGAAGAAATGAGAGCACCCTACATTGATATTTTCTTCTAAATGTACTCCACAGCAACAGCTAACCTAATTATAAGAACAAAAATACCTGTAGCTGTGTTAGGAAATAAGAGTATTTATTTCTATCATAACTATTTTACTGGTTTGTTGGTAAAGTAATCAGGTAAAATAATGTCGACACATTCTCTGTATATTTTAAGAAAAGGCTATAATTAATAGAATCTACAGGAGAACTTGAAGGAAGGATATTCTAATTATACAATGATAGCCAGTGGGTGTTTAAGTGAATCAATCTTATACTTTTAAATTATAATAATTTAATAATTTATTACCTTTTGAGTTTTCACCCAGACTTTCTCTTGGAGGGATGAATCAACAACAACAAAAACGTAATCATAAATTAAGAGTGTCTCATAAATTTTGTAAATGATGTCTTTAGTTGAGTGATTTGTCAAACTTATACCTGCTATCACTCTATTTGGCTAACTATCAAAGTAGCAATATCCATCCCCTTTTGAGAAATGTTAACTCAGCATCCAAATTTAATTCTTATTTTCAGAAAGTTAGAGATTATATTTTGAAATACACTAATTTTACCATATATCCATTTCTTGCCTAACATCATTTGTAATTTAAGTATAATGTTGTTCTTCATTGTTATTTACTAATCAGACAAATATATAAACATAGACATTTATTATCTAACATAATATTTTATTGATAATCCCACTAGAACTAATAACAATAGTCTGACTATGCTTGACTTCTCATCAATTATTTGAATTGGATTAGAAACAGTCACCACGAATTCATTTTCTAAATGTTCACTTACTTGGGAACTCAGAGGGTAAGAAGAGCTTGTTCATTTCACCATTAAAATTGAAAGATTTTGACAATAAATTGATTTGAAGGTTAAATTTAATTCACAGTATAAAATTGTTTTTATGGAAGGATCAATGAAATTCTTCCTATGTTCAAAATGCTAAGAAATTTCTTTAGGCATTGAAATGATAATGACATGATAGTGGAAATCTGAATCCTTGAATCTGGGACTCTTTTTTTCTCCAGCTGGAACTATTATATCTGTCATCTGAATATTCACGCACTCACAATGATAGTTGAAATGAGACTTTTCTTCCTTTTGTGTACAGTGTAGCTAGAAGATATTTAGAGTTGGAATACAAGAATTTGGAACTCTGAACACTTAAAAAATAGCTCAGATTTATGGTTATATGTAGAGTGACCCTCCCATACCACCAAATAATTATATCTCTAAAAATATGTCTTTTTAGATGACACAATGAATTGTGTCACCCATGTCCTATATGATAATGATCTAATTTGTGAACCTAAGACCCACGATAAAGCTATACTACTGTGAACATGCCTATTTTAATCTTATTTCAAAATTATATAGTATTTTGCCTGGTTAGCAATTGCAGATAGGTGATAATTTTACATATTGAATTTTACATTGCACCAAGATACTTTGGCAGTACTGTAATCACACAATATTAAAATAACCCTATAGGCATTAAAATGTCCACTAGAATATTTGAAACTCACAAAACATTTTAGGAATATTATAATAAATATCCATGTATATATTGCCAAAATTTGAAAACATAATGTTGTCAATATATTTGAAAGCCTCTCAGGCCCACTCCTCACTCACATTCTCTTCCTTTTGTCTCAGAGGTCATTATTATTCTTGTAGTAACCATTTTTATCTCCAAGTATCACTTTGTATTTTTTTGAACAACTTTTCAAAGATATAATAACAGCACATAATTCACAAGTTTTAAGTATTCACTTTAATGTCTTTTTATTATATTAACAGAGTTGTGCATCTATCACCACAGTCAATTTTAGAATGCTTTTGTTACCCTAAAAAACTCACATTCTTTGGCTGAAAATTCTCAAACCTCCATCATCCCCCAGCCCCAGACAAACACTTCTCTACTTGTGGTTTCTATAGATTTGTCTCTTCTGGACATTTCATATAAGTAAAACCACACCATATGTGGTCATTTGAAACTAACTTGTTTCATTTAGTATAATGTTTTCACAGTTTGTCCATGTTATAACATGTATCAGTACTTCATTTCTTTTTATTTCAAATAATATTTCTGTGTACGGATATAACACATTTTATTCACTCATCAGTTCATGGACACTTTGAGTTTTTTCCACTTTTTAGGTATTATAAATATTGCTCTTAAGAAGACTTATAAACAAGTTTTAAGTAGACATGCTTTCATTTCTCTTAGGTTTGAAATTGCTGGACCGTATGATAACTTTATTTTTAGATATAGATTTATAAAGGTGTCCTTCTTCCCTCAACAGAAAGAACAGAATTTAATCACCAGGGAAAATTCTAGACCCTTATCAGCTGAGAGACAAGACCAGGGAATCTGCATAATAAACCTTGCAAAACTAGCCCATTTTCAACATTAGTTTCTCCATATATTTGTGTTACCAAAATTCACCCTCCTAGAAGGTCAAAGTCCTTTCCCTGTACGTTTTTATTTCTCTAGAAATGTATTGTTCTTTTGTTAGAATGGTATATAAACCCAAATTCTAATCACCCCTCTACTTTACTGATCACAGAGTGCTCCCATGTGTATGTATGATGAACATGTTAATAAACTTCTCTTTGTTTTTGTCTTATTAATATAATTTGTTAGTTTGTTTTTCAGGGCCCCAGATAATAAACGTAAGATGAATAGAGGGAAATCAGTTCCAGGGAGGTCAGCTCTAATATATTAGATTGGTAATATAAATCATGTGAAGAAAAATAGGATTTAATGCTCCCCTACCTTATATATAAAAAGAAATAAAACTCTTGATAATCTAGTCTCCTATATTTAATCTCATTTTTACAATCCTTAATATTCTTCTCTATAGATTCCTGGAGGTACCTACATCATCTAGTGGGAAATAGAATGAAGATGCTTCTTGAACCAAAATCAGCGGCCTAGTCATGCTTGGCACCTGTTTCATTACAATTAGACCTCCAATCTGGCAACTCATCGGGATCCTTATTGCTACCAAGTCATTAATATTTTAGTCCTGTTTTAGACCAGGTACACTGTCATCCTGTACTTTCTTCTTAAGTTCTGAGGCAATGTAGTAAAGGAAATAAGAACATTTTTATTATCATTAAGAAGTCCAGATTTAATTACCTCCACTTAGCTTTTAACTATTTTCAAGGCATTAACCAAATAACTGTACCTCCCTTAACCTTAGTTTCTTCCTCCATAAAACACTTAAGTGATATTGAATTTCCTTGGAATTATTTTTAGCTGCCCCACCTGCCTTCCTACCTCTTTTTAAATATTTGACCTCTATTCAACCTATTTACACATAGTAATTCTGACTTCTTCAAGGCTTGTAATTTAAACCATCAAACTCTTTGTACCTGTTTATGTTCTACCCAAGTGTAATTTTACTACTTTAGGTTTCTTCTTCATCTATCATCTTAAGATCAAACAAATGTATTAGACCCTTTATACAGTGTTACATATCTCTGTGAAGATCTGTCTCTTTTTCTTAGCTGAATGAATTTAATACTTCTAATATATATACACAACCCACCCATACACATAAAACTAAGAAAAATATTACTCAGAATATTACTCATAAAATAAACAGAAGAATAATTGCTTAAAATTCTTTTGATCTTTTTAAAGAGATAATGATGTCCATTTACTCAATCTCAAAATAACTGAGTGTATTTTAATATCCCATCTCATTATAATATTTGTAAAACACATGCAATGAGAGCAAAGGCTATGTCCTTTCTGAGTTTTAGTTCTTTCTTTACCTCCTACTTCTAGAAAGTTCAATAATATGATTGAATAAATAAATTATTTATTTACATACTTTTAATTGTAACAGGCAGTTTTTAAAGCTCTTTAGTAAAATAAAGTGTTTGAGAAAATAACAACAGTGACAATGCTTGAATGTCTTCCCATGTTTTACCACAAGTTTACTGCCAAACAAAATTCACTTGGTTCAATTTATCTTAGTCACAGATCCAAATGCAAAATTCTCAAGGACATGCTGTGTATTTGCATATGTTTCTTGAAAAATATGTGTAAATACTCCAGAGAGGGTACTGCTTCAGTAAAGTGGTTGTCGTTTCTATTGAGAGTGGAGTAGAGACCTGGAACAATGAGGTCTCAGAAATTGATGCTAAGCAAAATAAGTCAGATGGGAAAAGTTGAGAACCATATGATCTCATATGTGGGATATAAAACTGAAAGCAACAAATGAACAAGACAAACAAACAAACAACAAAAACTTGTGGACACGCAACAGTTTAATGGTTCTCAGAAGAAAAAAGGAGGAGAGGGAAAGGTAGATGAAGGTAAAGGAGGTCAAATGTATGGTGACAGAAGGAGATTTGACTTTAGGTGGTGAACGCACAATACAATATACAGATGATATATTATTGAATTCTACATGTGAAACCTATATTACTTTATTAAGCAATGTTACCCCAGTAAATTTAATAAAAGAAATAAACAGATAAAAATTAATCTAGGTTTATGCCAGCAAAGGGGGAAAAAATACTCAAAATTGCAGTTTTTGGAAATACACACATGTACTTATTTTCTTCTAGGACCTCTGTTATGAGCTTGCACAGGTTATCACATGGCACTCTTACAACAATCTTTTAAATCCCTCAACCCATGTCTTAAGTTGCTGGAAAAGGTTTTGAATGTAGAAACTCCACTCCCACACCATTGCTTTTTAAAGACATGTTGTATCTCATTTTATTTTGTTTTTGAAGCTTACGTAGACTCAGCATTCTAAAAAAAATGATTTGATAAATATTGGATTTGTTTTAATAGTATCAAACGTGATCATGGCCAGAATATGAAAAGTGAAGTATAAACTTATTTCAGCTTTTTATTGTTTGGAAATTAGCTGAATTTACTCTAATGCTAGGTTTTCTCATCTCTGCATATCGAGGTCTTTGGGTTTACTAATACTTAGAAGTTGCATACATATGATAGCACGTGTATAACAATACTATTAGTTACTCATTGCGAATAGGTTGCCTAACCTCATTTAACATAGTATAGAGCAGTGATTCTCAAAATTTTGCATGCATCAGAATCACTTGAAGCTCTTGTTTAAACACAGATAGCTAGGCCTTTCTCTACCATTTCTATTTATTAGGTCTGGAATGAGACTTGATAATTTGTATTTTAATGAATTAAGAGGTAATAGTGATATTGCTGATTCAAGGACCAGATGTTGATAACAACTCATATAGAACATTAAAAGATTGATCTCAAGAAAACTGCTCTTGTTTTTAATGGGAGTGGAATGTTAGTGGGGTTCAAGAATGAATTGCACAAAATAATCAAAGGTGTCAATTTCTTGTGGACATGCAGACATTGTACTGTGTGCTGGGATATTAAGGATGATGGAAAAAATAAGTTTAAGTATGACAGACTGAAACGATATGCATTTACCTTCTGTGATGGACCTCTGAAAGATTGCCAAATGTGGCAACATACATATTCAGTAGAATGAACGTAAGTTGAGTGATACCTCAGAGATGCTTAGATTTCAGGAATAGTGCTAAATAGTTGCTAGGCCAAGAGGATGTTCAGAATAAGGAGCAACCAATTCATGTTGTACCAAAATCAAATCATCTAAACCAACACTAAGTGCCTGAACTTAGAATATGATGGTCATCTAAAGGGTGTATTCTTACCTTTGTGTACATGTATAAGAGTCCAGTTAGCAGACCTGAGATGACACACCACTATCCACTTATGGACCTTCTTTAAATTCAAAGCCTTGCAAACAAATGATTGTAATATATTGCAAATATGCCATAAAATTTTGCATACAAATTGTTCTTTTGTCACAAGACAGGCCAAGAAAGGTACTTTAGGAAAAAAAAAATTAAACTACTAATAAACCGTAAAGAAGTAATGGCATCTAAAAAAATTCTAATAAGTTGAATGGTTGAAGATAAGGTTTTGAGACCCAAATAAACAGAGAATTTATGATGTTTTGAGAATAGATAATGACCATTTAAAAGATATTTAGAATTAGAGACTGAATTTCTGCATATCTATCTAGAAGTGAGGGAAAGAATAGGAGTTAATAAAAGACAAAACTGTGGTCAGAAAGGTATGGATGGCATTAAAAAGATAGGAAGATACAGAAGTCCAAGAAGGGAGAACTTTATACTATGACTACAAAATGTTCTAGACCAAATAGACAAAAAAAAAACAAAAACAAAAAAAAAAACCCTCTAAAACTTAAAAAGCAGTTACAGTGGGGCAGGGCAGGAGGCATATGGGAAATCTCTGTACCTAACCCTCCATTTTGCTATTAAACTGCTGTCAAAATATAGTCTGGAAACAACAGCAATTAAAAAAAATGAATAACCAAGAACCTATGACAGTGGTACCACAAGCATTCATGCTTCATTTTCCAAAAGCAAATCACTATCTTAATATCTATAAGTAGATATATTCACCCAGAGGGAAGACAATCAGACCTCAAGAATGTCTTGGAAGATACTTTCCAGAGTATAAATGTGGGCAGTGATGTGAAGAGTAGGCAATTTTTACCTTAGTCCATGGTACATGTATTAAGTACATTTCTGTTTTAATATTTAAAAAAAGTAACTACACATAGAAGTTATAGTTAATTGTTGGCATTTGAGAGAAAAAGTTTCAGTATTTGCTTCTCAAAATATACTACTGAACTGGAAAGGCCTTCATATTCTTTACATTCTTATTACTCTTCAAATCTTCACTTGGAACTGTTGCCTTTTCCTTACTCATTTTATGGTATTGAAATCATCACCACATTGAAAGTTTTCCAAAAATAATTACATAACATAGGATCAAGTGTGAAAAAATCTATAGGAACTATTTCACAGCTTCTCTTGGCAATTGTATTTTCATTATCTAAAGACAGAACTTCATTTACTTTCATAAAGCATGTCTCTCACCTAGCAAACTGTATAAAAATATCGATTTCTAACATATGATTGATTCCCATTTATAGGTCTTTGAATCCAAAGATATAATATTCCTTGCCAGAATTTACCATTTTCTCTCCAAATAAAAAGGAAATTATATTTTAAAAAATCTCCTCCGTTTCATAGATTTTTCCTATGAATGCAAAAAAAAAAAAAAAAAAAGGCCAAACAAAACAAACAAACAAACAAAAACAAATCCTCACCGTTTGAATTCTTGCTTTCTGTCAGTAATAGAACTGGATTTGGTCTTTCCAAGTTGTTAAAATGTTTATTTTCTAAAAGCTGCAGAACACACTACAACTGTTTCCTGCTGAGATCGAGAGAGCAATCTGTAGGACAGGAACACAATCTCAAGCTGTTCTTGTTCTAAGACCAGCCTCCAAGCACTTGAAAAATCCCCTCTGAGAATTTCAATTCCAATTACAGTGGCCTTGTTCCTTTTAAAGATTTGTCTCCTTTTTTCCCCCAAGCTGTTTGCATGTGATTTTATGCCACACTTTGAGAATGTTATAGCTCCAATTGCTTACAGATAGGCAGAAAAGAAAGTCAAGGGAGGTGTCCAGCAATGAGATTGGCTTGATGTCAACTGTAAGTGGAGTAGGTGGGTTGGTGGTAAGTGGAGCTGCAGGCTTAGGTATGGGCTGCTAGTGTAGTGAAATGCAAACTGATGGCTAAGGGAATATCCAGCTGATCCTGCCCCTAAAAAGAATCTGATAACAAGAGAACTGGCAAGTCTGATTTAAATCCAGACTAGAAAATGAAAGGATTGCAGTAGAATGATGAACAGATGCCATAGAAGTTTTGACTTACTGAAGTGCAATATAGATGTGGCAAGTGACCTTAACTGAGACTAAAGTTGTTGCATGCCTGTCTGGTATGTTTCTACTGAGTGGCCATGCAGGCAGTGACAGAATCTGTTTCGTTTACAGGGAGAACAGGCTATCTGAGATTATTGGGAAAGAGGGGAGACAAAATACGCAGCGAGGAGGCAAAAAGGAAATGTAGAGTGTTCTCTGCCTAACCAGTCACTGTGGGTGGTGTTTGAGTCCTACAGTGAGAGGAACTGTAGGTAGATTCTAAAAGGTCTCTATTTGTGAATTACTTTGTGGGAGCCAGCTACACAAGTGGTGCTGCTTAGCTTCCCAAGTGACAAATCCTAATTCATGGGATTGATACAAGCAATCTGCCCATGTTTTCAAGGATGTCTCTAAAACTTCAAGTGTCCAAATCTTTGAGAGAGCAGCCCTGTCATTTTACATGTCTTCAGAGCAATGACAGTAGTGAAGTACATCCAAGCAATTTCACAGAACAAGAAAAAAGAAAACTAGAATCTTAAGAGAGTACAGTGTTTACTGCATGATGGCTTCCTCAAATGGATCAAGGGTTCTTATAAGATGCTTTCTGTAGAGTCTGGAAAATCTTTGCAATCAGGGCCAAGATTCTCTACCAGGTTCTGATAGAAAAGAACCTGTGAAATTAATTTGATCTGGTTGTTAAATGAACAATATTAGGTTATTTTTGTTAGGGTAATATCCACTATTAAAATTTTCTTCCAATTTTATATCATTTCTAGCAATCTAAGACAAATAGCAGGTCAATAAATTCACTCTTAGAATAAATAATATAAATTAAATAGTTCCTGATCATGAGGTATTTGTCCCAATAATGATAGTGTCCACCTATTTCATCTTACAGGTTTCCTAAATCTTAAAACAACTGGTTTAAACCTCAACATTTATGTTCTTACAAATAGCAGCACTAATAGATCTGACAAGATCTGATAAGGACCAGGAATTGCACATTCATTTGTATGAAGAGGGAACAGTAAACATTTTTGAGCAAATTATGCAATATTCATTAATAAAAGTGATCTCTGGTTTTTACTTTTTGTCCTTGTTTTGTAGTCTTTATGATGCTAAATGTATATGATATCTCCAGGTTTTCAGAGTCAATCTTATAAATCTTACAGAAAAATGGTCTTAAAGGGGGAAAATGCAAAACAGGATTTCAAATACTCTCATCTGGGGGCAGGTGCTGGCATGTCAGAGAAGATGATTACACACATGGATGTGAGATACCATAGAGTGAACCCTGGTCTTTCAATTCCAACAATTAGTAAAATTACATTTAGGATAACTATTAACCCATAGAAAAGGTAGACTTTAAAAATAAAATGCCTTCTTAGTAAAGAATATGAAAGATACCAACAAATCTGAAGGATAAAATTTACAAACTTCAGTATATTTCTCAAGATTAGTCAGTTTATAAATCAATCAGTTAATCTTAAATTTTGTTTCTTTTATCATAGATGTCAAATACATTATTCAATTAATGTGGTATTAAATTTAAGAAGACCAATTAATAACTTGAAAGGCGTTTAGAGAAAATTTATATTGATTAGAACAAAGCAAGTACTAGTTCTATTTGATAAATAAAATAATTTATAAAGAACTGATAACGAAAGAACAAATGGCTTATATTATACTGCTCAATGCACAGAACTTAAAAATTCATACTTTATGAGTATTAGAAACCAATAGCTCCATTTAAAATGTTGTAGAAGAATTAGAATTGAAATATAGAAAAACTTGTAAAGATAAGCAATGCTAGAAAATTTTGCAATGTTCAATAAAGCATAGAAGATTTGTTCAAATAAGACAGAAGAATGTATAACATATTCATTAGTGTTACCACTATTAAATAAAATTAGATATCCCAAGAGTTAAATTTCTCCCCACTGCCAACACACATATTTTATCTAGTCTTTTACAGGTCTTTTTTTTTTTTTTTTTTTTTGCAAGTGTAGCTGAGAAATGAGGAATTTATTAAAAGTTTTCTTTTACTTGAATTTTTTTAAATATTGGAATTGCCCTCCTTTTTCATAAAATTTGCACATGAAATGGCTCAGGTAAACAGATGAAATTCTTCATCCAATTTTGAAAATGCCATCAAATTTGTGATGGAAGAATCTTGTTCTGAGGGATCAAAAAGATAACCAACTGCAACTGATGGGACTTACAATGAAAACCATTTCTCAAAATATCAGAAATGTGGCTTTTGTTTTCTTTTTTAAAAAATAATATATTTCCTGCTTTTATCAACATGATATATCCTCATTATTAAATAGGCAACCAGAAGAAACAAGTTCAAAGAAATAATCAACAAATGATATTTCCTGTTATGCTGTTCAGTAATGTTTTGGTAAACCAGTTTCTGAAAAATAAAATAAAATAAAACAAAATAAAGAGATTTATTTTGTAGTTTTTCAATTTCTGTGGTAGAAATACTCACAACATGGCCAATTTCGAACTGTCAACAGTTTAACAACCAATTCCCAAACACCTGAAATTGTAGCAATGAGCTCATGTGAACTGTATAATCCAGCTCCAGCACACCATTGTTTGTATAAACACCTTGTTAAACATCACTACAGAAACCACATAATACTTTTACGAAAACAAATACGATGGGTAGATAGTTATGTTGATAAATAAATAGAATTTTAAAAACAAATAATTTTATAAGACAGAAGACTGCATTTATTATTGCTTATTTTAAAATGACAGAATGGAAGAATTAGTACATTTTAGTTTACTATTTCTTCACCATGAGAAAAATATTGCCTAAAATTAACATTTAAAACTAATAAGATATATTCTAAAAATCGTTAAGCTTTTCAAGTAGTCATTTTAAAATATTTGCCAAATTATTAAGCAAAATGTACTGCTTTTCCTAAATGATGTTTTAAAATTTCTTACACTTCCTTACAAATCTTGGTGCTATGGTTTTTGCTGAGTCAAGGTTTAGAACACTGATGCTTTTTTCTCTAACCATTATTTCTTAAATTATTGAATCTTATTGCTATAATTATATGACCGCAATGATCATTAATAATAATTTTATCATAATTTCTCTATTTCTGAATTTTTGAAAAGAATATTTTATTTAATCTCTTGGTTTCCTAGATTTTATAATTTAGAAGGCTTATTTCTTTTTTAAGAAAGGATGATGTGTAATAATTGCTCTTATATTTGAATGATACTTAAGAGGAATTAATATCTTTTCTTCATATTTTCATTGTGCTAGAATCTTGTAGACAAAATATGTGATCTAACATTGACAATTCCTATACCATATAAACATTTAAATTGAAGAAAATTTTAAGTTCTGATTTTTCTTTTGATGTACAATTAAATTTCTGGCACTGAAAGCACTCTACAAAAACAGAGTATGTCTTCATCCCATGAGGTTTGGCTTATACTCCCACTCATTAATGTGCCTGAACAGTTAATAATCTAAATGGTCCTACTCATATGCAGCATGAAGAGGTTTCATTTCATAAGGTTTCCTTTGGTATTGCCAAGGTCTGCTTCAATATATATAAACAATGTAAAAAGTAAAAATTTTCAGCATTTTTGTCATTCAACTTTTTAAAAAATTTATTGGGATAACATTTGTTAAGAAAGTTATATAGGTTTCAAGTACACAAATCGATAATACATCATATGTATGTTGCATTGTGCATTTACTACTCAAATTCAAATCTGCTTCCATCATTATATTTGACCCCTTTTACACTTTTCTAGCTCCTCCCCTCCCTCCTTTCCCTCTGGTGACCACTGAACTGTTGCCATGAGTCTCTGCTGTTATCAGTGCCCTTGAGTCTCTTTGTCTTGATTGTTTGTTGCTTTCAGTTTTACATCTACATATGAATAAGATCATATGGTTCTCAACTTTTCTGCCTGACTTATTTTATTTGCCATGATAATCTCAAAATCCATTCATGTTGTTGCAAACGACAATATTTTATCTTTTCTTATGGCTGAATAGTATTACATTGTATATATGCACTAAATTTTCTTTATCTAATTATCTATCAAAGGGCACTTCGGTTGTTTCCATGTCTTGAGACCGTGAATAATGTTGCAATAAACATCAAGGGGCATATATACTTACAGATAAATGTTCTCAAGTTTTGGGGGTAGATACCCAAAAGAGGGATTGTTGCATCATATGATAATTCTATTCTTCATTTTTTGAGGAACCTTCGTACTGTTTTTCATAGTGACTGTAACAATTTACATTCCTACTAGCAAAGTATGAGGATTCTTTCTTCCCTATAACCTCTCCAACACTTGTTATAACTTGTTTTGTTCAACTTATTTTCTTAATGCATCTGGTGGTGCTAGTATGGGAGTGGTGCTCAAGGGACATGAGAATAAATTCTGGCAGTGCTTTACCACATCAGAATCTTCTTTTTCTTTCTTTGGCTACCACTTTGCCAAGTATATAAGACTTGTTCCATTTCCAGCTTGTCCGTTGCCAGTTAATTTTTGGATGATTTAAAAACTATTGTGTTCAGCCAACTTTAAAAATGTATTTTAAACAAACAAAACAGTCCACCTATATAATTAGATGGCAAAGAATTATGGGCATGAATATTACACGTATCTCTGCTCTATGCACATGCTTTACTGTACTATTGGACTTCACTTCAAAAACACAAGGTTTAAGATAAAATTATTGACAATTTTAAGATGATGACATCATAAAAATAAGCCTAGTGTGGGGCTCCTCTGAATAAAGGGCTGTGCAATTGTACTTGTTACTTATGAGATTGGAGAATGAAGTTTTTGGAAAGGTAAAATTTTAAGATTATAACTAATCTTCAGTTATAGAATTATAATGATAGGAGAGGCCTTCCAAATCACCTAATCCAATGTAGATATCAATGTAGTGGCAAAATAAATACTAAATTCTTGTGATGCTGATTACTATAGTGATTCATATGAATCTACTGCTCCCCGTTTCCCCTTTGTCTCCCTCAGAACCTTGGGGTACATCTTGTGAAGGATGAGTCTAGGTGGAGTTCCATATGGTCACACGTGGTAGCTCTATAGGCAGAAAGAAATTACAGAGCTTACAAAGAGATACTTTAAAGAGTTGCGTTTAGGGCAGGGGCACTCAGATAAGTTTAATTTATATCAAATGTGTTGTTGCTGTAGATTTTTTTTTCTTGTAAAGCTTTATTCTAATTATAAATCTTTATTAAAATATAACTGGCAGATTACCCAAAGATATACATTGAATTTGTATGATGAAGAAAAAGTCTTTGACATTAATATTTGAACATAAGCAAAAAGAGTAGACTAAATATAGCTGAAGAGAGGTTATGGATTTTAGGCAATTTCATGAAATTCTACTCAGAGCGCTATAAAGACATAAAATGTAGAAGAAAGACTGAAATATATGGAGTTCATATTAAGAAGATACATAACACGCTAGGAATTCCAGAAGTGAACAAAACAAATAAAAAGGAGAAGAAGAATTAATGTTCAAAAATAAAAGTGCCATTACCAGAAATGGAAAGAGAAAATGAGTCTTTGTCTTGGAGAAACACAACATTCCGCTGTAAGCTAAGAAAAAAAAAAATCATCTTCAAGTAGATTGCAGAAAAATCATGTGGCTCAGAGACAAAGGAAAATCTAATCTGCAAGAGAGAGAAGGAAGATTACCCAAATAGGCTTAAGTTACTGGCTAGAAGAGGTATTACCATTACCAACAAAATATGTACTAAAAAGAAATTTCTTCAACTTAGGTTTTAATTAGAAAAATTTTAATTACAGATATTAAAAATTCTAGTAATCAAGTTTCAAGTTGAAAAAAATTACATGTTGAGATTTCAGTAGGGATTATATTTAATATAGAGAAAAATGGGTTATAGAAGGAAATGCTGAAATAAGAACTAAGTTAACATTTAATAAATACAAAGTGACTGGATCTTAAAAAAGTTAATGACTGAATTAGGAATGATTTAAACACTATGAAATAAAAGTACTAGAGAACCATAAAGTGGAAGATATTGAAGGACTTGAAGTTAAAAAAAAATTTTAAGTCTTATATAGTCTTCATTCCTGACTGAGATTTTCAGTTAGATAGACCTATTAAAATCTTAAGGATATCTACAAAAATGTAAGATGATGAAGGAGGAAAAAAGAGAAGAATGAATTAGCAAAACCAAAAAAGCTACAAAAGTTTAGGAAAACTAAAATAAAGGTGCTAATAAAATAATTGGAAATTGGAAACAAACTAAAATGCTATAAAATGCATCCAAATGTGTCAGGAATCAAAAATATTAAATTTTACTACATTTATCTGATCAAAGCTATTGATTTTTACATTGCATAAGAAAAATAAATGGAATTATATACTAGGCATAGCTAAAACACAACACAGTAAACATAACATATTTAATAGTGATATCTAAACATAACAAAAAAGCTAAAATATTAACTTTCTAGACATTTATAGACAATTTGGTGATCCTTTCATTCTTCAGAAGAAAAAATCTAGACTACCAAATAAACATGAGGGTAGAGATGGATTTATTTTAAAAGCTTCAACATTATTAAACATTTTTAGGTGAAAATTTTGCTGTATTCACAACAACTAAACTTTTTGTAGGATAGTGGTGTAAACAAAGATAAGATATAAGTCAAAAGCTTTGAATGATTTATGAGCAATGAACATAACTGACAAAGGTTTAGTAACCATAGCATATATAGACTATCTATGTTATCAATAAAAAGAAAAGAACTAAAAAGAAAAATAGATAACTGACATGAAGATCTTTCAAACAAATAGATGGCCAATAAATATATGAAGAAATGTTTATTCTCACTAATAAGTAGAGAATTGTATATTAAACAAATTACCATTGATCATTATCAGACTGGCCAAAAAAATTGAAAAGTATGATATATAGACATTTCAGTAAGAATGTAGAAATGGAAAATTTCATGCCTCCTTAACACAAATATAAATTGCTACAATTTGAAGAGCAATTTATCAATATACATTAGATTAAATGAACATACATTAAATTGAATCCACTCTGACCCTGCAATTCCATATCTAGGTTTATTTAACCTAAAAAAAATTACAAAGGTATAAAGAGTAACATGTTTAAAGCCACTTCTTGAAATACTATTAGCAGTAGCAAAGAAATGGAATCAACTGAATATCAATATAATAAGGAATATGTGTATATATACATATATAATAGAATTCTATAATTATAATACAAAATTAATAATCTAGTCTCATAAATATCTACAAGCATGAATCTCAAAAGCAAAATACTGAGGAAGAAAAGCAAGGTTCGATGGCATCTGTGATGCTCCATTAAAACAGAATTTTATTGAACCCCCAATTCATGGAAGTTCAATGAGCTTCAGAATGAACATAAGATAAGCATATCACATCTACAATTTTGTAAACAGGTGTTCTGACAGCCCCAAAGGGCCATACTTTCCATTCAAATCAGAACTTTCTTCAAACACAAAAAGAAGGCAAGGCATTCTAAGGTACATAAATGATTAAGCAATCCTATCATGTTTTCTCTTGAACTCATGTTACTTTCCTATATTAGCTAACCACTTACACGAGAAATGATGACATAAAAGGAAAAGTAAAGTTATGACAACCCATGTTTTCTTTTCCTTTCAGTTTCTCCTTATTTATCAACAAGTTGAAGGTGGAGAAGATTAGTAGCATGTGTGTACATCAAGAAGTTAAATGAAAACAATTGTCTCAGTTTTATGATATTTTCAATATTCTGGAAAGGATAAAATTACATATGCATGTGTAAGCTATGGAATATAAACTGATTAATTTTTGTGAATCCTCGTATGAGTCAAATGTTCTTATGTACACAATATAAAGATGAATAGTAAAATTTACTAACAATTAAAATTTTTATTTTGACTTTTCTTAGGATGACATTAAATAGCAAGTAAAATGATATATCAAGAAAGAGACAAAGGGACAAAGGGAAATGCATTATATTTTAGAACTTTTTAAATGAAGTAGTTTTTCCACTTTTTGAATAAGGAGACACATGTTTTTATTTTGCACTGACTCTTGCCAATTATATAGATCACTCTGGTTATCAGTGAATAGATTAGACTAGACAAAATGTCTAAGGGGAGAGACAGTATTGAAACTAGAGAAGAGACCCTTAATTAGCAGGTTGGGGAAGATAGACAGGCTCTGCATTATAGGGCAAGAAAAGTGGCTACTTGGATAATTCATCATAAATGTAGGGTATTTATTATCTCCATAAGCCTGAGTTTGAATTGCATAGCAGGATCAAGAGCTAGGTTTATAACTAGCTCAATTTTGTAACTGAGTGTTATGGGACAAAAAAAATAAATATTATATTGGCATTGGGAAGAAACTAACAGGCTTTTAGACTACAATTATTTAGGACTGTGAGGCTGATTTTGCTGATATTATTAGAGATTAATTATGAAGACCACTATGAATCATAAGAGAGATTTGGAAGTTTGGCAGGCTTTCCAAACCAATAAAGTGGTGTCTAATATTCAGAATACATAATGCATTGTAGAGCTCTTAGAGGCAAGTCATCAGCATAAAATTTATCTTCTTTTATAGCAATCCAATGGAACCAATCAGAATATTCAGAGAGGAATAGACATGCGGTTGGTTTAGACAGAAAACACTGACATTTTATAGAATTTAAAAATGTACATACCTCTGTATGTATAAGATTTTCCAAATTTGTCTGCCTTTAAACTTTTCCTTTTCTAGTCATTTCTGAGAATACTTGCAGGTTGGGTAAGGCATCTATGCAGTACATTATGTGATCTTCCTGAATAAAGAATAAAGACATAATAAATGTAGTGTGATGTCATCTATTACTAACATAATGTTTCCATTTAGCTTATAAAACAATTCAAATATTCAGTGAAAAGGACACACTTAATACAAGATTAAATTTTGATGGCCATTTTATACTTATATTTTAGACCAAAATGTTATCTATCCTTGACCTAGAAACTAGAAATCAAACTGGTTAGAAAGATTCCAGATCCCCTGCAGTAGGGTGAGAAATGTATATGTAATCTTAGCACCCACTCTCACTTAGGAGTCTCAAAATAAAACTAGTTGCTACCCTATCAACAGATGTCTTTTATGATGTCATGTCTTAAGCAGTATTTGCATGAATCCAGTCCATTATAATGTGGTGTGTTAGCTAGACTCTAAAATGTGTATTCACTTCTAGGGAGGGGAAAAAAATAGAATATATTAATTCCAAACCATAAGTAATTTCTAAATTTAGAAAGAAAATTACTAATGAATATCACATTTTCTTTTAAAGAAATCTAAAGGCAATAAGTGTTATGTTTCACATGTGTCTTTAATAGCTTAGTAAGACTAAAATTTTTAACGAACTAGGTAGATCAGTTGCAGGTTTCTATGGTGTGATTAAAACATTTTGTAGCTATTTAATGGGTGGAATTGGCCTTGTCAATAAAATTGATAAACTCTTCAATGACCTCCTACACACTTACCATTGTTTACAATGAAGCCAACTGAAGGCAAAATTCTTTAAAGGAATTAAGTAGCTTTTACCCTGTGTGACATCTGGTTTTACACTGGCAGTATTGAATGTCTCAACTGTATCTTATTAAAAACATCCTTTCCTAAAGTTTAATTCTATAATTTTTCTCCTTGAGAGTGAAAATAAGGTAGAGATTATCAGAGACCTTAGTTGTAAGCATAAGCATTTTTAGAAAATCTCAGAGGTGGTCTTTGTGAAAGGAAACAGGCATATCAATAAAATGATTTTAGAAATTGTTGGCTTAAATACAAAAAGTACAAAGGTGTCATATCGATGTTGACAGAATATCTAGATGTAAAGTGGTGTTTTTAAATTAACACGCTACCTGGTAATTATAATTTTTTATGGTATCAGTAGGTACAAATTATGTGATTTTGCATTATATGGTTTAAGAAATGTGTATGGGCACCAAGTTAACAGGGGTTAGACTTGTCAAGATTAATTTTATGTGCCAGCTCAACTGGGCCACATTGTCCAGATATGTGGTCAAACATTATTCTGAATGTTTCTTTGATGGTATTTTGGATGAAATTGACATTTAAATTGATAAATTTTGAGTATAGTAGGTTGCCTTCCATAATATGTGTGAGTCTCATCCAATCAATTAAAAGCCTGAATAGAACAAAAGACTGATCTTTGGCAAGCAGAGGGAATTCTACCAGGAAAAAGCTTTTGGACTTGTGTGTGGCATGTTCTCTTCCTGGTCTGCAGTCTGCTAACCCACTCTGTATGTTTTGGATTTGCCAACTTTTATAATCAGTATGTACACACACAAGCACACACTCTCACATACTTCTTATTCTCCTATTGATCCTATCTCTCTGGAGAACCCTAATACAGATGGGCACTTAGTTAAGGAACACATATGTCAAATAGAAGAACCAAATGAATGAAGTATTTGAAATCATCTAAAATTGGGGTAAATGTAATTTGATTTGATAGTAGTTTGTAACAGAAGGAATTTTATTATTATATAAAGAGCCAAAACTAGAAATTTGTCTTAACAAAATATGGTATGTTCATATAATTTAAACAGAGAAAATCAAGAATTGATGTCAGATTTATATTAATATTGATATGATTAATTTACAATTATCTGATTTGAGATGACTTAGTTTAAAAAAATTCATCATTGCTGTATTTTTATTTTGTAGTGATTATATATTAGTGGTTTAAATAACTTTAATTAAAAGAAAAAAAGTCCTGTAAAACAATCCTTTATGTTTTTATTTTGCTTTCAAATTCTTGTAACTCCTTGCAATTTTTATTTGTTCCTGGAACAAGGCTATGAACGTTATGCTTTTTGTTACAATTTTTATTCTTTCTACATTCATAGCACTCCTGCAGGATATTTAGTCCTCTCTAAATTGTCCATATGAATATTTGACCTTCATCAAATGGTCTTTAATATTTAGTTCAGTCCAAAATGTCCACACTTACAGAGTTCCTGTCAAGATAGTAGAGTAGGTAGATGCTGTGCTTGCTTTCTCCCATGACCACATTAAAATTGCAACTAAAGTATAGGACAATCAACCTGGAGAACCATCAAAAGATTAGATGAACAGAAGTCTAATAACTAACGATATAAATAAACTACCTTGAATTAGTTCAAACATACTCTGTCAACTCTTCCAGTTTCAGAGGAATCTTATATTTCTGTTTTATTATAACAAGAAATCATTTTCTTAAAAAAAATTTACACACTTACAAAACATCACTGGGTTCAAATAGCCTATTATGTTTACTTCTACTTTTGTTTTAGAGGATTAATATGTAAAATGCTATTATATTTTATTGGTCCAATACTTGTGTTGTTAGTAATAAACCTTCTTTTCTCAGTAGACTAGCTAGTAGTGACACTTGGGGTGAGGAAGATGGGTCAGTGTGGTACTGGGATTTAGGAATTGAATATCTTTATAGATATTGAATCGGAACACAATTCAATTTACTACAACAGATATCCAAACTCTTGCTGAAGATTTTAAATGAGACATAACAAATCATAATAAGATCTTCCAAACTAATTAATTTACAGTTATATACAACAACTAGATACTTCCATTTAATTCATTAAAATGTTAGAGAAAGGGTTTCTTAGTAAAGATATATGGATAACATAAAGAGAAGGAACTTGGGGGAGAAAAAAGAAATATATGCCTTACCAAATGGGGAGATGTGAAAACCAAGGAAGACTTAAAGACTGAGATTTAACCTCACCCTCAAATCTAAATGCAGATCTTTCAATAGAGGGTGGAAACTTTTCAGGTTTGATGTGCCAATAATATAATAAAATTATCTTAACAAATAAAGGACTCCATTAGATAGATAAAATTATAAAATATAATTTTTTCAGTCAGAAGATATAATAATTGAATCAAATATTCACTAGGCAGCCTCAATAGCATATATGAGATGACAGAAGAAAGAATCAATGAATATTAAGAGAGAACAATAAAAATCAACCACATTAGAGAAACACAAATTGAAGAAAAATAGGTAGAGACTCAGAGACCTGTGAAGCTATGTTGAGAACACCAAAAAATGTATAATAGGTAAAAAAACAAAATTGACAAAACTTTAACTAGACTTACCAAGAAAAAAAAAGGGCTCAAATTAAAAATAAAAGAAGAGACATTAGAACTGATACTATAGAAATATAAAGGATCATAAGAGACTACTATTAACAGTTACACAAAAACAAACTGTGCAACCTAAAAAAATTGTATAAATTATTAGAAACATACAACATGACAAATCTGAATTATAGATGAATAACAAATAAGAACACTGAGTCAGGAATGAAAAACTTCCCAACAAAGAAAACTCCTAGATCTTATGGTTTCTCTGGCAAATTTTACCAGCAATAAAAACCATCAACAAAGTGAAAAGGCAACCTATGAAATGGGAGAAAAAATTTACAAACCTTATATCGGATAAAGAGATAATATTCAAAATATATTGGGAATTTATATAACTTAAAAACAAAATAAAACAACACATTATCTGATTTAAAAATTAGGAAATCATTTAAATAGATATTTTACTAAAGAAAACATAGAAATGGCGAACAAGTACATGCAAAGATGTTCAACATCACTAATTAACAGAGAAATGGAATTCAAAACCACAATGAGATATCACCTCTCACATTAGAATAGTTATTTTCAAAAGAACAAAAGACAAATGATGCCAAGGATTGAAGAAAAGGGAACTCCAGTATGCTGCTGGTGAAAATGTAAATTGTTATAGCCATTATGTAGAAGAGTGTGGAGACTCCTCAAAAAGTTAAAAGTAGAGCTGCCATATAATCCAAAAATTCAATTCAGGATATATATCTGAAGAAAATAAAATTATCTATACTCATATTTATTGCAGCATTATTCACAATAGTGAAGACATAGAAACAATCTAAGTGTCAATGGATGAATTTGATAAAGAAATATGGTAAGTATATGGTGGAATATTATTCAGCTATAAAAGGAAGACATGCTGTTGTTTTTGACAACATGGGTGAATCTTTGGAATATCATGGTAAATGAAATAAGTCAGACAAAGACAAATATTGCATGATCTCAATAATATATGAAATCTAAAAACATTGAACTAATAGAAATAACAAGTAAAATGATGTTTTACAGGGGCTAAAGGGTAGGGGAACCGGAGAGGTTTTGTCAAAAGATACAAACTTTTAGTTGTAAGGATAATAAATTTCAGGAATCTCACATATTGGATGGTGACTATAGTTAATAATACTTTAAAACTACTCTAAGAGCAGAGCTTTAACGTTCTCACCATAATGACAACAAAATGATAACTATGTGAGGTAAATGAAGTTTTAATTAACTTTATTATAGTAAACATTTTACAATATATATGTATATTGCATTGTCGATTGTATAACTTAGGCTTATACAATGTTATGTGATGATTATATCTCAATAAAATTGAACAAAAAGGTGAATCATTGGGCAACCCCTAAAATCCAGTATTGTATTGGAGGTACAAAAACCTATGTTTACTCCTGCAGGCAAATTGTATGGGGAACTGTGCTTTCAGTTAAAGGATGCTGCCTTCCTTATAGTCCCTGACATCTCTAAAATCTACTCTGGCTTATCATTTTCCTTTCTCAGAAAAAAAAGGGTATTATTGGATCATTGGAAAAGTTATTTCTAAAAGGAAGAACACTCAATTTGTATTCAAAATCTTTAATGACTAAAGTAGAATTTTTGACAGTTGTAAATAAAAGTTCCAGAAAGAAATTAAAAAAAAAGAGATTTATTCTGATACGATTTGCAAATCAGAGAACAGAGCCTTTGGCATGAAGTGAAAGCAGTCTCTGAAGCTCCAAAGTGAGGAGAACAGTGTAGAGTTTTTAAAGATGTCAGCTGCATTAGGGTGACTAACAAAGAGATGAGCTGCTAAGGAAACACGATCATAAATTTACGTCATTTGTTTTCTGATTGGTGGCGGTGACTGTGCAAGTCAGCTTGGGCTACCATAACAAAATGCTGTACTGAGTACCTTAAAAATTTATTTCCTCACAGTTCTGGAGTCTACAAGTCCAAGATCGGTGTGCCAGCATAGCTAGGTTTTGATGAGATCCCTCTTTCTGGCTTGCAGCTGGCTGCCTTCTCAGTGTGTCTTCATAACAGCTTTCTTAGCTATATGCACATAGTGAGAGAGTTCTCTTTGTATAAGGCTGCCAGTTTCCATGGATTTAGGTCCTTACTCAAAAGACCTCACTTAGCCTTAATTAACTCTTAAAAGGCTCTATCTCAGGTATAGTCACATGGAAGGTAATAGCTTCAAATTCACATGGTTCACATGGGAA
This sequence comes from Eidolon dupreanum, assembly GCA_028627145.1. Classification (NCBI taxonomy): domain Eukaryota; kingdom Metazoa; phylum Chordata; class Mammalia; order Chiroptera; family Pteropodidae; genus Eidolon; species Eidolon dupreanum. The sequence goes on from CM053515.1 coordinate 53,728,221, forward strand.
TTCGAGGTGGGGGGCAAAATTAATTCCATAATGTCAATAAAGTTATTCATATAAATCAGAATCCCTATTCAGTTATAAAACCGTGTTTGAGAATTTAATTGTTTTTTGCTTTGCCTCAAAAATAATTTAATAAGATATAGCCTCATATTTCCTCTTTAGTTTGAGAAATAAAAGAAGTTTACTTTAAGCAAGGTAGTCAGTTTTGCTTGTTCATTTGTTTCTTTCAAATTGATATAGTCAAGCTTATAGTTTTTCCACCTCAAATAATTTTCTTAGCAAAAATTCCCATTAGAATAATGTATATATTTATAAACAAATAAATACATGTAGAGAGAATTATAGAATTTAAATAAAGAATAAAGAGAACAAATAATACCAGAGGTAAAAAAAAAAAAAAAAAAAGCCACAGCAAGATGCCAAAAGAAAAAAGAAAGCAATGTTGTTTTTCTCTTTATTCCTTAAAACGTTTTTTAGATGACAACGATGAACCAAGTGAGAATGCACCCAGCTGTTTGTCTATAATTATAATTTTGTTGTCATAAGGAATTATACCTGTATAGTTACAAGTTATTATAATTTAGTTTTACAAGCAAAATGTCTCATCTCCTTATAGGAAAAACAGAAGTTTTCTCATGTGTATTTACTAAACTTCCTAAGAGGTTTCTTGATTGTCTTTAACAACAACATCGTCACTTGGGAAACAAAGCTTAAGTGGCTTGTTCAATATTCATTTTGCCTTTTTTTTCCTCTGTTCATATCCTTGAAAAGTTGTCCGTTGGGAATTTGTAACACTTAAATTAAGGCTGTAGTAATTACCAAATACCCCCTCCCCATATAAATTTTAAATCTTTATCATGCAGGCAATTACCAAAGTAGAAAATAAGTATAGCATGAATATAAAAAAATATAATTCAGCAAGTCATAGAGAGGGGAATTTCTGTTTTCTTAAAAGAGCAAAGACCACAAAATGAGACTCAAGTGGAAATAAGTGACAAGAGAGTGTATTATCCATGAGAACCCTGAGAAAACAAATGCTGAGAGTAAAGTATCACTTCCTTCATAGATTTCTGAATGTCTTATCTATGGTCAATATGATTATCAACTTCTGAACTATTTAGATACCCTGATAAGCACTAGCCACTGTGACAATAGGCAACGAGTTCAGTCAAAAAGAATTTTCACAATTTTATATTAAATTAACGTTGAGAGAATTAAGAAATTTGTGGCATTTGAAAAATATGGGTTATCATGATTGACACAGAGATTAATGGATTAGAAGTCAGATATTGATTCTAGAGTAAAACCTCAAGAAAATCATGAAGAAAAAAAAAATGCTGCTCTCAGAAATCTCTGATGAGACTGGTCCTGTTTTTTGATAGTTAGCAAGAGGTTTTATATGTGATAGGTACTTAATGTATTTGCGAGATGGAGGAAGAAAAACAAATATGAAGTGCAGGAGAAGTGAAAGATTGGTTAGTGGTTCCCGGTTCTTGGAAAAAGATGACTTGATGTTTCAATTCTATCACCTGTTTATCAAACACTAACAGAGCTTAGGTTCAATGATTGCAGCTCTTTGTTTAAGAATCTTAACTTTTTATAGGAAGTAGGAAATACAGCTATTTTTTCCAGGTTATCTTTTAGGCTTATTTATTTTAAATCAGACGATACCCTCCTACTCACAAAAACCACCCTATACAAAAAATAATAAAAGAGTATTGGAATATTTTGCAAGGAATCTAAAAGCTGGTTTTACTTTAAAACACAAAGCTATATAAAACCATTTTCAATATGGTCCTTCTTCCAAAACTCTAGCTGTGCTCTTCAACAACAGAGGATCCCTTTAATTTGGCTCTTTTTCTTTCGTTAACCACTATTGTTGGTTATCATTTCTTTCTAGCTTTCCAATGCCCTCAGAATCCTAATTCTATTATTATTATATTATTATTATTATTATTATTATTTCCTAGTATATAGTTCTGGCTCAGCCACACACTTTGTATGCCTACTCTTCTATTGTTCTACTGTAACATAATGAATTAACCCAAAATTTGTGGTGAAAAACAATACCTTTTTTGTGCTCATAGTTTTAGACAAGACTGTGTTCCACAATATTTGAGGCCTCAGCTAGGAAAATTAAATAGGTAGTGGTTTGAATCAGCTGAAATCTTTTTCATTAACATGCCTGGTATCTAAGATGAGATGACACATAGGCTGGGCTCATGAATTTCTCTGCTGGAGCACATGCACATGGATTCTTTATCTGGCTTGTGCTTATCACCACATGAGGCTGGGTTTCATGAGAGAATGTCTCAAGAGAGATCATCCATGGAGTAAGCATTTTAAAAGAAGAAGGCAGAACCCGTAAGATTTCTGTTTCAGTCTCAGAACTCATATCGCCTCACTTTTGACATATTGTATTTGTTGAAGCAGTTGCAAACCCCACCTCCACACCCCCAGACTCAAGGAGGAAGGGAACTTAACCCCAACTCTCAATAGAAGGAATGTCAAACAAGTGGTAAATCTCTATTGCCTGACTCTAAAAATGCATCTCAGTATGAAAAATTGTTATACTGAGCAGAAAGTTTTTGTGTTCTTATTAATTTCTTTTATTTTATTCCATAGATAAAATTTTTCAAGAAATACCATTCTTAGAATCAAAGGAAGATAATAATTTTAAAAAAGTTTCCATTATGTAAAGATGAATAAGCGACAGGAAATTTGAAGATATAAGGTAAAATATGGGATTTGAAATGATTGACAATAGAAGGCCATATTAAATTATTTTTCCAGCTGATCTTTCAGTGCATCATCTCAAGGAAAATCCTTCATTAAGAAATAATACACATGGTAGCCCAGAAACAGGAGAAAATGGTAGGAGGGGACAAGCAAAGTAGCTTTATACTGAATAAAAATCTTGAAATGTTAACAGTCTGTTCTAGAGTAATGGCATTAACAGTGGGGAAAATGGTGAGAGTCATTTTTAAAACAATAAGTGAGAAAGAGAATATCTCGTGACAGATGAATTAAGAAAGACTTTAAAATTTCGATCTTTCAACACTAAAACTATTAAAATGAGCAAGTTAACAAAATAAATGAAGCATTAAAAATTTGTTCAAAATTGAAAATAATACAAAAATTTGGTGTCCTTCAAAGTCAAGCTTTGACATTTAAAAAAAAATATTTTAATTTTCTAGAGGAGTATAACTAAGTTCAACTTTGCTATTTAGTCTTTGATTTGTCAATATAAAGTTATGTATTAACTTGTAGATTTCCTTCTTTATAAATAATCACAAGGATTTTATTTTATTGCTTTTAGAACATAGGCCAATTTTATATTTAACTTAGCACTTTTATTCTTATATTCTTATTATTTATGCCTTTTTTGGTGGGAAACATAAATCTTGTTCTAAAAAATTTCTTAAAAACATATTTGCAATCTTACTTGTTTCCTCTCTCAATACAACAATGAATACAATCTTTGATATTTGTTTATCTCATATTTGTAGATGCACATTGATCACATTTTCTAGTTTCTGTATATGACGTTTGAAATCTAAGGCTGTGTTGACCAAGGATTCATTTATTCTTAGATATAATAAATGACTCATCTTGGAGTGAGCCTTTCATGGGCAAACTAAACTATCCACCACCCATGCCTTCCACCTACTTGCCTGTTTTTTTGGACTCTTACATTCCAGAACAATATTCCTCTGTCCAAATCATCATGGGCCAAGCATTAGGCAACTAAGGGAAATCCTTATACCATGGAGCCTGTTGAAATTACTTAAACTAGCCAATTCTAAACCTGCTGAGCCTGCCTTCTATAATGGCTCTGCTGAAGTTCCCCTTGCTACCTCTGCCTTTGATCTACTCAGTGTTCTCTTGTGTGGCCCTGTGTATCATGGTGTGCTGCTTTCCTCTTAGGAACTGTTAGTAATAAGCTTATTTAATGACAATCTTCTTGATCCATTGACCTCATCTTACTTAAGAGAAATAAAATCTACACTTTCAAACAAAGAGTATTTATTTTTTACACTTGGAAAATTATCATTTAACAGTGTGAATTATTTTGAAAAAAAAAAGGCATTCATTTCTAATGGGCACCTGCTTAGTTTACCAGTCTTATGCACTTGTAAATGTCCATTAACAGCAATGTTTATAAAAAACCTTTGCCATTTGCCTAGATTATTGTTTTGATTTGATATTTTTCTACCAAAAAAAAAAAAAAAAGACTTTCAGATTCTCCTAATTATATAGTATGCACATCCCTATAACAACTTTGGAGAGACATTTTCCAAATATTTGTTTCTCAGTGAGAGTTGATTTATTTCGATGCATTATCTCTTTATTCCAATGTCTTCTCACTTGTTTTCTCATTCCATTCCATAAAATAACATGAAAAATGTAGTAGAATTTTGTCTATGAGAACAGAGTATGCTTACACATTAAAAAAAAAAACAACAACCAGTTTCCAAAATAAAGTAATTAACTCAGACAAGCATTTATTGAATATTTATTTTGTGACAAGCATTGAGAATATAAACATAATCAAAGCATAGTTTTTTGTACTAAAGCAGTGTGGAGACCCTCACAGAACTTTGGGTACCGACTGATCAAATCTTTTTGACAGTAGACCGTGCTCAAGACGCCTATTATTACTCCTGGCTTACCGACCCAAACTATACAAATGAATCCTGGCTTCTTTTTTTAAGGTATTTCTTCCAGAGATTAATCAAAGATACACACACACATACATATATACATACATACATACATACATACATACATACATAAAGTGAAAATAAAAACCTCTTTCATGACAAGAAGAAAGCAGGTCATGAGGGATTCACGTATTAGCAAATAATATTGTACATTTTCCAAGAAAGACTTGGAAAATATTTGTTTTTCTTAATCCAAGGAAGTCTGGTGATAGAAACTCTAAGAAGCTTAAAGGCCTTATAAGAGAAATGATTTGGGTAATGTGGGCAAAAATATAAAAATCTAATAATGTTTTACAATGGACAACTATGCCATTTGGATGAGAGGCAAAGGTGCTGAGATCTAATGAGAACAGAACTGAAAGCTATGTATAGGTAATATAGAGCATGCAGGTGGCAGGAATCAGTGAATTTAGGACTGTAATTGTGTGGTTTGGCAGAGTACGAAACCAGTGTGTATTTGTAAAACAAGTATGCTATGTAGTATATTTCCCTGTGTGTTATGTAAAGATGTATGAGAAGAAAATAAAGGCAAGAAAATACTGGAGATAAGGCAATGAGGTAACAATTCAGATCATCTTAATAAACAAAATAAGTTCTAACATGCAAGCACTTAAATATGCTGTTCTTTTGTCTTTAATACTTATGTTTCTTTTGCAACCAGTTTAAGAAGTTCTAATTAATATCATAAAATTGCTGAAGTCTAACAATTAAGATTTCTATTGAATAAAGTATGTGTGTTGTAGGAAAATATAAACAGTTCTGTATTTTAAGTCGGGTTTACAATTATACTATTCAAATGTAAAAGCAAATAAAATGTCACATTGATTGGTCACTGAATGGGATGAAGCATGAAAGATTGCAAAATTTTCTTTTTCTAAATTCCATTCCTTATCTGAATAGCAATCAAAATCTTTTTTATCAGAAACTATCATTTATATAATATAAATGCAACTTTCCAAACTTCATCTGTTTCACAAAATAAAAACCTGCCTTGCTAGCATTCATCTGCTATTGAAAAGAACTGACAGAATTCCACTTGAGGGCCAGGTGTGGTGCCTTTTTAATACAGGTATTTATATTTATTTGTCTTTGATGTAGAAACAGCCTCTTGCAGCTATCATTCATTTGGTTTTCTCTTATTATAAAAGGCATGCATATTTTTTTCTGAATTTCGATTTACTTTTTGAGAATATTCAATTCTCCTCCCTATCTCATTGCAAGTATGTAGCTATGTGCCTTTTTTTGGCTGAATTTTAGAGTGAGCAGAAGAGATATATGTGCTTTTAAATAATAATATTTAAGAGCCTGTGTATGCTTTTTCATATTTTTTTTCCTGCCATAGGCACCACAGTGTTCTAGCTAGTGAGTGCTTCGTCACTTAGGGTCCCTGAGTAAGGATGAAAATGTGTGAGTAATATTTCCTGTAGCATGGAACAAACCTGTTTTATAATAGACCTTGGTTCTTGTAAGACATTTAGATATGTGTTACTCCGTGATGTCAATACGATACGTACTCTGGTAGACTAACACTACATATTGGTTCAAAATAATATTTAAAAATATTTCAAAGGTAAACTAAAGTACCTTAAGAGAAAAATAAGGCCTAAAACCAAAACCTTATCCTATCTAGAAGTTTAGGAAAAGGAAGCATTAAATGACACCAGCTCTGTGAAGATAGATGTTAACATTCTAGGAGTAATAGCTCTAGGAGCAAAAAAGAAGTGCTTCATCCAGGCCATAGCTCCACTCTCTAAGTATATCTGAATTATCCAAATTTTTGTAATGTTCATCCATTGTTTGTTTATTTTTTATATTCCTTATTCATATATAATGTTGTTTATTTCTTCATTTATACAACAAGCATTTATTGAGTGTCTGCTTTGTCCAATATTCTTCTAAAAAAAAATGGTAGATACAGATTTTGAGCCACACAGGTTCTGATTAAGATGAGAGGTTATATAAGCACTTTCATTAAGAATCAAAATGAAATGCAAGTATGTGGAAAAAGTGATTGATTATGATGAGAAGAATACATAGTATTTATACTAAACATAGCAGAGAAGGATGCTGATAAAAAAAATAAATGGTGGGTTATGTTGTGTTAGACAACCATGATGAAAGAAAAACAAGAGTTAAAATTCAGAACAAATCTAAGAAATTGTGTGTCATTTGATTGTTTGGTGAATAGGATATTATTTGAAGGAAAGTGGTACAAAACAATGCTGAAAGGATAGTGTGGCTTAGGAAAACTATGAGGTAATTATTTGTCCCTTTTTGTAGAGGGTAGCACCATTAAAGTTTGGAACTTCTGTTAACATGTAATAACCTGTAAACCTTTGTTTATCTCTTAAGTTAGAAAGCATATTCACAGTAGAGACAGAGAATGTGGTAGTATCTTTAACCAACATTAGGTAATGATTCTGAAAAAACGTCTTAAATTGGTTGTTTTAACAGAAGGAAACAAAAACAAAACAAAAAAAATATTTGTGGAGACTTTTGGTTTTTGTTCCAGCAAGTAGAGAGCTCAGAAATTAATCATTACATCTTTAGAACAAGAAAAACACAAAACAAAAAATCGATGACTTTTCTTGACTGAGTAAGGGAATATTTCCTCTCTCTGCTTGACTAACTTAGAGCTGAAACATGTGTCTTCTACCCTCAGACTCTGACTTGAACTGGAATTTATATCATCAGCTTTCCTGGATCTCAATCTGCCAAATGCAGATTTTACAACTTCTCAGCCTCCATCATCATGTGAGCAAACTCCTTATAATAAATATATAATTGGTTCTCTTTCTTTGTAGAACACTAACTGATACACAGAAGGCATACCCAAAAAATCTTAGTCTGAACCAAAAATGTATATTGCTATTGTGAAAGTAGCCAGTCTGAAAGGCTACATGTTGCATCATTTCAATTATATGTAATTCTGGAAAAGGCAAAACTATAGAGCTAGTAAATATTTATGTTATTTCCAGGGGTTTAGGGGAAGGGAAAAAGATTAACAAGGTGAAACACAAGAGACATTTTAGGACATTGAAACTATTCTGGGTGTTATTGTAATGTGTGTACATGGTATTATGCATTTATCAAAACCCATAGAATTTGAAGCACAAAGAATGAAGCTTAATGTATTCAAAGGAAAAAAAAAAAGAAAAACATCATTTAGCTGATTGAGAATACCAGGATGCAATGCAGACTCTGACAACAGAATTTAACTGTGTTGTGAATGTATGAAATGAATTCACTGAAGTAGATAGTGGGAAAAGTTGTCGACCTAAATAATTTTGGTAATCATTAGAATCTGTAAGATGAAAAGTGAAAGGACCTGCACTTAAACACTTTAATCTGGGTGACAGAGTGTTTTCCAAGTATATATAAGTTAGCAGTTTATGATGCTGCTATACATGCACACTGGTATTGAATGTTTAATAAAGGGATGGTTGCTAGTGAGAGCTAGATTTCTTACTATTGGAGTGGGAGATTACAGATGAGCAAAGAAGAAGGCTACAAAATCCATGTATTAATGGATTAGCGTTAGAGACATCTGTTTTAACTTATGTTTAATTTAATATAGATACAGGTAGTTACATATAGAAATATTTATAGATATACAGAATTTAATATAAATACATCTGTTACCTTGTTCTGTCCACTAAGGAAGCTTAGAAACATCAACATATTGGTAGCTATAAATACACTTAGAAACCATGTCATGGTTTCAAATATTGTTATCAGATAATAGAATGAGGACTCCTTTAAAAAATGACTGATTCTGAGACTGGGGAAGAAAATATATAAGATGTGTCTGAAACATCTAATGTGGAAAGTATGAAAGTGGTAAACAAAAACAAAAACAAAAACAAAAACAAAAACTTTCATCGTAGTATGTCAAAGAGACACAGGGCCAACTGTAAGAGCTCTCAATGTCCACTGTTGAAAAATTTGACTATCAAAATAAAGTAATATTGGATTATAACACAAAATATAAAATAATATTCGTGGTCCATAGTGATATAAATAAATGAATGCATAAGATAATAAGAAGAGAGATAAATATCATGTACAGATGGATTCCAAATAATTTATGCAGCAAATCATAATTTATAAGATAAATTATGCAGCTACTCTGCCCTCAAGCCCACAAGACTTAAGTATGTGCTGAGCAAGTGTAGGCATTAGTGGCTTACTTCCAAAGACTATGGTATAATTCCTTTATAGTGGATAGACCTGACAAACTATCCTTAACAAGTGATCAAGGTCAACAACCTCAGCCACAAATCATTTTGATAATATGTACCTTTGATATAATGTAATTAAAATGACACTTTATCTCTGTGGTTTTCTTTCAAAAATCCATAAGCCCTGAGTAACCATAGTAGAATGTCAGACAAATTTCCAATGGACGAACATCTTACAAAATAACTGACCAGTTTCATTTCAAACTGTCAAGGTTATCAAATACAAGAAAGTCTTAAAAACTACTGCAGCTAAGAGAATCTTAAGGAGACCTGAAATGTTATGTGGTATCTTGGATGGAATTTTGGAACATAATTAGGACATTATGTAAAATTTTATACTTAAAATGAAATATGAATAAATTAAGGACTTGAGTTAATGATAATGCATTAGTAATGATTCATTAATTATAAAAGTGTACCATGCTAATGTAAGGTGATTATAATAGAGGTAAGTAGCTGTAGGGAATATAAGAACTCTATATTTCTATATCTACTAGCTTTTCAATGTCTCTGTAAATCTAAAACCATTATAAAATATAAAGTCTATTAAAAATTAAAAGAACATTTGCTTGACTTATAACTGCATGATATTCTCAATGTCCATAGACAGCCTCGAACAATTATTGAGAGACTCGTGAATACGATGTTTCATGAGTGGCCTGGGTTTTAAAGCTAATACTTGACTTGAAAATTTAGTACACAACCGTTCTTTGAAAATCACATGGACACTATGCTTTTTAGATTTTTTATCTGTAAAATGTATGGAGTTTAATTTATCTCAAATAAAATGATACACATAATATCAGTTTAGGATATTTAAAATGAAATGATAAAGAAATTGTTAGTGATGTACTCGGCATGCAGCACTGTTAGCTCTTTTATTCAATACATTTAAGGACTAATGTTTTACAAGGCATTATGATACAGAGATGGTAGCATATGCAGATCAAGAGTTTGTATATGATGGAGCCTCCATCCCTCTGTTCAAATCTTTTCTCTGCCATTTACTAACTGTGCAACCTTGGGCAGATTACTTAAATATTCTGTACCACAAGTTTACATCTTTAAATGGTAATAACAGTAAACATAACATACCTGATGATGACTTATAAAGTTAGAATATACAAAACACTTAGAAAGTTGTTTGATAAACAATAAGCTCTATTTAAATATCAGCTCTTTACTGTCATTATTATTGATCCCTATAAGAAAGGTTATAATTGGTATAAACTTGCTAGATTTTAAGATGAATATTTCTCTAATTTTTTTGCACTTACCATTTTCACTATATTCATTTAAAAAAAATCTTCTACTTCTCTTTCTTTTTTTTTTCAGCTGTTAACATCCACCTAAAAAGTTTTGATCCATATTCAGTAGATTTTTCCTGCCTACTGTCATAAGCTGAAGCGTTAGAAATAATAGTATCATGGAATATAATGTATTTTTCAAATTTCTAATTTTTGTGAAGAAATTAAAGTCCTGAGATTTTGAAAATAAATGGATTTCAAAATGTCACCAATTTCTACATACCCCATTGATGAATTCTAATACACAGATATATTCCAAAGATAGGAAACTTAGAGACATTAAATATATTTGTCATCTGGCACATTTTTAACCTGGGTTTTCAAAGAACTCCTTCCCTTCAGAAGAAGCCTCTTTCCAGGAATAATGGACACCATATCATTATCACAGATACTTTCCTTATGGAAAAGTAGGGCTATGAATCTGAGCAAAGATCCTCCAAGATGTCATTCAAGCATCTGTCTTTTATTTCTTTCTCACTCAAGCTCGCATTTATCAAACTCCATTTTCAAAGATACAAAAAGAGCTGAGTTGAGAAAAGGAAAAGAGTAAATTACTGATAATTTAAATAGTGCCTTTTACATTTAGAGGATTATACACCCTGGAAAGCAGCAGGCATATCAAAAAGTACTCAAAGTCACTAATCCTCAGTAAAATGTGAAGTAAAACCATAATGAGATTTCATCTTATACTTCTTTGAATGGATATTATCAAAAAGACAAAGAACAAGTATTGGGGAGGATGTGGAGAAAGCAGAACACTTGTACATTGTTGATGAGAATGTAAGTTGGTGCAGCCACTAAGGTAAATAGTATGGAAATTCCTTAAAAAATTAAAACTGAAACTACCTTAAGATTCAGCAATCCCACTTGTGTATAAGTCCAAAATAAATGAAATCAGGATCTGAATTAGGTATCTATACTCTCATATGCATTGCAGCGTTATTCATAACAGCAAAGATATGCAAAGAACCTAAATGTCCATTGATGAATTAATAGATAAAAATGTGATATACCTAATGACAAATGAAAGATAGATAGATAGATAGATAGATAGATAGATAGATAGATAGATAGATGATAGATACTAGTGATATATGTATCTGTGTGTGTATATATATATTATATATGTAAATCACATATATTCACTGAAATATTATTTAGCCTTAAAAAAGGGAAATCCTGGCAGTTGTGACTGAACGTGATTGAACCTGGAGGATATTATGCCAAATCATAGTAGCCATATAAATAAAGAAAAATACTGCATTATCTCGCTTATGTATGGAATCTAAAATATTCAAATTCAGCAGCAGAGTAGAATGGTATTTTGGGACTGGGGAGTGAAGGAGATGAAAATATGTTGGTAAAAGGGGTATAAAGTTTCAGTTAAAGCAATATGACCTTAGTTAACCATACTGTATTATATATTTGACGTTTGCTAAGAGAGTATGCTATGAGTGTTACCAAAAAAAAGTAACTATGTGAAATGATGACTATCTTACTTAGTTTGATTACAGTAATTATTTGTATATGTATATCAAAATATCAATTGTACACAAATATACATATATACAATTTTTATTTGTCAATAATACCTCAGTTGAGCAGGGAAATAAATTGAAAATAATAATAAAACAATGTCTTTCCAATTGTTTGAGGAGAGGATATAAATAAAATAAATTTATCAGGATATGATTCAGACAAGAAAATGCAAAAATGAACATGAGTTGGAGCCAAGCTTGGCCCAATAATCCATGAAAGCCAGAAGATAATCCTTTTATCTATTGCTCTGTATCGTGAGATATAACAGTTTTCCAGTACTTCTAAAACCTAAAGTAAGATATTTCAAGTATATTTTTTCCTTTTGAATAGTTTGAAGAAAAAAAGTAAAATTAATATTTAACATAAAACTCTCGACATGTGATTTCAATTTATAAAGATAAAACCTATTTATTTATATACTTGTTAACCAACACAGTTTATTGAATGCTCTTCAACCAAATAGACAGAAGCCCAGCAAATTTTATTGATACCTCATCATACAAACAATTGCACAGATATGTAATTTATAGTTAGTTTTTCTGAATACATTGAAATTTTAAAGTTATTTCATCATAAATTATAATTTTGAAATGTTAATAATTATCATTTTGAATTAAGAATATATCTCCAGAAAGAATTTGGCTTCAGTTCAGGAAATATCAAAGCTTTAACTTACAAATAACTATTATTCAATTCTCTGTCTATTTCTCATAAGTTTCTATTATATATTATCTTTTGGCATATGTTAAATAAATAATTGTAAGTATTTCATATTTAAGGAGAAAAAAATCATCAAAATAGAAACTACATGTAGGCTTTTTTTCTATGTCAGAAAAGCTTTTAAAATTCAATTTTGTACTATGAAGCTGATTTGCAGCAAACTTCCAACAGTGGTTGCATTTTTTTAAACATTAGAACAGATTTAAACAATAGACGTTTGTCTATAGGTTAGCAGGCAATGTGTAGGAAATCAATCTAAATGTTCAGATAAAACTTGTATTTTTGAAAAGGCATTATGCAGCAGGATTCCTAATAGCATGACTGTTCTCCCTTTAGATGCCATGAATACAAAAATACTCCTGCCATTTAGACCATGAACAATGCAGGCACTTGAACTGAATTGTATATGATTACTAGCTTTCCTCAAATCTCTCAATGCTGTACTTAAAATGAAAATAGTTTTCTAAAAGAAAGTGTCTGAGTCATTTTATTTTTCTCAGTTATTCAGAATGACCTTAATGAAAAAGTAAGAAATGTCTGTGATTTGAATCTGTGACATGCCTTTTTATATTTGTTATTGGCCTTTCCTTGATTGGTAGAATAAACATTTCAAGAAAGGTAGTCACTCTCTAGGAACCTAGGGGTAAAAATATCAACATCTCAAATATATTAAATTATTATTGTTAGACAAAGACTGAGTGTGATAGCCAAGAGTAGAACTTTTCCTGGAATTCTTTTTAAATTAGTTACTTCACAAATGAAATTTTGTACATTTAGTGTTATTTGGTGATGTCTAGCTTTTACCTATTTTTACCAAATATTTTTGAAATTATTGCACTTAAACTTCTGTTCATTGTATTTTATAACATCTTTAAATGCATATTTTAAATGCTATCGTTATTGTAGTATGAGGGGCTGATCCACATTCAAACTTATGTTATTCAGTTAAGCTCACCATATTTTATTAAACCTGATACATTTTTTTAAATAATTTTGGAATAGACAGATGACATAAAAATAGATGCAAAATTGCATGTGATTGTATAAAAAGACTGTTTTACTTTACTTAATAAACAGTGAAGAGTTTTGATAAAGAACTCTTATCAAGGATATTTTATAATTGAAAATGTATCATTACTAAAATATATACAAAACCATTTTTTCTGTTACTGCTATCTCAATGAGCCAGACTTAGAATTATCTCTAATTTCTTCTTTCCTTCTCTGTATCATTAACAACTAAGTCTTCTGATTTGTAAAACAGTCCTCAAAAGATATATCTTAATGAACTTTTTAGGTTTATCACTTACATTTTTTCTTTTGACAACTCATGTGTACATTTTTTAAAAATGTTTAACTGTACAGTTTATATGACAAAATTTAGAGTGTGTCATAAACAAAAAGTTTTTGAAAACCACTGTCTTTGATTTCTGTTTTAATCACTAATTTCCTGAACTATTGTCAAAATAATACACTAAATTACTTGCCAATCCCTTTAAATCCCATAATTCTACCAAAAATTTTATGGCACTGATAAATTTCACTTTCCACTTCAGCTTTCAAGCTTCTGATGGCATTCAGTAGGAAGTTTGCATCTATCTTGAAAGTACCATTCCACCTTCCAGTCACCTTGATGTGGCCCAAATGATGATTTTCAATGTTGAAATTTTGGTGAGTTCAGAAAGTAATGATTTTAAATGATGGAAGTGTGTTAATTTTCCTATATTACCACTTGACCACATTAGATATATATGCAATACAAAACTAGAAACAAAGCAAGAGGATAGCTACATGATTTTTTAATGTCATTTTTGAACTTTGTCACTCAGAAGTATTTAATTATTTAATACAACACATCTAATTTGATATTGGTTCTTGATATTTCTTTGGAACCCTAAAATTAGAATAAAGGTGTATTGCCAAAGCATCAATAATAATACCTTCTTAGATACAGTACCAGAAGTAGAAGTCATAGGCTTACTCCACATGAATAAATTCTCTGGAAAGATCTTAAAAACGTCTTTATTTGAACACAAGAAAAATATTCCAATATCCAATCATTTAATCTCTATTTTAATTGTTAAGTATTCATTAACTATCTAAAAATGGATGTATATTTATTAATCTATCAATGGAACACTATTTGCAATTATTCTGTTTTGACCTAGAAAAATTTTGTCATTGCATGGTGAATATAATTTTTTAAAAGAGTTAAAAACCAATTTTATAACATGACCTTTCATGTTTTATTGATAATTTAATTGTCAATAATATTCTTCTATATCTTAAGTTCATTAATTGCTATCAAAGTGAGTATTGCAGCAGAAACAAGGAAACAAAATTAGGATAGAGTAAATGTTTTTTAATCAGTATGCTTGCTCAATGCTTTGAGTGTTATTTTTGAAAATCTAATTGAAGAAATTTTAAAAAATAGTAAAGTAAAATAACTAATCTCTCTGCTGCAGTGTCTCAATACTCTGCTTCTGGCAATCAGGAAAAAACAAAAATTGTTTATCTCTAAAACTGTTTTTGTATTGGCTCCAATTGTCAAGCCTTGCCTGACTCATTTTCTATTCACTCCTGTTTTAAATGCCTTTGACATGTAGCATCTGTTGTTGTAAAACCTACATACTTTTATAGCTTTATTTAGACTTTGCGATTCTTTAATAAAGTCTCAGTAAAAGTGTGCTTTGTGAACATTATTTTCCAGAAGCATCAGATATTTTATCACAGGAAAAGTGTCAGTGAGGATTTGAAGCTACAAGTTTAGGATCTTTTCAAAACTGTAATCTGGGCTTTAAGACCAAGAAAAAAAAAAAATATCCCTTTGATTGCATATGAAGAAAGCCATTAAAACATACAAGCAACTTATTTTCTAAAATATTTTCAAAATTTCTGAAAAGCTGTTTCTGTCATGTATGTAAAGAGTATAAACATAGATACGTAAACAGTGAAAAGTTTTGATAAAGAATTCATACTAAGGATATTTTATAAATGAAAATATATCATTACTAAAATATACACGAAAAAATTTTTTTTTTCAATTACTGCTATCTCAGCTAGCCAGACTTAGTTGAGATAACAGTAACTGAGCAAAGATGATTGCATATCTGTAAATATGCTTTTATTTTTTATCTACTCCCTTATCCAAATGTTATTTTTGATAAAATAAGTGCAAGTTGGTGGTATGAACTTGTGATTGATTACTTTGATAATAAGAAGTGGTGATATGCCAATGATACTCATTGTATTTTTAAAAAATCTGTTTAAAATAAAGTTTAAAACAATGAATCATATTTAAAAGTCATTTGGGAACCAACATTTTTAAGTAAATATTTTAGAGTTTGGATTCCTTAGCAACCTCCCTTCTACCACCACATTCAGGCAGCTGAGAAGATCCTAGTATAAAGGAAGTTGTAGTCAAATGTAAGATCTTTTATTCTTCAGAGAATATGTCATGAATTCTTGTCTTTGTTTCTTTGCTAGACTTGAAAAAGAAAACTAAAGAAATAAAAAAATGTGTGTTCTCCTTATTTACCTCTCTCCTAAACTCAAATTATGGAGACAGCCATAATGAACATAATTTCTATAGCCTCAACTTTGGACCTTATTTGACCTCTGAAAGACTTCGACGGTTTATTATTACTTTTTTTAATGTAAAAGCCATAACATAGACAAAATGAGAAAGAAAAAGAGAGAGAAATAAATGACCCAGCTTTTTCAACCTTTAAAAGCCTAACCCTAAAAAATTTAATACTTTAGAGAAAATTTAGATTTAAAAACAATACTTAAAAACTCAGGAAATATAAAGCTTAGATTGCACTTTTTTTTGTTTTTCCTCAGACTAATGAGACTCAAAATGTCTTGCTTTAGGGTATGACACTGTTAAATTTTTCACTTTGTTAAATTTTCCTGTTTAGGATATCTCAAGTCTATCTCTTCTGTGCAGACTTACAACTCAGTCTATATTTTCTTTCATTGAAGGACCTTTAAAATATCAGCCTCTTCTAATCCTCAGATTTATGAGGACAATCATAGTAAAGAATCTTCTTTAAAATAAATAAGTCATTTTGAAATGGATTTTTACCTACAGATGATCCTTTTTCTTGTATCAGTATAGATTTTTAGAAAAGCAATTGTGTAAAACAAAATGATGTATAAATTAGTGACTTGAAATTTAGTATATTTATAAACTGATCTAATAAGACAGAAATGTACAAAACTTCTTTTTAAAATTTTATAAGATATTTTATTTCATTATTTCTGGCCTTAAGTACTATGTAAATCATTGCTAAATAATAAATTATATGCCAATTACCATTAACTTTAATAGCAATAACGTTCTACATAGACAAGTGACTTCCATCCACAGCCACCATCTGCATCTTACTTAACATTATCTCAGTGAGTTTTTCTTTCCACATTTACTGAGAACTTCAATAAATTTTCATGAATTCTCCTATATGTATACATTATTCATCCCAAAGTAGAGAAAATGGTGGAGGTGATCTGAAATAAGTGAATGGTCATCTGTCAGAAAAAAAAAATCTAAAAAATTTCAACAATTATTGCACATTTAGTCTAAGAAAGAGATTTACTGACTTATATAAATTGCAATGCACACATTTTAATAGATTAAAATTTAACTATTTAATAACATGCTTTGGTGCAATCTAAACATTTTTTAAAGCAGAGACTACCTCAAAGCACTTTCCTCTTCAGAAAAGCATATTAGAAAAAATGTTTCTTATAGACCTTGCACCCCACTTAGCTACTATGCTGCTACTGACACTTCATTTTATTGCTTTACACAATTTGCCCTTTTCTGCCAGGATATCCTGCCATCTAAGCATTGACTGCTCCTTTCCCATTTCCTTTTGATGGTTATACACTTGTTTTCTCAGCCAAAGTTCAGATATCTGGTGAGTTGTAACTAGAGTTGGTTGATTACAAGTGTCACAGCTGTTGATTAGACACAAATTTGTTTTTGTTTTGAACCTTTGAATATCCTAGTCATTCAGTTTGGCTTTGTTATCTCCACCTCACTGAAAGCCCTAGCTGTAACCGCTAGCTTGTATTCATCAGGGCTTCTTACTGCTTCAGTACCTCTTAGATACCCTGATGTGCTCTATACTCCATGTTTGCTATATCCAATTATTTGTTTAATAACAAATATGTGTGGAAGATCTCTATGGACCAAAAGAGCTTGTGATCAAATATTGCCTGTTATTACAAATGATACATAAAATATAGGGTGATTTCCTAACCAGATTTTTAGGAACTAGCATTTGCCCAGCATACTTTCCTTCTGTGCCTGGAATCCTCGCCACTCCCTGGGCATTTAAAGACCCAACTTTCCTGCTTCTTCATGGCTGGAGGTCATTTGATGCTTTCATTTCCAAAACTTAAAAAGACTGGTTGAGATTCAAATCAGATTCAAATTGCAAAGCACATATCAATAGAAATAAAGGCCTAGAAGTGTGCTTGAAAGCAGAAGCCTCATGTCTACTCTCCTTATTCTTATGCTGCAAGCTTGTTGTCTTGGGTTGAAAGCATACCAAAGATATCACTTTAGCTAGAACTCAAGAACACAAACAGTTGAATAATTAGGAACTTTGTAGGAGTTAATCATGAGGTGTTATCTAGTCAAAGACCTCAGGGAGTTCTTCCAACTACTTTTCATCTTAGTGTATTCAGAAACAATGTAGAAAAGTAGCACTAATTAAACTTCCAGCAAATATCAGAACACCAGAGAATGGTTTGGAAGAATAAATTAAAACGCAAAGTAAGAAACAAAACTGACATAGTAATAGATGGCTCATATTAACACAATAAGACAAATGTGAATTGTTTTATTTAGTAGGCAAAAGGCCAGTGGAAAACAAAGATGATTAAAAGTGGCTCTCTACATCTAATGAGATTTGTTTCTTTTATGTGGAAGACACAAAGTGATGAATTTACAATCTGCAAGTGAATATTTTAACTATTATCTCTCTCGTCCAGAGATGAATGCTGGATTTGTTTAGTTACTTTTCTTTAAGAACATAGGCATTGAAGACCTACTAGCATCAGAAACTGTGATAAATATTGGGAAGCAAATGAATAAGCGATCACAATTGAGGTTTTTTGTTTTTTTGTTTTTTGTTTTTTGTCAGAAATAAGCACAGGATTACAATAGAAGAGTGTGATAAATGCAACAGAGATAAGGATAAGATACTGAGGGATAAGAAGGAAAGGAAGCCAGCTCTTTCTTAGCAAGTCAAGAATGACTTTACAGCTAAGAAGATAAATGGGCTGTGTCTTAAGGTATTTGTATTTGTATTATATATGGAGAAAAAAAATGACAGATACAGAGTTCAAAGCATATAATTTTTGTGCAACACATGTAATAGAATTTGGCAGGAAGGAGACAAAATTTTGGGATTAAAAGACCCTTAGAAGCCTTTTAGACTATTTAAAATAGCATCCTGACTTCTGATAAAAAAATAAAGTATTAAATTTTATAATATAAATATACAGCTCAACAGAATAATCAATGCTATAAACAAGCATTTCACAGAAAATCAGACACAAATAAACTCGAAAGGTACTAAATCTTAAACATAATTAAATAAAAATTATTAGTGATCATTCAACTATATCTCAAAATTAAGATTTTCAAGGCTTTTGCTTAAATATCACCTGTTCCCAGAAGTTCTCAATCATTTGAAAGTAGCATGCCATAAACTCCTATCTATTTAAGTTGCTTTATTTTTCCCTTTGGAGAATTTATACAGAACTTACCACTAATTCATATTCTATTTAATTACATTTGTTTATTATTTTTCTATTTCTGAGGACTTTAATATTTTGATTACCACTGTACTACAGCCAAAAAAAATGGTGCCTCATAATATATAAGGACTCCAAAACTATTGTTGGATGAACAAAAATATACAAAAATTATGAGATAATACTTCTTACTCATAAGATTGAAGAAAGTTAGAATAATAATGATGTCACCTGTTCAAGTGAAGTATGTATTCAAACAATTAATGAGAGTTTAATTTGAAATATCTGTTTTGGATTTGGATTTTACTGTATGTCAAAATTACAGTGTAAAAGCCTCTTAAAATATTTCTTCATGTATATTTGTACAAATGATTAAAAAATATCAAAATCTTACAAATTTAGTATTATAGTATGAAAATACAATCTAAATATCCATCAATAGAGAAATAGAAAAAAGTATATTCTGAAAAAATATTGGGAAGCCATTAAAATGAGATAGATGAAAATAAAACTTATAGGTAGGTAGTAGTTTCAATAAAAATAAAAATGAGAAAATTGCTTGTGTTGTTTATTACCAAAGTGTGATTTAATTATATAAATACAGAATATAAAATAGTAATTTTTTTTGTAATTAAAATAGCTTTGTTTTGAGTAAATGATGAGTCTACATATATTATACCTGGGCCAGACCACACAAAATACAATTTAAAATCCAATCTGGAACTTTAGCAGTCCCAACTTCTCCATGCTTCACTTATATCTCAGAATTACTAGTACTCTTAAAATTATTTGAAAAGCTTTATACTGAATATGATCTCTGATTCTAATGTGTTTGATTTGACAATTTAATCCTTTTTGTAATCTCATATGTATTTTTACTTATACACTCTTAAGCAACTATATATTGTGCGCGTGAATGTGTGTGTGTGTTTGCACGATATATGTGTGTGTGTTTAGAATATCTTTAGAAAGATTCATAAAAATCTCAAAAGTAATTACCTCTAGGGAGTTTGACCAGAAATGCAAATTGTGAGATTTTTTTCTTTTGTCTTTCTTTGATATTTTATGTGTTTAAATGGGCTCAACTTGAACTTGAAACAATAACAATTATATCAATTAAAATATATTCCGAATCAAGTGTACATACAACAACAAAAAAAGAAAACTTCAGAGGGCATAATTAAATTTACATTTTAGAATTAAAGTGTATAAAGTAGAGAGGTGAGAGTGTGAGAAACACTATTTACTAAACTGGTCGGTATTCTTGGGGTGATATGAACAGGAAATCAAGCACTGGTATGACACAAAGGAAATGAACTTAATGAGTTAGAAATGAAAAATGTTAACCGACTAGATGCAGAGAGTGAAAATGAAGAACATGCTACAAAGAACTGTTTTTAGTTTGAGAGGTAAAGAGAATTATTTAGTAATTCAGCAAAATTCAGGATTTAGGATAGTCCAATCAGTTGCCTGAAGAAGAGACAAACTTCTTAGAAGAAAAATTAGAAGAGAAAAGCATCAGTGCCAAAATGGATCCACTGGGCAGAAACGGCATAGCGAAACTGATTGTGTTCAGAGGTGAGAAGAGCAGAAGTAATTAAAACAATGTAAATTCTAGGTTAAATAGAGCAAGAGGAATTGGACTGACAATACTAGGTTAAGTAAACCATATCCTTGAATAATTTCCATTCAGAGCAAAAATTTTGAATTTTTTTATTACTAATTGTGCTACTACTGCTAATAATAATATTAGTATAGTTCTTTTCATTATCAGTAATTTCACATTTTCTATTATTTGCTATATACAAAATTTGTATTAATATTATTAACATAGTCATTTGTGTAGATGGAAACTTGAGGCTCTGAGATAATATTATGTAGTCTATGTAACAAAATAAATGAGTGGTGGAGCTGAAATTTGAACTTATTCATTAAAATCATCATTCCATGCTCTTAATTATGGTTATGATTGCTTTGGAATTCAGGGTGGTTTTGAATGCTCTCAGATGATATTGAAATATTTCTTTCATATCCATGTAAGGATATGCCATTCATAAGTATTTAGCCACTGACTTGTGAATAAGAGCTCTTTAGGGATGTCATTCAGATTTAAACTCAAAATTCTGAAGTATGAAGAGAATTACGTTATTTTTGTCTCCAAATTTTTTCTCAATTCTTTTCATTCAAGGTTTAGATGCCTTGAATGACAATGTGACAAGTTACAGAATCATTCAACAGGGAGGTCCTTCTGGGTTTTCAAAGATCCAGTTTCCAGTGTGAGTGAGAGTATGCCCCATATTTTCAATAAGAAATTCTCAAAACAGCAGCTGGATGTCTGAGAATTCAACTGAATTCTAACACTATCTACCTAGAGGTAGAATCAGATTTCACAAGTAAAAGGCTCAGTACAACAAGACTACCTTTCATTTCAGACAACAGTGGCAAGCTCAGGTTACCTGTGCTTCTGATCAGTTGGCTACAAATTGGAGGTTCCAACAGCCTGCTTCAACTCAGGGTGCCAGTGGCAAGTCCAGGTTGTTACCTATACTTCTGACTTACTGGTTATAAATCAGAGGTTTCCACAAAACCCTCTATGGGTTTATTTTTCTAGAATGGCTCACAGAACTCAAGAAAATCTATTTATTTACTAAACTACCTATTTATTACCTAGTGTATTAAAAGACATGAATCAACAACCATATGAAGAGATATGAACTGTTAGGTTAGGGCGAGGATCCAAACACCAGAGCTTCTGTCCTCTTGGAACTTGGGGCCAGCACAATGGCAAATGGAAGCATTCTGGATCTTCAACATGTAAGCGCCATGAAAAAGGCCTAGGAGCTGTTCTGTTGGGTTTTTATGGAGGCTTGATTATGTAGTCATGATTGAATAAGTCATTGGCCATTGGTGACTGAGGCTACTTCAAGCCCTTCTCCCCTCTCTGAAAATCAGGGGGTGGGGCTGAAATTTTCAACCCTGTAGCCACGTGGTTGACTCCTACTGAAAACCAGTACCCACCATTAGGTGGGGGCCAAAAGCCACCTCTTTAATATAATGAGAAACAGTTGTTGCTTTTAATCACTTAATAAATTTCAAGGGGTTTGGAAGGTCTGAGCCAGAAACTATGAATGAAGACCAACATCTATTTGAGAAATATTTCGGAATTTGGTCATCATTAAGGTGACCAGAATATATTTCTTATAAATCACAATATCATAGAGATAAAATGGGAGATGATACTAATAGGGTTTCTTTGAAACATGTAGTTTACAGTGACTGGAAAACCTCCAGGTTGTTTTTGCTACTGAGAGAAATACAAAACTGCATTATAAAATTTTGCCAATATACATCTTTTTGAGCTAATGTCGATACTTTGCTTTTCATTAATCTCATTTTTTTACAATGTCAGTTCACATTTTCAATCCTACATTCTTGGCTTTATTTTGTTTAATCTCATTTCATTTGCTTATTTGTCTAGCATTATCTTCAATTCATATTTATTGATAATAAATAATCTGGGGGTATGAATGAGGTAAAAATGAAGTTTTCAGAAGTGTTTTATAAGAGCTTACTACTTGAAGAAGATATATATAGTGACTGAGACACTTCTGAATCTAGTTATGTTACTAATTATCTGAATATAATATAGTTACCTGGCCCTCTACTAACAAAAAGAATTAATTTTCCAATTACAGTATAGCCTAGAGAAGGTAAATAGAGAAAACCACTCATGATAGGACTTCAAACAGTGGCAGATAGCTGAAATGATGATTTTGGTGGTTAACTTGAACTTGCAAAATGAAGTAGTTATATGATCTCCAGAAATCTGAATTTACAGTTGCCGCAGTAAACATCTGAGTTACCTAATTTAACTAGCTTAGGAGTGTCCAAAGTTCTCGCTATAACATGACTACCACATCTAATTATTTATAATGTAGTGATAGAATTTTTAAATAATATACTGAAGAAGATTATTTTGATAGCTAACTAAGAACCTCATTAGGAAAAATTTACTGTTCTATTTATTCAGTTTAAAATTATAAGTTAACACCTAGCTGAGTCAAAATGCAGAAGAGGCACATTGCATTATCTCAGAATGAAAGGTTATGTTTTACTTAGAAAAGCCCAAGTGAACTCAAATGTAACCATGTATAACTGATAGAAAATTACCTTATTAGAATGATTTATAATAATTACAGCAATTTAAATTGCTTTTAAATGAGTCTTTGGGGGTTGGCATTCAGAGTCTTTTCTAAATTTAGAGATTTTGAAGTAAGAAATTAATATAGTAAATAAAGAATCAAAATCTCTTACATATGGTTTATTTTGTGTTTCAAGATTCTCAGGTATAAATAAATTTGGGAGTAGCAAATATGTTTGAAATTGGAATTTTTTTTTTGATTTTAGAAAAGCTATATCAAAAATAAGATAACGATTACTTCAGTAAAAATATGAGTCAAATGAACTTGTGCATTGGAATTTTCTCTTTTGTGTCTAACTTTGAAGGATAGAAATTTCAACCAATGGAAGAAAGATAGACTGGAGGTTGACATATTGCTTGACACAAATAACATTGTTTTATTTATTCAAAAACATGTAAAATAAATAAACATATGTTTTATTGGTCATATTGCCCCAATTTTATGTTTTATTAATTTATTTTTTTTGAAAAAAAAATCAAGAATCCTAAATCTAAGATTTAAAATTAAGTTATTGTTAAAATAATAAATTTGTAGATTCTGGTGAGCATTAAAGTATTGGAGATAGTAACTGAAACAAACAATGAACAAGATGCCATATCTATTAGCTTTTATTTATAAAAATATATACCATTATTCTTCATTGGATAAGGTTACTTTGCTCCCTATAAAAGGTGAAAAAAGATAAAAACAAAATCAAAGCAAGCAACCACACAAACAAAATTGGTGACTTTAACTTATTTTTTCAAGATTTCATCCACTCTTTTTTCATGTCCCCAGTAAACAACAAATTATAGGCATTAAAATAATGTAATAGCTTAATAACTTGTATCTTTGTCTCTAGTCCCATTACTTAATCCACCCTCAATCTATCTTTCCAAATAATCTTTCTGAAATGCTATTGGAGTGTATTAATTCTATGGTTAAAATAATTCAATAAATAGTGTTGATAGGATAAAACCAAACCACTTTTTTTAGATTAAAATATTTTTTCATGAACGAACAATCTTGTTCACTTAACTATTTTCATCCTGTCCTCTTATGCATCTCATACAATATACTCCCTAATACTTAAACTTATTAACCATCCTTTAGACTGTGTTTTCTATTTGAGATCCTACTTATTTTTTTCTTTTTTTTACTTCTGTTTTCAGAAAAAAATTATTTACTTATTATTTTTTTAATTTTATTTTTCAATTAGAGTCAACATTCAATATTATTTTTTGTTTGGTGTACAGCATAGTGGTTAGACATTTATATAATTTACAAAGTGATCCCTCCAATAAGTGTAGTACCCACCTGGCACTGTACATAGTTATTACTATATTATTGACTATATTATTGACTATATCCCCTATGCTGTACTTCATATCGCATGACTATTTTGTGATGAGCAATCTGTACTTCTTAATCTTTTTACTTTTTTAACCCAGACCCCGAACTGCAGTGAACATAAAGGTGAATATATCTTTTTGAATTAATATTTTGTTTTCACTTGAATAAATATCCAGAAATGCATTTGCTGGATCATAGCATAGTTCTATTTAATTTTTTGAGAAAACTGCATACCGTTTTTCATACTGACTGTAGCAATTTACGATTCCACCAAAAGCACACGAAGATTCCCTTTTCTCTGTATGCACACCGATGTTTGTCGTTTGTTGATTTATTGATAATGGCCTTTTTGACAGATGGTGAAGTGATATGACATTGGTTTTTATTTGCATTTCTTTGCCGATTACTAATGGTGAGCATTTTTTAATGTGTTGATTGGTCATCTGTAATTAGAGAAATGCCTATTTAAGTCCTCTGCTCATTTTTTAATTGGATTTTTTTCTGGTATTGAATTGCATGAGTTTGTTATAAATTTTGAATATTAAGCACTTATCAGATGTATCATGGGTAAATATCTTCTCTCATTCAGTAGGCTGTTGTTTTATTTTGTTGGTGGTTTCCTTTGCTGTACAAAATCTTTTTAGTTTAATGTTGTCCTACTTGTTTATTTTTCTTTTTGGTTAACTTGCCAAGGAGATATATCAAAAAATATATATATATTACTAAGGGCAATATTACTAAGAGCAAAGTTTATTGATATGGTTTCTTCTAGGAACTTTATGGTTTGGGATCTTACATTTAAGTTTTTAACCCACATTAAGTTTATTTTTGTATATGGTGGAAGAAGCTGGTCTAGTTTCCTTTATTCATTTGTTTGTTTGTTTGTTTGTTTATTGCATATATCTGTCCAGTTTTCCCAACATCATTTGTTTAATAGATTGTCTTTATCTCATTGTACATTTTCACCTCCTTTCTCATAAATTAAATGACCATACAGATGTAGATTTATTTCTGGGATTCTATCCTCTTCCATTGATCTATGTGTCTGTTATTATGTCAGTATCATGCTGTTTTGATCACTATTGCCTTGTTATATAGTTTCATATCAGGTAGCATATTACCTCCAAATTTGTTCCTTTTAGTCATAAATGGATGCTGGGTTTTATCAAATGCTTTTTCTGCATCTATTGATCTGATCATTTAATTTTTATCTTTCAATTTGTTAATGTGGTATATCCATAAATTGATTTGTAGATACTGAAACAATCTTTCATCCCAAGAATAAATCCCACCAGATCATAGTGTATGATCTTTTTAATGTATTGCCAAATTCAGTTTTTGGCATATAATTGCTGATAATATTTCCTTATAATCCTTTGTTTTGTGGCCTAACATAGTCTACCTTGAAAAATGTTTAATGTGCACTTGAGAAAGATGTATATACTACTTGAGAGTGAAACACTCTAAAAATATCAATTAAATCCATCTGGTCTACTGTGTCATTTAAGGTGACTGTTTCCTTGTTGGCTTTCTGTCTGAGAGATCTGTTTGTTAGTGTCAATGGAGGTTAAAATCTCCTACTATGACTGTATTACTGTTTATCTCTCCCTTTATGTCGGTCACTATTGGTTTATACATTTAGATTCTCCTGTGTTGGGTGTATAAATATTTAATAGAGTTATAGCCTCTTGTTGTATTGATTCCTTTATCATTAGGTAATGTCCCTCTTTGTCTCTGATAATCACATTTGTTTTAAAGTCTATTTTGTTTAAGTATTGTACCTCAACTTTTAAAAAAATTTCCATTTGCATGAAATATTTTTTTCATCCCTTTACTTTCAGTCTGTGTGTTTCTTTTGATCTGAAGTGAGTCTCTTGTAGACAGCATAAGTATAAGTCTTGTTTTATTATTCATTCAGTTACCCTATGTCTTTTGATTGGAGTATTTAATTCATTTACACTTAAAGTGATTATCGATAGGTACATAGTAATCGTCATTTTATTATTTGTAGTTATGGTCTTTTTTCCCTTCTCTTTTTAAAGAAGTCTCTTTAACATTTCTTGTAATTCCTTTAGCTTTTTCTTCTATGGGAAGTTTTTTTATCTCGCCTTTAATTTTAATTGATAGCCTTGCTGAGTAATAAAGTAGTCTTGGTTGTAAGTCTTTGCTTTTTATCACATTAAATATTTTTTGCCAATTCCTTCTGGCCTGCAATGTTTCTGTTGAGAAATCATCTGACATTATAATGGGAGTACCCCTGTAAGTAGCTGTCTTTCTCTTGCTGCTTTTAGGATTTTCTCTTTGACTTTAACCTTTGGCATTTTAATTATGATGTATCTTGGTGTGAGTCTGTTTGGGATTCTGTGCTTCCTGGACTTGTATGTCTATTTTGTTCATCAAGTTAGGAAATTTTTCAGTCATTATTTCCTCAAATAGATTCTCAATCCCTTGCTTTCTCTTTTCTCCTTCTGGTATCCTTATGATATGAATGTTGTTATGCTTGATGTTGTACCAGAGGTCCCTTAAACTATTCTCATTTTTTCCCTTGTTGCTATTCCGAGTGGGTGTTTTCTGCTACCTTATCTTCCAAATAGCTGATTCAGTTCTCTGTCTAATCTATTGTTGATTCCTTCTAGTGTACTTTTCATTTCAGTTATTGTATTCTTTATTTCTGACTGATTCTTTATGGTTTCTATGTCCTTTTCATACTTACTATCTCTTTGTTGAAGATCTCACTGAGATCATCTATTCTTCTCCCATGTTCACTGAGCTTCCTTATAACCATAACCAGTGCTTTGAACTCTGCATCTGGTAGGTTGCTTACTTCCATTAAAATTAGTTTTTGTTTTGTTTTGTTTTTTAATTTCCTCCTGTTCTTTTATTTGAAACATGTTTCTTTGTTTTCCTATTCTGGCTGCCTGCCTGTGTTTGTTTCTATGTATTAAGTAGGTCTGTTATGTCTCTCATCTTAGCTGGGTGGCCTTATATAGTAGGTGGCCCAGTGGTCAATTGCCCTAATCACCTGAGCCAGGTGCTCTGGGAGTGTCCCTTATGCAGGTTGTGTGTGCCCTTTGTTGTAGTTGAGCCTTGATTGTTATTGGCGTGTCAGTGGGTAGGACTGACTCTCAGGCTTACTGACTGTGAGAATTGGCCACGCCCACATCACATGACTTACTGTGTCGGGGTTGACCCTACAGAGTGGGGTTTGCCCCAGCAGGCTCACGTGCCTATTGAGACCACTCTTTGGGTGTATCATTTATGGGGCTAATTAAGTGGTAGTCTGTTGAGGTCTAAGCCAACCTTTAGGTATGTTGATTCTAGACCCTCCTTGAGAGGGGTTCCCATACAGGCCAAGATTGGCTGCTGCCTATAACCTGCCAGGTGCTACCTCGTAGGAGCTACAAAGCTATCCATGTTTGGATGTTGCCTGTTCTGAACATGGACGTACATGGGAGAGGCCATGCAGTGAACTGAGGCTGGCTGCCATGAGTACAGGGACTGGAGCAGTTCAGTAAATGGCTCAGGACATCCCTTGGTTTGAGGTTGCCTTGTGGCTGTCTGTAAGGTTTAGCAGCTAAATAAGTCTTAGACTGTATGCGCATTAGATGACTTAGGGTCTCAGAGAGTCACCAGATGGGACCAGTGGTGTTTCCCAGGTTAGTGCAGATTTAGATTTGTTGCTAGTGCTGAACCTGTGGCCACTCACAAAAGTTTTAGCTCACACCGAGGCCGGCTGCTGCCCAACTTGGGTCTGCAGTCCCTTAAGATTTGTTCAAAAAATACTGCAACTTGGCCTGGGGCTGTTTGCCCACCTCTGAAAGTGTCTCCAAAGGTGACTGAGTCCAGCAATCAACAATTGCTGACAAAAGAATTTCCACTGAAAGCACAGGATGGGACTGGTTGCTTAGCAATGAAATTGCCACCAGAAATTTGGGTGTGGGGCAGGGCCAGGTCTCAGGGAATCACCCCAGTGGAGCAAGCAGAGTTCACCAGGCCAATGCAGATTCAATTTTAGCTGTGTGTTGGGAAGGCTCAACACAGGAAAGATGGCATCCTCCTGTAGGCTGCACAGGAGGGCTTAACAAAAGGATAATGGTGGCTGTCCCTCCAGCCCACTCTCTGAAACCACACAACTCAGTCTTTCCCTGTATGTCTCTGGCACCTCCCAAGCTGCTGTCTTACTGCTGGACACAGGGCGAGTGCCTGTGAGTGAGCCTGTGTGCCAGCCCTTTAAGGGGATATTTGAGTTTTTAGGTGCCTTCCATCTTATCTGGACAGTTGGAATCCTCATTGTGGGACCTCTTCTTCTGGGCACTAAAATTCTGGGTTGGGGAGCCCAATGTGGGGCTGGGGACCCTTGCTCCTCTGGGGTAGCTTCTACAACGAGCTATTCCTTCAGTAGTTTCATGTCTCCACCTCTCCTACAAGTCTCAATGTGGCCTCCTCTTTATATCCCCAGTTATAGAAATTCTATTCTGCTTGTCTTCAGTACCCTAGTTGATTGTTTTATGATTTAGTTACAATTTTAATGTGGTCATGGGAGGAGGGGTACACTACATTTATGTATTCTGCCATTTTGGCCAGAACTTCAGGTCCTACTTATTTTTTAAAGTCTTGTTTTTTTAAAAACATTTTAATTTTCCTACCCCAAATTATCAGTTCCTCTTGTGGTAACATAGCATACATCATTTTTTTTTATCCTAGTATAGAATTTGAGATTTTTAAAAAGTTGGCTGTCTTTCTCTCCTTGTTGTTTGAGCGCTCATCACGGACAAAAACTGTGCTTTCATCCTTGTGTTTCTATTAACTGACATAATGACTAACTTTAAATAGTTGTTTAATAAGTCTTAAATTAATTAATCTTAAATGGTAACATAC
Organism: Eidolon dupreanum; assembly: GCA_028627145.1. NCBI lineage: Eukaryota > Metazoa > Chordata > Mammalia > Chiroptera > Pteropodidae > Eidolon > Eidolon dupreanum. The sequence continues at coordinate 53,757,931 of CM053515.1, forward strand.
TTAAATTCTCTCACAAAAGTCTCATAGAAGTAATTTCTCCAACAGCTCATGTAAAACTTAAAAAGTAGTTTATTTAGTTATTCAAATTGTGATAATAAATGACTGCTTTTTGTTACAGGATGTTTTGTTAAGCCTTCTCATAAGTTTCCAGGATAAAACAAATAAACTAAAAATTTTTATCCTTTTGTTCTGTTATACAACTTTTTATCTTTGTTACTACTTTCTATTTGGAAATATGTATGCATATATATATATATATATATATATATATATATATTTCATTAAAAAAAGAACACAGGAACATGACAAGATATTTTAAATAAGTACAAAAACAATATAAAGTAAAATGATACTTTTTCTTTTCTTCAAACTTTAGTCATACTATCTGAGAGTGGCAAACAAAGGAAAATATATTACTATTTTTCTTTCTGTTTGCAGTTATTCATATACTATGTGATAAAAATAATGCATATGCTTATTTCTCAATTAACTTAAAACTGATATATATTATTTATGGGATGTAAAATGAGAAATTTAATTAAAATTTTTGCTTTCTATATTATTTTAATTAAATAAAATAATTATAAATATCATTAATAATATATAACTATAAAAAGCTTTCTCACTGTTAAGACAATTGGTGCAGTTGGTTCTGGAGAGACGATATGTGATCTTGGGTTACTAACCTCGTACCTTCTATGAGAAAGTTTTAAGAACAACAAGGTCTAATATATTCTCTATTTTTATACTTAATTGCTGAAATATTATCACATGTTAACTCGCTTCATAATGGAACATTTCTTATATTAAACTTTCTTGTTGTAGTTGTATTTCTTCCCCAGAATGAGTGTGAGTGTAAGTGTGTGTGTTTATTTTATTTATTTATTTGTTGTTGTTGAGAGATTAATCCCTTTCTTTATACTCCACCCGAACTCAGTCAGGGTGGAGAATTAATCAGACTGGTTAAAAACCAGGACACTGATAAGACCATTGCCATAGGAGACAGTGTTCAATGCTACACATATCGAGGTTCATTAAGGCATAGTCTCATTACTCATACTCTTTTCCTGATTGCTCAGTTAGTCACTTCTCACAACTGCAGTCTTAGAAATCTTCTTTCCAGGCATTAAAATAAACACTTTCTTGTATATTATTCATTTCATTACTTGTGTGTGTTCTCTGGTTTGTTTATGCCTAGAAACATATTAATAAAATCTGAAATTTGGGTTTAGTTCTCCAGGTGAGGTGGCTGGGTAAAGATGCCTAGGCTATGCAAAAGAAAGTTACTCTGCAATGTAACTGCACACCTCTGCATTCTATGTTAATGTTTGGGGCAACTAATATGCATTCTTTTGGATTTCTCTTGAGAAACTTAAGGAATAGGAAAGATCTTAGGGATGACCAAATTTGAGACATATTGCCTTATTACTTATCCAGCAAACAACAAATATCTTTTGAATTCCATTTTGTCATACTAAAAAAATACCTTTTTAAGTAGGAAATACATTCAACCATCAGTCCAGACACCATGACAATCTGTACCCATACTGGAAAAATAATTTTACTTTCCAGATCCCAATGGTGATATTATTTGCTGATATAAAATGTTATTGGTAAAACATTCTAGATATATCACAGGAACTAAGAGAAAAGCATGGATATGCATCTCTATCTATCTATGCTTTATTTAAAAAGTATACTATAATAAGCCTAAGTGAAAAGGAATGACAAATTTAAAGAAATGTGGATCTTAGAGAAGAAAAGTAAAATGAACAAAAGACAGTAAAAAGAGGCAGAATAATTTCAAAATCCTCTGCCCATTATATTTCTACCAGCACAGTTTACCTTAACTTTAATGTCTTTTATTCCTCTACTCATTTTGGGCAGTGAGGATTCTTAAAAGTTTTATTCAAGAATTCAAGTATTAAATTATATGAGACACAGAATGCTTTGAAATATAATAAAGTTCTATCCAATATTATAAAGTTCCTGCTCCTCTCTTACAGATAATACTAGTTTTCCGACACTAACACCAACCCTTTTAATCAGAAGTGAATAAAATGTGTGTGTGCGTGTGTGTGCATGTGTGTGTGTTTAATAAAAGTGTCATTGTCTTGAGATGGGAAAATAGATAAAGAGCAAGTTAAAGTTAAATAGAATTGAGGAACCAGTCAAGATGAAGAAATTCTACTTTAAGCTTGCTTTCTGACTGATTACATTTAAATACTGTGGACAGATTATAGATATGAACCACCAGATAACCTTGAAAAGTAAACAACAATAGATGATTGGCAAGTGAGGGGAGTCAAAACTTGAAGAACCACTAATCCAGTAGTAGTGAGATTTCTTTTCCCCTCCTTTTCTCCCAGCTTTGAGTCAAAGGTGGGTAGAATTAGGGAATTGGGTAGCAAGCATAAACATTAAATTCTACAATAGTCTATCTTTGTGGTCAGAGAACCGGGAAAAGAATATCTGTGAGCCTAAGAGTACAGAGATAGTCATATTTTTTGTTTGTTTTCTATTTTCTATTCTTTTCCTCTCATGTCCCTATTCCAGTCACACAAAACAAGAAAGAAAGAAGGAGGGGAGAGAGAGAGAAAGAGAGAGAGAGAGAAAGGTTATATGAAGAATATGAAAAGAATCCCCATATTTCTTTCTTTCTTTTCTGTAGCTACATTAGCCTGAGAGACAGTCATGATACAGTTCTGTATGTAGCTTAAACAATGAAAGAATTCCCTCACTCTAGCTAGAGGAGTCAGAAAAAAGGATCATGAGAGCAAAGAGAAAATAGCTGAATAAATCAATTTCCTAACTCTGCGTGTGAAACATCCTAATTCTCCTAAGTTTTACATTACACACACACACACACACACACACACACACACACACACACACACATTATAATATACGCGCACACACACACATACATATTTATATATTACATATTTGTAAATAGACTGTCTTTAGATTAATTTAAACTAATTTTAAAATGCTTATAGAGGCCTAATTTATAAACAGAGAAAAGGGAACAACACAAATATCCCTCAAGTATAAATAGATTTATACTTACTAAAGGTCTAATAATTAAATACAATTTAAATCACTATCCAAGCCCAAAAATGAACATGAAAGTGGTCCATAGAAGAGACAAATTCAAAGATTACAGTAAATAATTTGAAAACTAAACTGACATGATAAATCATTACCCACAGCAGATGAGATAAAACTTACACCTTAAGTTTACCAGATTGATTTCTTATTAAAACAAGCAAACAAAAGACAAATCAACATTTTCCAGAGCATGTTAACAGAATAAGTGTTTCAAAACATAATATTCAAATTATCTAATATACAACTCCAAATTAGTTGGCAAACTAAAATCCAGAAATTCTGACTAATTAAACTATTTAGTCAATGTTACCAACATGGAAATGACCCAGATGTTATAGTGATCAAAGACTTCAAAACAGCTACTGTTATTATCCTCTCTGTGATAAAATTACTAAAATTAAAATAAAGAAAAAATAGAAATTCATAGCGAGGAAGTAGAAACAAATATCTAGCCAAGTAGAATAGTCTAATTCTCTTAGATTAATTTAGACTAATTTTCAAATGCTCCTAGAGGCCTAATATAAACAGAAAGAAAGAAACAACAGAAAGATCCCTCCAGTATATAATAGATAAGCAAACTATGGCACATCTATACGCCAAAATACTACTCACCAATGATAGGAATAAAGCATTGAAATAAGCAGCAAGTTATTATAAAAATATGTTTGCAAACATTTAAATATTGTTTTGTAATATGTGTAGATGTAATATATAACTAGAATAAAAAAGAGGTAGTCAAGGTATCTATATAGTTGTAAGGCTTTAATGTTTTACTTAAAGTGGTAAAGTATTTAAAGGTGCGAAAATCTGAACAATCTCTAAAGAGATAATATAAAAAATACAGTATAAAAAAAATGTTACCTTAAAATTAAATACTAAAATATACTCAAAAAATCCTGATAAAAGTAGAAAAGCAAAAATAGAAAAGCAAAATCAGATGAATAAAATAGAATAAAATAGAAAGATAGTAAATAGTAGACTTAAATTTAATCATATTTATAACTACATTTAATATAATTTGTCTAAACTAAAAGAGTAATTTTAAGATTACATTAAAAAGAAATGTAAAGCAAAGCTATATGTAACTTGTAAGAAACTTATTTTGACTAAAATGATACAGAGAATAAAATGATGGGAAAAGGATATATCATGCAAACACTTATAAAAGAATCTTGAGGCCTAATTTGTATCATATAAAGTAGTTTCAGAACAAGAAATATGATCAGTACTAAAGAATATTACAGAGTGACAATATAAAATGTCAATATAAAATATAAAATGCCAAAAAGGTATTGCAAATGTGTATGCACCTAACAACAAAGCTACAAAATGCATTAGGCAAAACTGATAGAAATGCAAAGAGAAATAGACAAATCTGCAGTTATATTAAAAGAATTCAACACTTTTCTCTTAGTATTCAACATAACAAGACTGAAAATCTATAAATATGTAGAAATTGGAACAACATAATCAACTTCATAAAGATGACTTTATAAAATAAACACTGAACAACAGCAGAACACACATTCTTCTCAAGTTCATGTGGAATATCCACCAAGATAGACCACATTCTGAGCAACAAAATAAAACAAAACAAAAAACTAAATTTTTAAAAAATAATTGAAATAATAAAGAGAATATTTTGTAAACATAAGTGAGTTAAACTAAGGACCAATAATAGAAAGACATCTGCAAAATCCCCAAATGTTTGGAAGTTAAACAAACTTTCAAATAACCTATTGGGCACAGAGGAAGATTTAAGACAAATGAAGATATATTTTAACTGAATAAAAATTAAAATAAAAAATGTTAAATTTGTGCACCTAAAAGCCATTGATGTAAATTTTCTAACAGTAAATTAAAAGTATTTGCAAATTAAATAAATTTTAAGTTGATACAAAGCCTGTACACAAATCATCATAGATCCCTAATTTATAAACAGAAAAAAAGAAATACGGTGTCCTTCTAGTGTATAATAGATAAGTAAACTATGACCCATCTAGACACTGAAATACTACTCAACAGGAGTAAGAGCAATAAAGCATTGCTATAAGCAACAACATGGATAAATTTTAAATGCATTAACATAAGCAAGGGAAGTCATACTCAAAAGGCTATATATTGTAGGATTTCATTTTTAAAAATATTATATGAATGATTAAGATAACAGTGCACCCCAAGAGTTTAGCTTGTGTGGAGAGTATGGTTATAAGAGGATAGATGTCACAATGGAAATTTTTAGAGGTATTGGAACTGCTATGAATTTTTATTGTTGTGATCACACAACTCTATGCATTTTTCAAAACTCATAGACTTGTACACCAAGAAGAACATGTGTTACTATTGTAAATAAAATGATTTAAAAGATAGAAAAATGACTAGATATAAAAATGACTTCTAATAAAAATAGCTATGTTTTAAAAATAAGTAAATAAAATGAAACAATATAGTTGGATTTGAAGGGATTAAAATATAAATTCATGAAATGGAACTGTAGAATGTGAACACATGCTCCTCCCACCCCTAACCATTGCTGAAGTATAGATAGCAATACAGACCATGCAAGAAGAACAATATCATTTATGATTATAAATTGCAAATGTATCAATGAAAATGTTACCAAAGCTCCTCACTCAGAGAGGTTGAACAAAGATAAAGTATTACACAGATGTATGTGAAATACTAAAAGTTAGAAGAAGGTTCACAGAAAAATTAAATAAAACATGCAGTGTTCCTACACATCCCCTATCCCACACATGCACAACATTCCCCATTACCAACACCTCCATCAGAGTGATACAGTTTTTACAATGGATAAACCTATATTCACACATTATTAACAAACAAATTTCATAGTTTACATTAGGATTCACTCGGTGTACAATCTATGGATACTAACAAATATACTTACATTACAGTTTCATACAGAACAGTTTCACTGCTCTAAAAACCCTCGATGCCACATTTATTTATTTCTTACTACCCTTTTAGCTCTGCCAACCATAATTTTTTTTTGCTGTCTCCATAATTTTTAACTTTTCCAGGACGTTATATAGTTGGAATAATGCAATATGTGATCTGTTCAACTTGGCACCTTTCAGCTAATAATATACATTAAGGCTCCTCCAAGTCTTTTCATGGCTTGATGGCTCATTTCAATGTTGAATAATATTCCATTGTCTGGATGTACTGCAGTTTACTTATCCATTCACTTATGGAAGGTCATTTTGATTGCTTCCACATTTTGACAAGTACAAATAAAGCTCCTATAAATGTGAATGTGCAGTTTTTAATACAAATATAAGTTTTCAAATCCTTTGGGTTTACACCATGGAGCATGATTACTAAATCACATGGTAAGAATATGCTTAATTTTGTAAGAACATTTCAAAATGTCTTGCAAAGTGGCTGTATCACTTGCATTCCTATTAACAAATGACAGTTCCTGTTGCTCCACATTCTTGCCAGTTATTGGCATTGTCAATGTTTTGAATTTTGGCCATTCTAATAGGTGTGTAGTGGTATCTCATTGCTGTTTTGATATCTAAGTCCCTAATGATTAATAATGTATAACATATTTTGATATGTTTATTTGCTATCTGTATATCTTCTTTGTTGAGGTATCTTTTTAAATATTTGGCCCATTTAAAATTTTTTATTTATTTTATTGTGGTTTTTTTTTTTTTTTTTTTTTTTACTTATTCTTGAGTTTTAAGAAGTCTATTTTATAGTTTGAATAACAATTCTTTATCAGATATATTTTTTACAACTATTTTATCCTGGTCTGTGACTTCTCATTTTCTCTGTGGCATCTTTTACAGAGAAGTAATTTTTGCTTTTAATGAAATTCAAATCATCATTATTTTTTCCAAGGATCATGATTTTGGTGCTGTACCTAAAAAGTTACCAGCAATACCAATGTCATCTAGATTTTCTCCTATGCTATCTTCCAGAATTTTTATAGTTCTGTATTTTAAATTTAGGTCTATAATCTATTTTGCAAAAGATATAAAGTCTGTGCCTAAATTTGTTTTGTTTGTTTTTTTTTTTAATATAAATATCTAGTGTTCTAGTACTGTTTGTTGAAAAGACTGTCTTTCATCCATTGTATTGTTTTGTTTCTTTGTCAAAGATCAGTTGATTCTAATTGTGTAATCTATTTTTAAGATCTTTATTTGGTTACACTGATTTATTTGTCTAATATTTTACCCATACCGCACTTTCTTTATTACACTGTCTTGATTACTGCAACTTTATAGTAAATTTTGAAGTTAGGTAACATTCTTCCAATTTTGTTCTTTTGTGTCAATATTGTGTTAGCTATTTTGAATCTTTTGCCTCTCACATAAGTTTTATAATCAGTTTGTCAATATCCCTCCCCAAAAAATCAACTTACTGGGATTTTTATTTGGATTGTATTGAACCTAAAAGTCTATTTGGGAACAACTACACCTTGACAATATTGACTTCTCCTATCCATGAATATAGAATATCTCTGTACTTATTCAGTTATTCTTGGCTTCCTTTCATCAGAATGTTTTAGTTTTCCTTATATAAATCTTATACATGTTTTGTTAGATTTATGCCTAAGTATCTAATTTTCACTTTTTATCTGTGTGTTAATGTAAATGGTGTTATGTTTTAAGATTTGAATGCTAATTGTTCATTGCTGGATATATACATATACATATATATGTATACACACACACACACACACACACAAAGTAAGTCACTAGTAAGTGACAGAGAAAGGTATAAAACTAAATATCCTTCACTCTTAACCATTACGTTCTATTATGTCCATAGCTCTCTACAGGCCTCATAAGTGCAGTTATAAGACTGTTAAACTGAAAAATATGTTAAGATCACACTGCTATCGAGAAAAGAATATGAAAGTGAAAACAAATCCAGAAATCACACGATAGGAATTATTCTTGAGAATGTTATCTATCTGTGAAGCTTCAAATTCTGACTAATATTAAATTTTGGCTTAAATGTCTAAGATGCATTTCAAAGAGGGTCAAGGGTTTATAAGGTAACTTGTGCATAAATTAGAACAAGGACAGGGCAACCAATTATCTTTTGCTGTCTTTTCAGACTTGAAACTACTTTAATATTTGAGTTGATTGCTACATGATTGTATAGAAATGTGTGTTTCTGTATAAATATTTAATTATATCAATCTATTCAAAATGATGGAAAAGGGGAAAAATTTTTGAATCTTTTAAAACTGAAAATTTGATCCTGTCACTAATTTGGAAGCTAGAAATAGTGAATTGGCATTGTAGATGTAGCTATGAGATCTGTATATATTTCATAATGTCAATTGGATTGTAAAAAAAAAAAAAAAAAGGTTTTAACCTGAATCATTTCTGCAGTGATGATGGTGTAATTCCAGTTCACTTCATAAATCTTCTTTGTGTCTTCTTGCTTGAATAGCTTTTAGTAGTTTGAATTAAGTGGAGGGTTGGGCTAATTATCTGATAATTATGATTTTGATATACTGTATTTTTTCCTGGCCATCACATTCTTTAGTAAATTAACAAAAAAAAAAAAAAAAAAACATGCCTTTTTACATGACTGGAGGTGAGCTATATTTTAATAGTCAGAGAGAATTAAATGAATAGAATAGTGGAATTTCCTTGATTATATATATGCTAGGATTCCAATTGAGAATTTGTTATACACACAAAATATATACACTAGCATCCATAGAGCCAATATAGGTATGATATAGAACATTGAAATATAAAAATAGACTAAACACATGGATAACAAATAAGTACATAAAAAGATGTTCAACATTGCTAGTCATTAGGGAAATGTAAATTAAGAACACAATGTGTTATCTCTACACACATATTAAAACAGCTAACACTAAAATAGTGACAATATCAATTGCAGGCAAGGATGAAGAGCAATTTTATCTATTGCTGTTGGGAGTGTCAAATGATAAAGCTACTATAAAAAACTGTCAAAAAATATTTTAACTAAATGTATGGTTATCACATGCCCCAATAATTGCAAACCTGGGCATTCACCTAGGGAAATTAAAAAAATGATTCCAAACAAAATCTGTGCCAGATGTCCATAACAGCTTGCTTAAAACCTTTACAAACCTGTATACTTGATTTAGAGATAAACTTAGATTATATCAATGCAATATATTTCTAGATTATTTTCAGTTGTATTTTTACATCCTGTAAACCCTTTCTTTCCTCCCTCATGTTTCCTAACTTATTAAAGACATAGAATATATAAATTCTTTGGAAGAACAGATACCAGCTAGAATCTAATGATTGTAGCTCTGAGTGTCATATTACATATATATATTCCTGTTCCTGTAAGGCCAATAATCTTAGCAATAAGTGTTGATCTTCATAAGACAAGCAGGAAATTTATTGATTAAGCAAAGCTAAGCCTTTAAGCTTAACTGCATTTGCAATACAGGAGAACAATCCCTCAGGAGAGAATTAGTAGTATCCTCCTAGAAAGAGAAAATCAGGTAAAGATATTAGGATTTAAGTTGGGAGTGGGAAGAGTTTATAAAATATTACTTTTATATTGTGAGCCCAGGAAGGCTGATATCTTGAAGCTAAAAAATGATCAAGCAGTCCATCTTGACATGCTGGTTGTTCAAATACTTCATAGTGTTATTTTCTAGGAACAAGTATTGGATTTATTTACCTGTAGTAAGTATCTATTTCATTTTTTCTTTTTCTCATTAATATTTAAAGTAGGGACAGTAGAGGATGCCTAGCCCCAGAATATTTAACTCAAAGGTAGAAAAATATGTTGGTTTTAGTCCCCACAAAGCTTTATTGAAAGAAAAAAAATTATTTGCTTTCTATATTTTTACATGTTAAATGCCAGACCACAGGATTCTATCATTACGGTTACTGTAATTCAATGGTAAAGCACACAAGATAAAATTAAACAAAACAAAACAAAACAAAACAGTAATTTTGAATAAGACAAGGGGGAATGAAGTAGAAGAAATAGACAATGGGAGTTATTTTATTATTTTTTTAAGGTTTTTTTGTTTGTTTGTTTCTGCCTCATTTCCCTTGGTTATGCCAAAATACTATATGAAACAAGTATGATAATGAAGTAAAGTCTTGACAGATGAGTCACAGTGCCTTTAGCTGGCTGGAAAGAGAAGCCAAATTATTTCTCTTTCATTATTTCATTAGTAGCAAGTCACCGAGTCCAGCCTGCACCCAAAGGAAGAGAAATTTAGCCTCATCTCTTAAAAGGAGAAGTATAAAAAAAAAATTGAGGGCATGTTTTGAAATCATCACAGAGGTTAAGTATTTTAAGAGTGATGACTGTGAATGTTTAAATCTATTATGAATCATGAAATAAAACTTTATATACACTTTATATATACTTTAAGCTTATACCTTACCATTACTGGGTATGAAATCAATATATACATAATGCCTATACTGTTATAAAAACAGAAAGTTAATTTCAAATGCAATGTAATTTTGTTATTGTGTATTAATTTGCATACTTTATTACAACATTCTCATTAAATTCCACCTTTTTTAAGAAATAAAAACCAGTCCTGGAGTTCTGAGAAAGATAATGGATTGAATGTATGCAAAAATTCTCATCATTCCTGAAACTCCATTATCACAACATATATAAAAAAAAAATTAATTAAATTAACCTAAATTCACTAAGTGAAATAAAAGAAGCGAAGAGACAAGGAAAACACATTTTTAGGAAGGGGAGAAAAATAAACATTGTTAAAAGACTTAATCCAGAGATCTATCTAGATAACAAATAACTACATCAAAAGTGCTCAACATCATATGATTTCATTCATATGTGGGATATAAAACTAAAAACAACAAACAAACAAGACAAACAAAAACTCATAGACATAGACAACAGCTTAGTGGTTACCAGAGAGAAAGGTGGGAAGGAGGAGGTAGAAGAGGGTAAAGAGGATCAACATACGGTGATAGAAGGAGATTTGAATTTGGGTGGTGAACACACAATGAACTAAGTAGATGATGTATTATAGAATTGTACTTGAAACCTACGTAATTTTATTGACCAATGCCACCCCAATAATTTTCTTAAAAATACACATACTAAGGCATATGAAATTTCAGCCTATTTGAGTCCTGAAGCTTTCAGAAAGAAAAATTATAGGTCACAGATAAAAGTTCTGGAATCAGAATGGCACAGGATCTCAACAGCAACAACAAATGTGGAAAACAATAAATCAATGCATTTAAAAGTGCCTACCTATAATTCTATAGCCTATCAAATTATCAGTGCAGTGAAAGAATAAAATAAATCGATTTCAGACATGCAAAGAATTTATATCCCATTAACCCTTCTTGGAAAGCTACAGAGGATATACTTCATCAAACAGGGAAGTAAACCGTGAAAGCAGAAGCTATGGGATCCAGGAAATGGAAGAGGGCATAAAAAATGACCAGGGTGAAGGTGAAGAGAAATCCCAGGGCAAAAGCTATGCCCCAGGTGTAGAGAACCACCAATATGCCTGTCATGGGCTGAATTTACCTTCCCAAAATTATACATCAAAGTTGTCCTAAACACAGGACCCCAGAATGTGACTATATTTGGAAATAAAGTCTTCAAAAAGGCAAATAAGTTTAAATGAGGTCATAAAAGGAGGCCATCAATCCAATATGACTGGTGTACTTATAAGAAGGGGAAATCTGAACATAGACACAGAAGGAAGACTACGTGAGGACAAAGGGAGAAGATGATCATCTATAAACAAAGAAGAGAGACCTCAGAAGAAACCAACCCTGCGGACACCTTGATCTTGAATTTCTAGCCTCCAGAACTATGAGAAAATAAATTTCTGTTGGTCAAGACAAACAAACAAAAAAAAGCTCAACATTAAGAAAAATTAAAATTACAAGTGTATGTTTACGTGATTCCATGATGAATCTACAGGAATTGCTGAAATTGAAAAATTGACAATACTATGTGTTGAGTAGGATATAGAGGAAATAGAACTTTTACACATTTTAGATGGGAATGCTATATAAGGAAGAGCTTGACAATTTCTTGCAAAAGCTAAACAAATATTCACATGACCTAGCATAGCAGCTCTGTATTAGTTTCATGGTGATGCTATAACAAATTACTATAAACTATGTCACTTAAACAGCAGAATGTATTCTCTCATAGATCTGAAGGCTAAAAGTTCTCTTCTGTCAGTTCTAGAAAGAATGCTTCTTTGCCTTTCCCAAGCTTCGTGTGATTGCCAACATTCTTTGGTCTTGGTCTATAGCTTCATCACTACAAATTTTGCCTCTGTCTCCACACGCCCTTCTCTCCTCTGTGTGTCCTTTCTGTCTCTATATATCTAAATCTCTCTCTCCTGTCAAGGGCACACCAATCATTGGATTCAGAGTCTACCAAAATCTAGTATGACCTCATTTAACTTGGTTATATATACAAAGACGTTATTTCTAAATAAGGTCACATTTGTTGGTTCTGAGTAAACATGAATTTTTGGAGGACACTATTCAACCAGGAAAGCTCTATTCATAATTGCTCAAAATTGGAAACGACACAAATATTCTTCAATTGGCAAATGAATAAATCTACTGCACAAACCGAAATAATTGCTGCTCACTTCTGAGAAATTCACATTTTAGTTAGAAATGAAGTCTCGTGGCAACATCAGCAATAGAATGTTTGAAATCTTCTTTCAATGAGATAATAGTATAATTAATTACTTTATTATTTAACAACCGTTTATATATTAATCATTACCAAATGCAAAGCATCATGGGAAGAACTAGAGGGACAGATTTTTTTTTTAAAGTGTAAAATTGATCTTTCAAGAAATTCCATTAATGGGCTATATGTGGAAATGTATAATTTCAAATTTCTGAATTATGATTTGAGTTCTAATTTTTGCAAGTGATACTACTGCCTCTGTTCTAAACTCCACTGCCTGCCTTTGAAGAGTCTTTTTTAAAAGGGTTTGCCTTGTGGTCTTATTGTAAATCAACAAATAACTCCAGTAGCAGGTAACTTCTTTAGTTCCTGTGGATATGTCTAGTTGCTTCCACATGTGTGATTTGATTCTTTCTTTCTCTTGAATTATCTTCTGTCTTCTCTTTATTTGTTCTCCAGGCCCATTAAGATTCTACTCAAATTGTGCTTCCTCTACACAGCCATCATTTTGATATATAATGAACTGCCTTTTCTCCAAAAAAAGTATAAATAAAATATTACTCTTCTTTCAGGACTAACAATTTTTGTGGGGCCCAGGCAGGAGTGCAAATAAGTATGTACATCTAAATTTAGACCATATGTCTAAATATGTAAAGATATAAATCTAACCAAGAAATCATTAATTGTATTGTATTCTAGCTTATTATCTTAAAAATATTTTCACACTGACACATTTGAAAAATATGTGTAAAGCTTTAGTTTTATAACTAAAATAAGCAAAGTCTCAAAGGCAATAAATTTAATTATTTTTTATATATATCTTTATGTTCTTTTCCTGAACACTGGTAATGTTTTGGCAAGTGATCAAATAAATTCATATATATTCCAGAAATTAGTATATGATTATTCCACATAAATTATTTTTCTTATATTCATTTTGTCAAAATTACAAATTTTATTTTTATAGTAAATATTTTATGTATCTTGTTTTATTGAAAATAATGACAAGATGAACTTTCTGAATCACTCTGGATAAACTTTGCTCTTTGAGCAAAATAATCTTTGAATTTGAAAATAAATGCATTTTATATATTCTCTTCAAACACTGTAAAAGGGGTCAGTAAATACTACAATTAATTTAATTTTATCAAACAAATAACTATCATTGTACCACAATTTTCACTATTTTTAAAGCAGCATACAGTTTCATACAGTAATATAGAGAAAGGGTATCAGACTCCATGCATGTTGTACCTACACATGCATATATACAAATTTAAGATTGATACAAATTATTAAATACTAAAATATGTCCTTCATACTACACTGCTCTAAATACTAAATTGTGAGTTCCTCTGGGACCACCAATTAGAACATAAACAAAACCTAACTTATCTTTCTTTTTTCCAAAGAAATCCCGCCACTCAAATGTTCTTTGTAGTCAGAAGCATTGTCATCTCAGACATATTGGCACAATTAAAATCATGCTGTCTTAAGAAGCATTCCTCCGGAACCTGAGGAAGTTGTTCATGAGAAAGAAGGTTGAAGGACACAGATTGTCCCCTACTCGCACTGAGTACCAGATCCCAAGGCACAGGTGCCATGGTTTTTGTTCTTTTTTTGTTTTGGTTTTGTTTGTTTTTTAAAAGCTGATTTCTTTGGTTGTAATATACAGATCCTTTTAAATAAAATACAAGTGCCAGGAAAGGGATCTTCTTGCTCAGTCTAACAGTGGCACTGCATTTCATTATTCTTTTTTTTCTCCTACTTTATGGTTGTTGAAGTCAATGCAGGAATATATAATTTCCATGAAATGGCTGTGAGGAAATTATTAAGCTACAATATTTTGCTACACTACACGATATAATATGCAAGTATTAAATATTAAACATTTAAATTTAATAGGAAAAAACATAAATTGCTAGGAACAGTTATTTTTATCCAATTTATTCACTGTTTTTTTTTTAACCTTTTGTTTTAGGTTACCGATATGTACCCAAGATGCTAGAGTGCTCATTTGTGCCACTCAAAATATTCTTCAGCTCCTGGTAGGTGGAAGGGGATGAGTGACAATATTATGGTCAATGTGCTCTTATGAAAGTGAGAACCTAGAAGTCTTTTTCCCCAGGCAGAGCAGTTGGCAATAATCTAGGTAATGTATAATTCATAAGCCAAAGTACGTTAGTGACTGATAATCAGAACACCTTAGCTGATTCATAATGAAAGTGCAGAGTCAACAAGAAATAAACTCTTTCAATTCCCAATCTCCCCCAACTCATCACTACCATATGATGGTTTTTCTGTGTATAATTAATCAAATATTATTTTTCTGTATCAGGACATCATTGAACTGATTTGTCTTTGAAATAAATGTTAACCAGTAAGTAGCTCCACCAGTTTTATAGTGAGGAGTGGATAAATATATATAACACAGAATTTATCATTTGGTAGCACTGTTCAGGAAAAATGTTGCTCAAATAAAATATACATCTCAGTGGTATGTGAATTAACAGAAGATTAGAAAATACCTAAAACAATTCCTTTGCTGGTAATCGAATATATAATAAAAATCAGGTTCTTGATATATTTTGCTAAGATATATTTCTTATTTTATTATATCAAATGTCTAATTACTCCCATTCTTAAATAAATTAAAGAAAAAAAGAGAACATTTGGACAAAATATATATGATTACTTTCAAGAACCTGAAAAATGCATACAATGAAATTCTATCATTTTTCAAAATTAATGTATACAAAAATTAGAAATATGTGTTAAATATACTGATTCAGTTCGTTTTAAGCCATTGTTAAGAAAGAAATACAGTTGGAGAGATTTGTTGAACATATTTTGGTCATGGTGCTCATATTAAAAAATATGGTCATTAAAAATAACAATAATAAAAGTCATTCTAGTTAAAAATTAAATGAGAGGGAAATATCTATCCCATTTCTATAATGATGGAAAATATAAGAAATCCAGTTTTCCCATTATTCACAAATTGTCATTTAAGAAAGTTAATAAAATGTTACGTAAAATCTGCTTCATCATCTTTTACTATTTTCTTTTTATACAGCAATAATGCATAAAATAATGCCAACTAGACTGCTGGAAAACCTGTGGTGAATTTTAAATAGATTCCTACCATTGCCATATGAAAGGCTCAAATCTTAGATGAAAAAACAATTTTGAATTTTATATTTCTAAGATATTAGACTCCTCTACAAAGTCTTTGCAAGAGAAGCTAATAATACATAATGAGAATTAAACCTTACAAATCCTAGATCTCAGTACATTCTGCAGTTACGACTTTATTTATCCACTTATTTGTTTTACAGTATAGAAAGAAGACACTAAATTAAAATGTCATATTTGTATAGGAAGAAACTAACAAAAAGTAAGTAGTGTTATTCATTACTTATTCAGGGTGGCAGAAAACGAGCAAAACTATTTTGGGAGGGAGAGGATATGGTTCACATAACTAAAAAAATCAGG
The DNA here is from genome assembly GCA_028627145.1 of Eidolon dupreanum. Taxonomy (NCBI): domain Eukaryota; kingdom Metazoa; phylum Chordata; class Mammalia; order Chiroptera; family Pteropodidae; genus Eidolon; species Eidolon dupreanum. The sequence goes on from CM053515.1 coordinate 53,774,218, forward strand.
ACTGGCTAGATTTAGGCTTCATTTTATTATGAGTTTCAAACATACTCACCTGGACTTTCGTGTTTTATAATTTTTGACGCTGCTATTTCTTATAGCAGATAAATTTTTCAGATAAATTTTTATCTTGTGTTCACTAGATAGCTATAGTAGGGCTGGCTTCACACCATCACAACTTTATTGCAATGAGAAAAAACAAAACAGAACAGAATAAAACAAAATAAAACAAAATAAAACATTGTTTCATCCAAACCAAAAGCCAAAACATATTTTGAATAGGATAGAATAAAGAATCTACATCTAAACTTCTCTTTGTAATTCTATGAAACATATATCATAAATTTTTCTACATTTAATTTGACCAAGTTGGTTAACTCCAAACCTATTGGTCAATAGATGGCTATAAATTGTGTCCTAATAAGATGATACATGTGTGCATTTCAGTGTGTAATGAAATGAATAAATAATATATGTCAAAATTTGAAATTTTTTATTAGTTATTTTCTATAGAGCTTATTTCCTAATCTTTCCTTTTCAGAGAATTATAATGATATGAAATATTATGGAAGCTGCTCTTGGAGTCTTGAGGGAGGTAATAGGAATTAAGATCTTTGGGATATCGAAAGTGCGGAATTAGATACAAAAATGCAAAGTAAGCAGTTATCTAACTTTGAGAATTGCCCATTTTTCTGTTTACTCATGATAAACTTTCTTTTGCAGATAATTTCTTTTCATGATGCCTGAGCTTCCTCAAATGTAAGGAAGATTTTGCCATGATATCTGTTTTTTGGGGAAAATGATATCAGTCTATTGGTTTTATGTTATCCAATCATAACATTTTAATATATTGAGAAAAGGTGATTTTAACCAATTCGAATTATAACAAATTGCAAATAACTTTATAATTTTATCTTGTAACCCAATAAAGCAAATGCATTAAAAAGGAGAATGTTCTGCATGAGCTGCAGAACCAAGGCAAACACAATTAATATATCAGATTGGCTGCTACTCTGTCATATACCAACATAGCAGACAAAGAGTTTTGCCAAAATGTTGTCACAAAAATTAATTTTTTTCTTTATTTTTCTAATTTTAGGTGCTCTGTTTAAATATCATCTTTTGTTGCCTTGAGCCCTGGATATAAGGAGTCTTTCTTTATAATAAATGATTTAGAAATAATATTTGGCCATGGAAATTGCAAAATTCTTAAATATGTTTCTTCATTACATATCATTTTTCAAGTCACTGAAGGAAATAGATGACAATAATGGCTTGCAAAGGGACAATTATAACTAGATGGGGCTTGAATTTAATTTCCAATATAGACACCTAACCCTGAGGAGCTGGATTGGATGTTGTAGGTTAGAAAAGGTAGGGTTCAGTGCTATTTTTCCCAGACATCACTATGATTTTTTTGATTTTCTATAAACGTGCTTCATTTATTACTAATAGAAAGTCTGTGTAGAATGGTTCTTTCATTGAGAAGTATACATTCATCATTAGAAAGGGAAAGATATACATTTACAATAGACACTACTTATTTTTGCTTCTCAATTAAATTATTCAGCACCTTTCAGATTCTGAAACTTTTAATGAAGATACAAGTGGTTCTCCATATGCATGGAAATAATCTGAAATGCTTGACTTGCTGAAAAAGGTATACACGAATGGATCATCAAACAGAATTTTGTAGAAGGTAAATTATGTTTGAAGAGAGAGTTTTCCATGTTTTACTTTTACTGACATACATTCTCTAAACAACTATAAGAGTCTTACTGCTTCATTCAAAGTTAAATATGTTATAATTTTTTTTTGGTTCAGATGTCATAACGCAAAGTCAACCTAGTTACTTTTTGGTTGCATGTCACATAATTAACGTCGTTTTACTCTGCCATGAGAGTTGGATGATGCTATAAGTTCAGAAAATAAATAACTTTGCAGAATTTAGAGTCAGAAACAGCAGACTTGAATTCCAGAAATGTGGAGTTTAAGCTGAAGTAAAAAAAAATTCAAATAGTGCAAGACAGTAAACTTGAAAATCTACTTTGAAATCAAATATGAATAATTATAATATTTAAAATACTTTCTCTTACATGAAGTATATGCAAATAAATATCACTATCCTGAAATTTAAAAAAAAAAATCTTTCTTCTGTTATTGCCCCATTTGTTTTTATTCCACAATAAAGATAGCAACTGAATTAGAAAAGTGTCCCCTCATACAAGACATTCTTTAACTCATGAATCAAAACACTGATGACCCTAGTGACTCTCTTCTGTTTCTAAAGTATCTAAAGTACCGACTCTTGAAGAGAGTCATACTCGACAATAGGATAGAGTTTTTAATGAATAACTTATATAGAGTTCACGTTTCAATTACATTTGAAGGAGATGATACATAAACTCATTATTGACTCAGAATCTCAGAATTTTAAAGCAGTTTGCAAGGTATCTTTAAATAATGTTTAAATTTTACCTCTTTTATGTCACTACAATTATTTTCAAAGTGCTCATATTTTACCTGCATTTCTGCTCTAATTTCTCTCCTTGAATTTCCAAACAGCTGTTTCTTTATTTTTCAGTTGCTCTTGTTTCGTAAGTACCACTAATGAGCCAGTGAGAAGTCTACTGAATCCCCCCAAGCTGTAATAAATGTGAAGACAGAATTTTAAAACTTGATTTTATTTGTACACCATTTAAATTCTAAGTCCAAAATTAAACACACCCATATGGATTACTGTGTCTTTTTTTCTCAAGTTTCTCTGCATATGAATAAACATTTTTGTAAAGAATAATAAATATACAAATTTTGCACAAAGTAAATTGAAAAGTTTCATGTGTACATGAAAAATGTCCACTTATGAGTGTAAAAGGTAGGCAGCTGACTACACGTGATGATTTAAGAGATTCTTTGTATAGATCAAGATATATAAAACAAAACAATATCTCTTACTTTCTTGAAATTTCTTGGTTATGCTCTGTTCTTTTGTGTTTTCAAGTCTTAATTTTTTAGGTCTCTCGTTAAACTTATATATTGTCCATTCTTTGCCATTTCTAATTGATCTATGAATCAAATTTAGCCACTTTATAGGTAATATCTTTAGGTTTACTTTCATTCCAGAGTCTTTGAACTTTCACACAAATTGTTCCCTTTTGATTTCTAGCTACTCAACACATGTTTAGATTTAATTGCCTAATATTAAACACCGTATCCTGATTTGGAATTGGCAAATACTTTGAAGTTTTCTTTCAAAAATTGTCACTCTCAGATGTACACATGATGGCTTAAGAGCAATAAGAAAATAGTCAGATAGGTATAATCATGATAGACTCTGTCTTTCTTGCTCATTGAGCATGAGATTTGGTTACTTTCACCCTTCAAGTAGTTATTAACTGGTATATTAATGGCAAAATATAAAGATCTTAGAAATGCACATTCTTGTCTTAAATCAATAAAAGCCTGGATAAACTGAAAACAACTGAGTGTTACTGTATCCATCAGGGAACTGAGGTTGAAGGGTTATCTGCCATCTCAAAAATCTGGAGAGCCATACACATATGGAGAGTCATAGCCCAGCTATGCCCACCTGGATCTGAAACTGCAGGAGCCATAAATTGGTAGGGACGCATATGGTAATTTCAATGACTTGCTGGAGGCTGAGTATGGACATGCATGAGTGGGAACTACAGTCTTAAATGAATATCCCAACAATTTCATGGAATGTAGCTCCAGGAGCCTTAGCCTTACCAGATTCTCACAGTGAACTGTTCAGAAGAATGCACAAATGGTTCTGGGAGGAACAGAGGAATAGCAATCACTGCAAAATATACTCAGAGCCTTCTCTATACCACAGACCCTCTCTTGTGGAAATATATATATATATATATACATATATATACATACATATATATATACATATATATATACATACATATATATATATATACACACACACATACATACATATATATATATACATACATATACATATATATACACACACATACACACACACACACACACACACACACACACACACACACACACACACATATCTCCCATCCCAGCTGAGAGAAGGACATTTCTCCTTCTCTAGTCTCTTGTAGCCTTCTTGTCTTACCTAAGGGGCTGGAGATAGGGAGATATAGTCAACAGGAGTAAAGTTTTCATGAAAATATATTGGAAACACAACAGCTAGAGAATGAAGTAGGAGGCAAGAGGGATAAAAAAAAAAGATATATCACTGGAAAAACACATATGACGGTAACATCTCAGAGACATGGGATCACTAAAGTATAAATGCTTCCTATAACAGATGACTTCTCCACCTCTGCCAGATACAGACTATTTTTGTAAGAGTATTTAAGAAAGCTCAAATAGAAGAGAGATTTAGGGAAAAAAAAGGTATAATAGATGAATTTGAATTTTTTAGACCCTATAGCTACAGTACATTAAACTTTCCTAGACAGATTTACATAAAATTTCACACAAAAAGCCTATTTACCTCAATTCCTAGTACCTAATACATGTTCCTCTTTTAACAAAAAATTACAAGGTATGTCAAAAGGCAAGATAAAATAATCTGAAAAAACGAAGCAATCTTAAGGACCAGATTTAGATACGACACAAATATTGAATAATAAGACAGGAAATGTAAAATGTGATATATGTTAAGTACTCTAATAAAAAGTAGACAGTATTTAAGACTAGAAGAGTAATATTGACAGAAATATCAAAATTCTAAAAAAGGAAATTCCCAAGATTAAAAATTCTATAACAGGAATAAACAGTGCCTTGATGGGTTCATCAGTAGACTGGATTTAGCTGAGGAAATAGAACCAGTGGTACTCGAATATGTATCAATCTAACTTTCCCAAAATGAAATGCAAGGAGTAAAAATTTAAATAAAAACACAAAAATAGCACCCAAGAACTGTAAAAAAACTCAATACATAACATGTGTAAATTAAAAAACAGAAGAGGAAAAAGAGAGTGAAGCAGGAGAAATATGTAAAATAAAAACATCTGAGAACTTTCCAAAGCCAGAGATCTAGACAGAGATTAAGCCACAGATTCAGAAAGCACAGGGAGTAGCAGTCAGGATAAGTACTAAATAAAGCCCACCATGGTGTGAATGAAATTAAACTAAAAATCAAAGACAGACAGCAAATCTTGAAAGAAGCTAGAGGTAAAAATATACCTTGCCTGTAGAGGAACGAGTATAACAATTACAGCCTCTTTGCAAAACACACATACATTCTCCTCAAGCTCACATGAAAATGCGCTTAGAAAGACCATATTTGTTTTGATCTGTGAAATGTGAACTGTGATTGTGAAAAATTTTGTGCCTGGTGGCATTTTGGTGGCCATACTATACTTACTCCTAGCTCATATTTATGCCCCTCGTATGTACAAGGAATTATGCTTTGCCATAAACTCCTCTGAATCCTTGAGGAAAATTCAGAGGTGGTCCCTAACCCTTGTTACATTCTATATCTGCCCTGTCTTCATTTCTTTGACTTCCCCATGCCTGGATGAGTTGGATAACACAGCAGGGCTGCTGATCATAAAAGCATTAGAGAAGAAGCAGCCCCTCAAATATCTTCCATTCTGATCTAAACATCAATGAACTTGGGGAAAGAGTAGAAAGGTACCCACATGCTGTATGTTGAAATATTTTTAAGTTACAATTCTTTTAATGTCCATAGTCTCTTTTTTCACAAAGCACTCAAGAGACTAATGCGTATGGCTGAGGCAACACTGTTGTCTCTCGGGGAAGCCCTAGACAGTAGTCTTGATCTGATGCTACAGGGCAAAGCAGGAGCTGGGTCTGGGCTGTGGATTTCAGATTACTGAAGCTAAGATGTAGAATGATCTACAAATATAAGAGGGGAATGAGAGGCACCATAGTCAGTTATCTGATGAACTAAGTCGGCCTAGACACTCGCTTTGGTGATTGAGGCAGCTGACTTGAAGCTGTAGCGATGCCTCCTTTTCTGCATTCTTAGGGCAGAAGCAGTGTTTTTTCTCAATATTCTTGGTCTCTTGCATACATCTCACATTCCTGGGTTCTCTGTATCCTGGGATCTCCAGTTTCTTCTAGGCTAGGGACAAGTCCTAAATGCAACTTGTTTTCTTGTAATACCCATTTGGTCACCACATTTTCAAAAATCTTTTTTCACAAAGCCAAAAGGAAAAATAAAATATTTGTGCTTCAGGTTTTCGGGGTATAGTTTTGTTTTATTTTTATGATATGTAGGGCTCTCTCTAAAGCAACAGTTCTTAAAGCGTGGTCTAGGAAACACTGAGAGTTTCTGAGACCTTTTTGGAGGTCTGTGAGGTCAGACTGCTTATACAATAATACTAAGATGCGATGACTCTTTTTATTGGACTCTTCCAGAGTCTATGTGTCATATGATATCACTATGTGGTAATAGAATGGGTGCTTATCTATTCCTGTGATTTAGACAATTTTGTAGTTTTAATTTATAATGTCAATATATAAAAAGCCCTATAATGAAAACCTTTGGAGTTCATAATGATTTTTAAATGAGAGACTCAATATCAGAAATTGATAACCACTAGTCCAACGCATATCCCTGAGAAGGCACCTGTGCTTGGATTTATGTGAAATTAGTTATTCTTCCAAAAGTTATCTTACATGCTGTGCCTTCTCCTACTGGACTGCAACCCCCAGGTATAAGCTGGAAGGCAGACGTTCCCTTTAACTATTTTGTCTGCCCAGTTTTCTTTTCTCCTCTCTACCAAACTCCAAGGTTATTAGAGACTGGGACAAGAGACAGTGCTACTGAAAGGAAAAAAAAGCATTATCTGGATTGTTCTTATATTAAAAATCTTTCCCACCTAACATCTGAAGCCTTGGTGCTTTTTTTAAAGACCAAGCATTTAATGTATTGATTAGCCCATCCTCCTACCTTCCAATGCTGACAAGTTGAAATTTTATTATTTTAGTGTATAAACAAATAGTGTGGGGTATTCAAGGGAGGAAAGATAAATAATATCAAGTTAATAATATGACATCTATCTAAAACAACTTTAATAACATTTTTATACTCAGATTTTGTTAGATTTTCTTGAGAAGGAGAGCGATATGGAAGTACTGCTAAGAGTGAGAATTGAGAAGGAATATTCTTTTGTGAACATCACCTGCTGTTATCTTGTCAAACAAACTTCAAAACTCCTTCTCTAGTCAGTAAGGTTTTCAGAGGAGTTGTAAGACAAGGAAGATTTAAATGAGAAGTGCAGATACCTGGGAGGCAAGTCAGGGGTCGAGCTCCATCCCTTGTACACACACAGTAGTGCTCTGGCCATCAGCCAGACAATATAAAGTGCAGATAACACCAACTCTACTTATTATAAAGAGTCATTTTTAAAGGATAAATGTGGTAAGCCAAGTGAAATTTCTTTAAACAATAAAAACTGATCCTCAAAATTAATCTCTATATAACTACCATTTTTAGAATGGCTTTATTTAGGATATTAAAATAGTAATTAAATTCTCTTAGTTGACTTTGTTGAAATTATAAATAGGTCTCAAAATTGAGCATCCCTTGGATGGTTGAAAAATCTGTTCTATGACTTTATGTGTTATTTTATTTAAATCAATTTGTTTTAAAAAATTACTTGCATAAACAGTTTTAATAACATTGGTACTACAAATAAATAGAAAACAATATTGTTTATATTCTAATCAGAACTAGCAAAGCTATTTTCATGTTTTATGCCATAGACTATTAGAAAGCACAAATATCTAGTGAACAAGTTACATCTTGTAAGGTTGTCGTGTTTCCTGGTACTGGTACTCACATAGTACCAGTTCAATATTCCCTTAATTATAAGCATATGTTATGAAAAGCCTCATTGGAAAATCACGGTTTTATTTATATTAAAAATTTGTCCTCATTAGTCCAGATTATTTACATTTTTACAGGTCTTATAAAAAGGAAAATTGCTCTTATAAACAAGGCCTGATGTTATTGTGAGAGCAATTGTACTTGAAGTTTAGCAGCATCATAAAGCCTGTTCTGCTATTGAATGAGTTCAAATATACAATTCAGAAATTCTTTAGGCTTTCTCTGCCAGGCTGAAAACAGCTTGATAACTCTGTGATGCTCTGGTAATTTGAAGCAGATCTCCTCATCTATACTGCAGTAAGGTTTAAAACTAGCCCTTAAAACTTGTAATTGTATTTTGAAAATATCAGGGTTTGGCCTTGAAATTTTATAATCATTGTAGTATTAAACACAGTGTACACACACACACACACACACACACACACACAATCTACCTTATCTGACATTAGATAATATTAATGAAACACGAGAGATTCTGTAGTCTTTTTCTATTGTGCATCTCATGAGAGAGAAATTAGAAGACACTAATATACTGATGTTAGGTTTCTGTCTTCTAGAGTTAGAAAGTGGTAATCCAGAACGTATTCTATTTCCTAAAGTTTGTAGCATATTTTGGTTGCATTATTGGGTGTAAGGGATATTGGAACATCCCCCAAACCTATGATCTCAGACAATCTTCCCAGAGGGCTATGATTAAAGCTTCTTGGGATAGAGGTCTTCCTGAGAACACTCCAACATTAGCATAGTTTAAACCACATACATTATAGAGCTCTGTGCTTCATGTTGTGATACAGGGACAGTAGTTGTCAAACTGTCCAAACTTGCTCCTGTGTGAGTTTCTTACAGGAGTACTCACTGAGAGAAGAGTGTATGATCAACACAATCATTACAACATGGGATCACATGAGTGACTACTCCAGGAAGTATCTACTCCTTCACGATCTTCTGGTAACACCAATGAAAGTCTTTCTTGAGATGTAAAGCAGCCCTTGGGCTGTATAATGCAAATCAAGCTAGATGCTTTTATCTGACTTTAATTAAAAATTATTATAAGAGGGGGTACTGAATTCATTTTTTTTAGTTCATTATTACTGTAATGGGTAGAATATTTGGAAATATACACAGATAACCTTGGAAAGACAGAGAAATTACTAGGCACTTTTCAAATCCTTTATCATTTATCACAGAACCTTGAGATAGATATTACTTGATCTCTCATTTTACAGATTAGGAAAATGAGGCTGGTAAGTAATTTAAAAATTGCCCAAATCAAATGAATAGTAGCTGATAATGGAATTGTTATTTCAACTCTTGACTGTTAGAGAAAAATGCTCATACTAATTTGGTTCCACAAAATCACTATTTTTCCTACTCAGCCTATGGAAATATATATTTCATGAGAAACACTAGTGAGTACACTTATAGCTATATTCCTGAGAAATATCTATTATGGAGAATAGGAGTTGATTAAGCAGGAAGAACTTTGAATTGCCTAAAGAGTGATAAATAAAAAATGTGTGTGTATGTGTGTGTGTGTATATATGTATGTATGTACATATATATGTGTATATGTATGTATGTACATATATATATGTATATGTACATATGTACATATATATTTATATATTACATATGTACATATATATATGTACATATATATAAAGATCTGTGAGCCAAAAGATCTTTAATAAGAAAAATCAATTTAAGAATTATCCAAAAGAAACTACAGCTTAGATAAGAAAGCCATAAGGAGGCTATGAGATGGTGAGTGTGGAGTAGAATAATAGGTAAATGGTAAACTTTGTTATTTAATTTTATAGGTTTGATGGAATCCCTAGGGATTGTCACTCTAATTTTCTCATTTGAATATCCAACCATGTATGCTCATATGGAACACTCTGTGGAAACAAAATATTTGCATGATAAAGAGCAATCACAGCACACGAGTTAAGAGCATGGTGGTTTGGGGAGAAATGTTTACCACGGGGCTACATCTGATTCATATGTGTGCAATTTTAGCAGGTCAGTTTTTCATTTTCTTTCCTTTCATTCATCTTATCAGTTCAGAGAAGCAAAAAAACAAACGAATGGATTCTAAAAAATAGAAGAGGAATTTTAAAGAACTGTCATGTTATGTATACACTATTCCCGTGTCTCATTTCTTTAGACTCCACATATATACATAACTAAGTCAAGATTAAGTCTCGAAATTACTGTTAAGACATCTACCAATTCTGATTGATTTTTTAAAAATAATACTCCATGTATCTTAACATCAAAATATTTCTCTTCTATTTTTTTCTTCAACTTTTGTTGTCACTGCTTTGCCAGTGGCCAAGATATATGCCTAGAGTGTAAAGGGCATTGAAATTATTGCAATTAAATTCAGTTACTTATAAGCGGTCATATTGTTGAAGCTGCTTTCTTTTATCAGAGGTTTTTTTTGTGTGTATTTTTTCAAATTTATAATGCCACAAATTGTAAGACTGTTTCAAATTTTAAGAATCACTAAGAAATTATAAAAGCTTCAATTTAAACCATTATCTAATACTGTTTAAAATTCTCTTAGCATTTCTATTTTGTAATTATTAAATGGACATTTTTATAGCTATTTAAATGTAAGTATAATCATATACCACTTTTGTACATGCACAAAAATAAATTCTCAGCAAAATGATTTACTTAGCTATTTCTAAAACCTCTTTATATTCAAAATCCAAATCTTCTGACATAGATTCTATGTTGTTCTCATCTTGCTCATGATATCATCCTCTGTTCCATCAGTAGCATTAGTGATGCAGCTTTTGCTAATGCCCTCTGTTTCCTTTGAGATAGTATTCTTTTCTATAAAATAAGTTATTTGTAGTTATTCAAGGCTCTGAAAAATTCACATTTCTATAAACTAGGTCTTTTAAAAAGGTTTCATCAAGGAAATTTGCAAGCCAGAGTCACCTAGAGATGAGAGAATCTCTCTCCTCTTAGTTGTTCTCCTACTATGAGGAGTGCCAGGAACACTTTGCTCTAGTAGGCATATAAAGGGGGACTGTGATCTAATAAGAAGAAATTGTTCCATCCTGTTAATTCAAAACACTTCTCATAAGGCAATACTAATAAGCAACCTTGTTAGTGGGAACATAAACAGACTGCATCAGGACTAGGTTTTCTGGATTTGGGTGTCAGGTCAAATTATGTCTGGGAAGGTCAGTTGCTCATCATGCAAGGAATTTAGATTCCTTGGGATGTTATTCTGAGTGTTTATTTATTTAATAGATGAAGGAATAAAGGAATATTACTCAGCCATAAAATAGAATGAAATCTTGCCATTTGCAATGACATGGATATATCTAGAGGGTATTATGCTAGATGAAATAAGCCAGACAGAGAAAGACAAATACTATCTAATTTCATCTATGTGTAGAATCTAAAAATCAAAATAAATAGCAAACAAAACAAAATTCAAATACAAAGAAGATTTTGATGGTTGCCAGATGGGAGGGGGTTTGGGGACTGAGTGAAAAGGGAAAGAAATATGAAGTACGAATTGGCATTTATAAAAACAGCCATGGGGACATAAAGTACAGCATAGTGAATAGAATCAATAATATTGTGATAACTGTATGGTGTCAGATGCATAGTAGATTTATCAGAGTGATCATTTTGTAAGTTATATGAATGTCTCATCACTATGTTGCACATGTGAAACTAATATAATATTGCATAGCAACCATAATTGAAAAATGAATGAATGAATGAATGAATGAATGAATGAATAAATAAATAAATAAATAAAAGAACTGCCAAGATTACAAACAGTAATTGCTGGAGTCAGAACTCCAGTGTAGGTCCTTTCAGTCCAAAGTACATGTCTATTTTGTGTTCTTCTATGTATTTTACAGTTACCTCTATCCTATACCTGAATTTTCTCAGTCACTGTCCTTATATGGGAAGATTTTTCAGTCTTATGATTCTTGAATATAAATTGTAAGTAAGCTTTGTAACTCTTCTTTTCCCTTAAAACTCATATCTATTGCTCTTCCAGGCCCATCTTGGACAAGACAATGTATGAAAACTTAAGATTTAGTTAGATTTAAAAATATATTTTTAATCTGGTCAATAGTTTGATCATGGACAGAACAATTGTGTACGCTATTGTGTTATGTATAGTATATCTGGGACATGAAGTTTCTCTATTGATTATTCTTATTACGTTAATTTTTTCCCCATCAAGTGATCCTTTGTAGCTCAAACGTTATCATAGATATTTATTTTCTTGGTTTAAAATTTTATTCACAACTAAAATGTAAGCTCTCCCTGAGTGACAATGTGACACTTTGTGAAACTGGTAATCTCTTAAGAACCATGTGACCCCTAAGATAAAGAATTTCATTACTTCACCAGTCCTCTTCCTTAGGAATTTTGAAAGTGGGAAGCTGATGAGACTTGAAAGAATCAAGTGTGTAGTTCCTACTGAGAAAAATAAGAGGGCTGAGGATTCATATAAATCACACACCTACTGGAACCTGAGTAGGTTGTGTGGATAAACACCAATTTTAGAGTTGAGGAAGCTTTAATGTTGTGTGTTGGTCATGTGTATTACCAAACCCTATGAAGAGTACAAAACATTCATAGTCTATGATTCCTTTTACCTGCACTTCTACACAAATGTTTCATCAAAATTTAAGAGTGTTGATGAGATCTTAAAATACTATTACACTTTTTTTTGGTTAATATTCTCTTGAATGAGTTTCCTAGTTATGTCAAGAAGAGATATATTGAGTCCAACAAAATGCTGAGTTAAACACTAATTTAATTTGAGAAGATTCATGTGCAATGGGAAAGTTCCAAGGGAAGTAGCAAAGCTTGTTATTAAGCTATTCCTCTCAGTGTAACTGGCTGTGGCAGTCCCAGTCTTTTCATTTATTAATGGGACTTCCTGCAGTTATTACCATTAGATTATCATATTTGGATTTGAAAGATCTTACTCTAATATTTTTTGATATTTAAACTTTCTCTGTAACTTGATCCAAAGCATTCATTGTGCACAGATTGAAAATAGAAGAAAATTCTATAGGGGTTAATATGATCTTGTCTTGATTTATCATATAAAGATTATAATACATATAATATTATATAATTATATAATGAATAAAAACATATCACAGTGCATAGTTAAATTTTGTCTTTTTTCAAGGTATTTATTATGTCTCCAAAACTGGTTTAAATAATTCTTAAGGGGACACATCACACACTAGATGTGTCTCAAAACCCAGATTAACCAGTGTAAATAAGTCCTTAAGAACATCTGACATGTCAGTGGTTGAAAATGATCACAAGGGAAGGAGACTGAGAGACAGGCAGAGCACCTGAAAGATTATGAATCTTCATTTCACAACGTGATTTATGCTAAGCAGAGTTATTTTCAGTAATGAGCTTTTATAGTCAATTATATTCATTTTAAATATAGTGATTATGTGAATCACATCTATGTTGGCTTACTTCAAGTTCTTTAAATCTCCTAAACCTGTTAACACCACTTTTCACTTTAGATACAAAGAAATATCTGAGCATATGTCTGTACTAAGCAATCATATACTCAGCATTCTACCTCTCTGAATTTAATTTTACTTTTAAATGTATTATATTTTTCTATGTAATCGTCCATCTGGTTTCTTATGAGGTTAAATATCTTTTGCATATTTGCCCATTTTCTGAGCTGTTTGCCTTGTCATAAAGATAAATGCCTATATTATTATACTTTCTTATAAAATTTAAATTTTTTATTAGGCATTTAATCCAAATGATTTTATTTTTTCCAAAAGGTTTAAATTTCAGATAGTCTTTATCACAGAGAAACAACTTCCCACGGCACAATTTTTCTACATCTCATCCTTTTCCTCAGAATATTGCACCACATGATTAGCATGTATCAATATCCAAGCATGCATAAGATTCATTGAATGTCTTTATTCTGCTACAATTATTTATCAGTGCACCAATACCACAATTTATTGATTACTCTATCTGCTACAAGGTAAGGCAAGTTCTCTAACCTTATTTTCTTTCAAAACATTCTTGCCTCTTAGATTATATGTTTTCCATATAAAATTTAGAATAGCACAGTAGACTCTAATAATAATAATAATAATAATAATAACAGCAACATACTTTTGAGTAATTAAAAATATGAAATAAGATGAGAAATTTGCATCATTGCAATGCTATCTTCTCATATATAAGTAAACGTATTAACATCTTTTGAAAGATTTAATCCTAGATATATTTTCATGGTTAATTGGTATCAATTAAAATATTTTTTAACTCTTGTCTGTATATATATTAATAAAAATTGATTTCATTTTTATACTTATGTCCCCAAATATTATTGCCATACCTTCTTATTACTTCTAATGAATTGTCTTTAGATTATCATAGTTTTTCCTCTGCAGACAGTTAAATGATTTATTGGGTCAATTAAATAAAACAAGTATTTTTTCTACTGCTTAAAGTCACCAGTGCAAAAAAATAAAGTACATGATACCAAATGTAAATGTATAATATTTTATTTTAAAGGAATGTTTTTACTGTCTTACCACTCTGGATAATAGTTGCCCTATTTTTTGTTCTTTTCTTTTAAAACACACATTATCACATTAATGTAATCTTTTACTACACCTAATTTTCTATCATATAATTGGATCAACATCTACTTACTTATTTTATTGTTTTGAATTTTGAATTACTTTTTCTTTTCATTTATAGTTTACTTATTGAGGAGTTTTGTTTGATCTTTCATTTCTTTTTTGTTTCTCTCTGACATTGCCCACTGACTGTTGTTTGTTTGTTTTACTTTATCCTTTTATTGTTTACCCTTAAATTGAAATGCCACTAAAAATCTAAATTTACCTGTTGTTTTTGCCTAACTTCCAAATAATTCATGGACTTTAGAACACTTAACATTGCACATGCCTCTCATGAATCCATGAATCATATGTTATTATTATTCTCTATTTACATTTAGTCTTTTTTGTTTTTTTTGTTCTATATGGATACACACACACTGATGTGTAAAACTTTACACTTTTCTATACTGACTTTTCCTTCTTGTATTTCAGACATTTGTTTTGGAATTATTTTTCTTCTTCCTGAATAAAGTTTTAGATTTTTTTTTTCACTGACTACCAATGGTAAATTCTCAATTCCTGTTTTAAATTATAATATATATTAATTAAAAGCACATAGTAATTTTATCTTAAAACATTGCAGTTATTTTCCAGTGTGTTCTGGCATCTATTTTTACCATTAAGTTATCCTTTTAATGTTCATTTGCCAATCACTGGCTTTTTTCCTCCTCCCTAGCTTTTCATAGATTTTCAATGCTGATATGAGGAGATGGGAATTTCTGTTTATTTTTCCTTGGTTTGAGGATTTTCATTATAGTTGGTACATCCAAAGTAATTATTTTTTTTAAATTGTCTCTGTTTTTTTTTTTTTCAGTTTAAATGTCAATTTTTAGAGCATTTAATTCTACCTCATTTCTTAAATTTGTCACCTTCTTTTGTATTTATCTTGTAATTTGTATTACTTAGCAAGTTTATTTTTCAATTTGTTCTTTATTTTTCTCTGTTTAATTTCACTTGATTTGTTCATTTTTTTAAAAAAATCAGACTATTTTTTCTTTCTAGAAAATCTTTTAGTGACTTTATTTTTAATAAGTTTAGACATTTTTGACAGGTTCTTGTCTTTTGAACACATATCCAGTTCCATAATTTACTCCCTTCAAATGTATTCAAAGTAATTGGGTTTTTTATATTTAAAAATTAGTAGATTTACATGATTTAAGTCTGAAGTTCAATTATTTATATCTCCAAAGCCTCAATTATAATAAAAGTTGTTTCGTGCATAAAATACAAACTATAACATAGTTATACGCACTTTTTTAAAAAAATATTTGTGGTTGGTTAAGTTTAATTAGTGGGAATCTCGGGGAATCGGTTTTAAGGTTATTTTCTCCGCAGATAATTTATATTGTCTTATGCTGAAAGGCCAAAGACTACCAAGCTCAGCACACTTTAATTTACGGACTTGGAATTTTCCTAATCGTTCAAGTGTTATAAATTTAAACACAAAATCCAAATGAGGAGATAGCTGTATTTTAAATTCAAGAGACTAATTTTAATACATTTTCCACTCGAACTGTAGACGAGAAGGAAGTTCCTTGGTTGTCTTACTTTGCCACTGTGGACTTTTTTCCTATCTTATTCTTTTATAGTAGGAACATTTTGAGATGTGTCTTTAAGTGAAGTTTTCAGTTTCAACTTTCCATTTTTGAAAAAACTGAGGGGTCATTTACATTTTTTGGAGTGGTAGTAAAAACAAAGTTTTTATTCCTGAGTATTTGCAAATACCTTCAGGTTTACCCCCTCATTTTTTCATTTCCCTCTTTTTGTTTGTTTGTTTGTTTGTTTAGTATTTTCCACTAGAAATACTATTTTCTTTTTTTGCTTAATTATCCATTTATAATGATTAAGAAAATATTTTCTAGCCCTTGTATGTATTTGACACCCTTCCCTTACCAGATACTCTTGTCTTTTTCCAGCAGTGGAAGTCTCATGATTTGGTCCCTGTTTGGTTTTTCTTCACCTTGTATTGCCCCTCTGATACCACAGAGTTTTTTAACTATAACTCCAGTTTTATTTCCCATCTGCATCCACATCTTCATAATGTTCTATATTTAGATCTCAGTTCACATAAGGTACTTTGTCTTTGCTCTCTTCTTGAGATCAAAAATTATTTTTGTGTTTTCAAGACCCTGCAACTGAGGTACTCAAGCCTTATTCTGACATGGATAATTCCAGGTTCCCACTCTCCAAGTGTGAAGAATTCAGTCTATGCTTATTATTGAACATAATGCTTTTTCTGACCTTTATAGATCTCATCAATCATATGAGCGATTACATTCATGTGGCAAATAAATTTTCTTTTTATGGGATGTGTATACCAGTTATAATGCTGGATGCAAAATAAGGAGGCAGAGAATATTAATAGCTAGTCATTTTGGAGGGGAGAGGGGCAGGCATCCATCATTAATTTATGTTTGATACATTGTGAGCTTTGCAAATAAGAATACTTCAGTAGAAAATTTAAGAAGATATAAAGTAGATTAGTAATAATAATTCACAATTATGTAGTACTTTATATGTATTGGCCATTTGTTTCTCATTGTGACCCCAGAAATAAGCAGTGCTAATTTTATTTTTAGATCCATTTTTTACAGGTTAGGAAACTAAAGTTCAAAACACATGTGTGATTTGCCCACATTCATACAGTCTACAAAATTTGAGCCAAGATTTAAACTCAGGCAGTCTGCCTTCAAATCTGAATTCTCACGCCTGTGTTACCTTGCCTCATGCTGAAATAAATTTATACATACTTATGTAAAAGAAAAATAAACAAAGAAATTATATAAGGTAACAAATACAATAAATTATATGTTCATTTGGAAGTGTCTTTCACAATGATTAACAAATCTGAGTACATCATCTATGAATCCAAATCTATCTTCTTACTTTTCTGAATTTTCCTTACTTTTGCTTAAGTGGCTGTGCCATCTATTTAATCATCTATACCAGAAATCTTGAAGTATTGTGTATTTAATCCCTCTGCCACTTCTTCCGTTCAATAAATGCTCTATAATTTCTGTAGATTTTATATCTGAATTTTTTTGTTACCTCAGACTTAAATCAGGTCTTCATTCTTCTCTTTTCTGGATTTTCCTGATAGGTTCCTAGATCATCTTTTAGTCTTTACATTCATCTGCTTATGTAGCCATCTGTACTCTTGTCAGAGGAATCATTGTAAATGTTCATCTCCTTATTGTCTACCTATGACTTTGTAAACAATGCAGAATATAGCCTAACTTCTTTATTACTGCATATAAGTTTCTTCCTTTTTTACTATTATACCCTCCAATATTTTAATATTAATTTTGTCTTGCCAAATGTGAGAATAAAATTATTTATAAGCTTTTGGCTATAAAGAGTTTACAAACTTGTAGTATTACATATGAACTACCTCTGCCTCACACCTTCTTTTTTACCTATACTGTGTGTCTGTGAGTGAGGCATTTTTCATTTTTTAAGAAAGCAACTTGATGATGACAGATAATAAATAATATAATTATTTGTTAAACATATGATGAAATAACTGCATGTGGAAGGAAGGAAGGAGGGAAGGAAGGAAGGAGGGAAGGAAGGAAGGAAGGAAGGAAGGAAGGAGGGAGGGAGGGAAGGAGGGAGGGAAGGAAGGAGGGAAGAAGAAAAAAGAGAGAGGAAAGAGAGGGATGAGGAAAAGGAAGAAAGAGAAATAAGAATGAATATATAGAATTCAGAAATCAAGATATTGCATAATTAAATTTACTAAGAGAGTTAATCTTAAGTGTTCTCACTAAGAAAGAAAGAATGTAACAATGTGAGGTATGTATTAATTAGCTTGTTTATGACAATCATTTCATAGTTTACATGTATATCAAATTATCACATTGTACATCTCAAATGTGTCCAATTTTTATTTGTCAATTATACCTTGAAGGTGGAACAAAATAAAATTTTAAATTTTTCTAAAAAATTTCCCAAAGCCAACAAAAAAAATCATTCTATTGAGCTCCCCAAATATGTACTATATTAATAATGCAGAGCTAAATTTGTTAAGAATCACTGCAGTAAGGAAGAATACCATCTTGATGGAGTAAGAGACAGTCAGTAGTGTTTAAGAAGTGGGGAGACAAAATGGGTACTCATAGGATTTGAGGTCTGGACTGAGTGCTTTAAGGTAAATCTTCCAGTAAGAGGAACTACTGGGAACTGGATAAAAATCTTAACACAATTGTTTAAAATTAGTGGGTTATAGCAAGGTGAAGTTGTCGAAGTTAGTCTTGAAAATTAAAGTGTTGCTTTGATGTGAGCTGTTTTCCAATGTGATTGCTACATCAGATATTTGACCTGCATAAAATTTATGATAAACAGTAAACTTATTTATTGGTTTATAGTTTTATCTTTCCCAGGAAATATTTCTCTGGACAAAATAAGTTCTCAAGTATAATATGCCGCGGTGATTAAGTAGGTCAATTGAATTTTTAAGGTCTGATTTTCATTTTTCTTATATACAAGTTTGTTCTTAAGTAAGTATAGTCATAGTATACTCCATTATAGGTGCTCATTCTAGATTATAATGGCATCGTTTTGTTAATGGTTGTTTACTACTACATTGAGTGTGTCAGAGTTCAAATGTCTCACTGTTTTGGGATACTTAGAGTATTCAAATTTTTCTCTATCATAGAATAACTTCAATGGATACATCAATAGAGCACTCTTTATGAGTATTTTTCTTTTTTGTTTCAACCATATTGAAAATTACACCTAATCTAATATTTTCAATTGTTTCTTAGTTTTGATGGTGAAGATAACGTAATTTATTTGACAGTAGTAGTGGCATCTAATAATTAGGCACCAATTTAAATTCCACATCTTGTCTGAGACAATCAAATGTTGTGACAGAACTTCTATATGCTACTTTAGAAAAGCAATCACGTTAGGCACAATATTACTATCAACAGTGTTTTCATTCAAGTAGCACCAATACTAAGAAAGCATAGCAATACATGAAGCATAAAAAGTGTATTTCTCTTTTAGGATTCCACTGAGAAAGTTGTATACAAATTCTTATCAAAAAGAAACATGCTTTTTTCCCCAGAAGTCATTCTTAGAATGACTCTTCAGTGAAATGATACTCCTTTATAAGTGTTATAAAAATACTACAATATAATATTTGCAATTTTTATATTTCAAATCATAACCAAAGTTATTATATACTAACACTGAGATATTTATTTTAAATAATCTATAAAAATTAATTGATCAAGTTGCTTAGAATTTGGAACATTCCTGAAAATGCATGAGGAAGCTGATAGAGTATCAGTTGTGGGGTTAGACCAGTTAGGAAGGGCATGGGAGCACAGCTCTGATAAAGAAAATGGTGCCAAAGAGAAAAATTATTTTTGACCTATAAGATAGAGGTGGAGTGAAAGAAGAATTTGGGAAAACTATTTCCATATTAACCAACTCTGGCATCATTTTTGAGGGAGAGCTAACTAAATAGCTCTGTTTGTCAATTGTCTTACCTGTAATGCATGGTGACTATTGTTTTCCATTGGCAAGTACGTAGAAGACCATTTGGTAAGATATTTGCCATTATTTAATAGATATAGGGCTTTAAGGTAAATCATTCAAGGTGGAAAAGGAAAGGGTGGGTAAAAATAGAAAAAGGAGTAAACGAGGAATAAAACATTGCAAGCATTCAAATACTGCTTCAAATTCTTCAAGATTAAAAATTTATTTTTAACTTCTGAATAATGAATAACTACATTTGGAAATAATTATTCATAAGCTATGTATTCTTCCACACTGTTAGAAAATTTTAGTACCAGAGTTCATTGATATAACATGTTGCTTGGTGACCTCAAACTTCCACATTATGTCTCCTGTATGCCAAGGCACGCAGCTCAAAGTGAAACAATGAACAAAAGTATTCCTATTTCTGTCTACTTCAAGACTTTCTTGGGTTAATAATAATCTCAAATTCTCCACCTGCACACTCTTTTCATAGACTTTCACATATATTCTAAGAACCTTTATTTTTTTTAGCTCTGTATATAATGTGAAAAATAAAAGAATATTAAGGTGTCAAGTAAATTAAAAAATCCAAAAAGTATTTACAGTAGAATTTCTTGGAAGGTGTAATAACCACCCCTGGGTAGATATTTCTGCATGTCTTAAAGGTGCAGCATAATGCTCATGTGGCAGAGAATGATACTCTGTAAATAGTGCCTTTGTTGTTTGCCTTCAGAGCGAAGACTCTATCACTCTTAGTTACTCTTGCATCCATCCACAGCAGCTTTCACAATGTCTGAAACTTATAAACAAAGTAATAAATAATTTTTCATGTAAAATAATAAAAATAAAAATTATTTTTCATGGAACCCTCTTTTTTCTCCTTTGATTTTATTTTATTTTTCAGCAAAGATTAACCAATATTGTGTTAAAAGATGAGAAAAAAATTATAATTTACAATTTAGTATTTCTCTTATAAGATTATTTTTCTTGTTTTTATTCAAAGTTTTAGATCACATCCTTCCTGACAATCTCATTCTGAAATTAATAACCTTTCCTTATTTATAAACTCTCATGTCCATTTTGTCTTTTTAAATACCATTTTGAACATCTTCCCATGTGATTATGTCTTTCTTGAGGGCTCCTGGCAGGTTCACTGTGCATTTGTCAAACTCAACATTCCTACACAGAGTTATACCACATTCCTGGAGGATGGCTATTTATTCGAAGATCAATTACATAATACTATTTTTTTTACATTTCTATTCCATTTACTCTATCTATCTATCTACCTATCTATCTATCTATATCTATCTATTATCTATCATCTATCTATCTATCATCTATTTATCATCTATCTATCTATGTATTTATTTACAGTAGTATGTACTCATATATTGGCTATATTATCTTCAGTGTATGAAATAATGATTCAACATTTTTAGACCTTACAATATGATCACCCCCCTAATTCAGGTAATCATTTGCCATAGTGCAAACTCTTCATGATATTACTGACTATTCTCATTTCTCTTTTCACCCACCCACCAAAATTCTCTTTTCTGGTAACCATCTCTTTGATTTCTGTTTCAACGATTTTGTTTTTGTTTATTTTTGTTTATTATGGTTTGGTTTTAGTTTTCACATATGAGTGAAACCATAAAATATTTGTCTCTCTCTGCTTGACTTATTTCACTTGACATTTGGCCCTAGATTCTCTTCTGAGCATGCTGGTCACCTGGGATTTGATTGGCCTTTTGGAAGGTTGCTATCTGTGAGGTCTTTAGAAAAGTCTATTGATGCCAGATTTTAAATTGCATTAAGAACATCAGTTTTTTTTTTTAAATATGTGATATGTGTACATTTCCTTCTGACTTTCATAAATAGTTGACTTATAATCTCTCTTGTTAATTACTGTGCTAAAATTAATAGTCACTAGTACTTGCATAGTTTTGCTTTTCTCTGAACAATAGCAATTCTTTGCAACTTTAATTAAACATTCTAAATCATATTCTTAGATCAGAATGAAGACTGGAAGCCTGTCCATCCTCTATCCCTCTCGAGTGTTCACCTTTTGCAGCTGAGTTTCTCTGTGTCCTTTGTCCTGCAGAACTGGCCACATGAAAATCCTAGCAGGTCCTCCTGTGCTGGCAAGTGCTCCTGCCATCTTTGACCAATAAAATTCTTACCCTCTAGTGAAATCAGGATGATTTCTCCATCCTTCCCTCAACATCTTTGCTTGCACCTAGATGTACAAGTACATCTAGACTTTCTTCTCAGTAATTTAAACATGTTCTGTCCTCAAGTTCCAATTCAAGTTGAATTTTACATCATTTAATTTCATTTTATAATAATATTATGAATATTTTAGCAAATAAATAGTTCCAAAATATTTGTCATTTAATTATACAAAAGACTGTTTTAATAACAGTGAACAAAAAATATCTATGATTATAGTAATAACAAAAACAATAACATGGTGTTTAGATAGACCATATTGCTTGCCAGGCACTATTTACATTTATTATTTATCATAATAATCTCCCTATGAGATAGTTATATTATTATTATCAATACTATTCTACAAAAGAGCAAATTGAGACACAGAGAGGTAACATGTCAAAGATCACAGAGAAAGTAAATGGAGGAGAGGAACCAGGATTTATACTGTCACTTAGATAATAATGATACTATAAACACTTACATTGTATGACTTCAGAAATGCTCAGAAAAAATAGTTTAGCTCTTTAAAACAAGATAATGGAAAGTAAATCAAAATATATCTGTAGATAGAAGAAAAATATTAGTAAAGAATATGTGGAGTAATTAAAAAAGAAAGGGGAAATGTCAAACTGGCAAACAAAGCTTAGCATTAATTCTGTAAATAAATAAATTTCTTGTCAATTCAATAGAAAAAAATTTAAAAATCACAAAAAAACCCACAAAGTTAAAATTAAGAATGAGAAATCCATAGAGATATAGAAAAAATTTAGAGAAGGAAGTTGAGAATAATATTCTCAAGAATATAGAATTGCATTAAAAATCTCAATGATATGAATGATTTACTTAACTATAAACTCCTTAAATTGAACACAGAAGACATTGAGAATATAGATATATCACTTAACTTTCAAGAAATACAACTTTGCAACAGAACTATTCTCTTAAAAATCCCCAATGCCAGATGATTTTGGTTTCTCAAACTATTGATAGAGATTAAAATTCGAATTTGCTCAAATAGATCAGTACAAAAATTTGCACTAAACCAACAAACAATAAATTTAACATAGCCAAATTTGATAAAGATAACAGGAATGGACTTCTACTTATGTGTATGTGGCATGCTAGGTGTCCTGGGGCACCTCTGCCTATAGACTTTGTCATGGATAAGCTACATTATTTGTAGCATTATTGTACCAGAGGTAGCAGAAGTGGTGTCCAAAGACCTCCTCACTGCAAAAAAGCATATTTTGGGGTCATGGAGGCTAAGCTGCACACAGATAAAACAAGATGGTGTGGCCAGAGGACCACTAGCCATGTGGCTTTCTGTGTCATGCAGACTTGGATTTGTAGCAAGGAATAGCTGAATCTACAGCTTTTACTGTAGAGCTGTACACTCTTCAGAGCAGTTTTTGGCTCATGGCCCTCTGTGGTCCCTGGAAGATGAAAATGATCTTCCCTCCCCCCAATATAGGGCTACAGGAGTCCCCATTTTGTAAAAAAATGATAAGCTTATGATTAAAAATCATCAAGCACACTCAAAAGGTTGAGAGAGAGAGGGAAAAGGGAGAGGGAAGGAGAGAGACAAAGATAGAGATAGAGAGATAGAGATAAAAGAGAGAGACTAGGGGAAGGAGAAAGAGGAGAAGAAGAAACACTCAATAGGTTTGAATACTGAAAGTGAGATAAATAATTTAGAGAAGAATATTTCTGAAATATTTCACTAAATGAGCATGAAATTAGAAAAACAAAAAATAATAGACTATCAGGAATGAACAGGCAAATTTGATGCGTAGAATGAAACCCAACATTACTAATAACTTTAAATTAGATAAAGCCTATATAACTGATGATATGATCTCTTTGATTAGTTTGAGGGAGAAATACAATCAACTTTTCTATGACTAATTTGTCAAAGTCCCTGCACATGCTTATATAAGAAGAGAGTTCTTAAGATGGCCTTCAATCTTTCCATCATCCCCTGTCCTAGACTGTTCCAGTACTTCCAACTCTTCTACATTTCTCAGTGTAGGTAGTGTGCCCCAGGTGGTACAGGGGAAAAAAAAGTTTGTCAGTGTTTAACTGCTTCAATTTATCATTGTTTAGCTACAACCACATATATTTAATCTGTTGTTGGAAATTTTCTGTTCAGTGTATTCTTCTTTTAATATAAGTCCGTATCATAATAAATTATTACCACCAGCACACAATATTCAAAATTAGTCATTTTCCAAATTTCTGAACCATTAGATTTACAATTTCTTCATGATGAATTTTACTTTGAGGTGAAATCTTCACCACAAATTCAGTTTCAATGGTAACTATCTTAACTCATCAAATAGTTCTTAAATATGTTATTTATCCCAAAAGTCATTCATCTGTATGAAAATTTACCTAATAATCTTTCAGATATCAGTATATAACAAAGTACTGTAGAGGCCATGATAAGTCTAATGATGCTTTTTCCCTGAAGAATTGGGTGCCACCTCATACGTTAATTGCTTTAGAAGGTAAATTTAGTCTTAACAAGCAGGAAATTATTATATCTTAGGTTTAATATTAGGCTTCCATTACTATTCATCCTATTGTATCTTTAACACATACAAAAAACGCAGATATTCATAAATAATCTGAACACCAATTTGTCTATATAATTTAAATACACTGAACATCCACATTTTCCTTGAGCTTAACATGACATTTTCTTAATTCCTCTGTAAGTTATTGACATTATTTATTCCTTTAGAAAAACAATAGATAATACTAATGAAAGAGATTTATATTAATCTTTGTTACAGACTTAACTTTTTATTTAATTTCTCTATTGAAGAAAAATAAATGGAGTTACCTCCAAGGCTGGATTTTTTTCCTCACAGATACTCATTGCTCTTCCTTTAGAAACACAAAACCCATTTTCTTCTGGAACAAAATACCTGCCATTGTGTATTGATTGCTTTTTGGATTGAAAAATTTGAATGTGCAACTGCATTTCTTCCTACTGGGAAACAATGAAATGTACTAGCATTACATTTTGGTGAGAGGAAGATGAAGGAGCTAGGATAGAATGGGAAGAAAAATAAATGAGATCAATTTTACAGAAGTAAGCATTTTTTCCCTTCAATACCTGAAGCTTGCTGTCATATTAATTCTCTCTCAAACACATACATGCACATGTGCACACACACACACACACAAACACACACACACACAATTGAACCTTAATCTTTGACAATGCGAGTGACTCCATGAGTATAAATATAAAAATGATTCATGTATCAGTTGATTCAAAATAAATTGCTTCCAGGTGACTTGGTAAAAATGTTTGATTGACAAATGAAAAAAATAATTAAGTAAAATGTGTAAACAGTGCTATAGAGAGTTAAGAATGTTAGAAATGGCACTAAAAATGAGAGCAAAATAGTCAAGCTTCTCATTTGGAGTTAGTAGTCTATTTTAATTATAATCTTGATTCCACATTATTTAGGCTTATTACCCTGCCTCACTGATATATATATATATTTTTTTTAATTTTAAAATTTGTAAAGGGAATAAAATAATCCATTGCTTATTCCAGGGCTTATAACAGTATGTTTTAAACCAAGAGCTAATAGTTTGGGAAAGGTTTTTAAACTTCTCAGAAGGAAATGAATAAATTATATCATCAATAGCAGATAACTTTGTTGTTCATATTGGCCAAGGTTTCATATTTTACACTAAATCAGTAAATGCTATGGATCTTAAATTGTTAACTCTTATCCATACAGCATGGCTTGCATGGATTATATGTTGACACATATATTTTGTACAATAGTGATACCAAAAGCCTGTTATTCTTATTTACATTTCAGTGTTGTTTATATAATCAAATGACCTTTCCAATAATATATTCATGTGTATGTTGAAGTTTAAATAGTTAATTATTTCTTATATTAATACAAATATCTTATGTTTTTATTTACTTTTATCAAAATAAACACAGAGAGAAAATAATTAAATGGACTAAGAATTATAAGAAAAATACATGTTATCTGATGAATGTAGAAACAATTCATCTTAGAGAAACTTAAAAATTACTAAGAGAAAAACCTAAACAGATGAGATCATATCTTACTTCGGTTTCTACTGAAAATCCCTTTCCTTGTTACAGAAGGAACATCAAATTTCATTTAAGAAGAATCGTTATTTTTCTGAGGTACTGTCTTGGCTCTCTATATAAGTGTAGATTCTTAAAAAGCACTGCTTTCTCTAGCTATTCTCAGCTGGAGTCTAAAAACTCTCATCCATCACAATGATCCTTCATAGTACATCAGCCAACCTCAAAAGTCCAGAAAGGTATATTTAGCCTTATTTCCATCAGTGAGCGGTACAGAAGTAAAAATGAGTCTTGATCTCCAAAATCTACCATCTTTTCTTCATAGAACTTTATTTATTTTTGTATCAGTAATTTCACTTATTGAATTCAGATAACAAATAAATTACCTGAAAATAAAATTAAAGCTCTCTCAATCCCTGTCAATATAAATCTTAAAATAAACTGAACTTTATTCAAAATACTACTCGATACAAGGATATTTTGAAAAGATAATTTGAAATATGATAGCATGCATTTTGAATGTTGTTGAATATTTTTATAATATTAAGAGAAAATGTAAATATTAAGTTGACAATTTTCTTTCTCTTAAAGTCTATCTTGGAATAGCTAATCTATTAGTATCTTGCTTGTGATTCCACTGAATATACAAGTTAATTTAGAGAAATCTTTTTAATATTGGGTTTCCATTCCATAAATATGATTTGTCACACTGCCAATAACTTCAATTATGGAAAATAAGCACATTGGGAAAATAATTAAATGGACTAAGAATCATAAGAAAAAATATCTGTTGTCTAATCTAAAAAATATTGAGAGAAATTAAGAAAATCAAAATTAATAAAAGAAATTCTGGAGAAGGATATATACACTGAAGTCAAGTTCTATTATATAATTAAGAAAGATGTATATACATGATAGATAAACAGAAGAATAGAATATGATGGAGTTCAAAAATATAGAGCTTATTTATGAAAAAGATGGCATGGCAGAGTAATGGTGTAAAAATGATCTTTTGGAAAAAAATTTTTTCTAGCTCAAAAAGTAAAATAATAAAATAAAAATAATAGAAAAGAGGAAGACTGGTAAGACAGAAAACTCTTAAAGAGTAAATGTTCTATTCCAAATGAACCTCAGAAAAAAAAAAAAAACTGTGATCGCACCCCAGTTAATGCTAGCAAAGGGTGAGTGGAAGGTGTAGACTTCCTTTTTGCCAGGTAGTAGTGAAGCAAGCCAGTTTTCTCACCAGGGTAGTGTCAGAGTTGACTAAGTAGGGAGCTGGGACTTCCCTTCTCACTGGTGGTAAAAAGATCTTTTCATACTGTCAGTGGAGACCAGATGGGGAGCTTGGGTTTTCACCTTCACCTGAGAGAAATGAGGCAGCTGGCCACTTGCTGGGGTTTCTTGAGGAGGTCTAATGGAAAGTCCGGATTTTTACCACTGTTCAGTCTTAATGAGACTGCTTTGTTGATAAAATAGTTCTGTATCTTGATTATGCTGGTGGTTACACACATTTAGGGGTATAATAAAATGATGTAGTGCTATATACACACATTATACCTATGTCAAATTCTCATTTTTGATATTGTACTATAATTACGTCAGATGCAACCACTGGAGGAAATTGAGTGAAGGCAGATAGAACTCACATATATTGCCTTTTCATCTTCCTGTGGATATATCATTATTTTAAAGCAAAAATTTGAAATAAAGAAATAGCAGGAATTGTTAAGAACATTTTAAAAGGAAAACATTCAGAATACACAAATATTTTCAAAAAGCAATAAGAAAAAAAACCCACAAAATTTAAAAGGGATTGAACAGGTAGTTTATATATGAGATACATAAATATTCAATAAACATATAAAAATACACTTTTAGAAATTTTTAGAAATTTTTAGAAAATTGAGAATTAAAAGACAGCAGCAGACATTGATGAGGATATAGAGAAATGAGTTACCCTATACTGTTGATGTGAATGTAAATACATACAGGATCATCTCATCCCATCTATATACACCTCCAGATCACTTAGTCACTTAGCTTTCATCAGGATCACTTCAACAGGTGTATCTACCCTGCTCTGATTATACTGGTTTTCTTCAAACTCCTCAAGTACATCCAAATCTTTGATTTTTTTTTTAATGTCTAGCCTTTGAACTTATTGAATTCTTGGAAAGACATACTTTTCACACACCTTATTTTAGACCCTTATCATTTTTTTCAGTCTTATCATCTCTTGATGGGAAGCAATATAAATATTTTCAACTTTCTTCACATTCAAGGTTTTCTTGGAAAAACTAAAAACAAAAAATTAATAGGCACTGGAATAAATATCAGGCCTTGAAAGTGAAATGATGACTAAAAAGCATGCCATCTTAAGATCATACTAGATCTCTAAGAATAGGTCTCCCTAGATATATGTACCTATATTTCAATGGGTGATGAGACCCAGAGCGGTAAATTTATCCTCCAATGATTGTAAGACATTAGATAGCAAATATTTTCTTTCATTCTATGCAGAGGAAATGGGGCTGGTGTCCAGATTCTGTATGTACTTTCAGATTCATATTTTCTGTATCACTTTTCTGTTATGAAAGAATCTCCTGTTCCACAGGGAGAATGGTATCTGCCCTTATCTCATTGCCCTCACATAAAAAAACATGAGAGATGGAAAATGATGCACTTATTGTTAGAAGAAATAATAACTTTGCCTCTGATCCAGAAATCTCATATTTTCTTTCATAACAAAATATATAAACATAGATGTGAAAAGCTTATAATTTCCTCACAGAAGACTTTCTTGTATTATTATTTAAAGTAGATCAAGGAAAGAACAATCTTATATTTTTTACTTAACCTACTTATTTGTTTTCTTTAATGCATTTATTAAAAATTATTTATTTTCTTTATTTACTACTGTACTCGAAAACTATTAGTGTTTTAGGTATCTAATCCCTTCAAGTAGTTTTCCAATCTACAATATTTACACGTAAGTGAGTACTCCTGGTTGATATTGGTCTCAACTCTAATATTTTTCAGGTGACCAAGAAGTATTTGGATGTCTGAATCCGCCCATAATATTTTTCATGTAATCTCAGCTAAGGAAGAATTTATGATAATTTTGTGTGGGTATAGCTACAAAGTAATTTTCATATCTTTGTCAGGTATCAAACATGACATCTTTTGGCAATTACACTTCTAATGGGTTTGATAGAGTTGACTACCATTTATAAAATAAAATAAAAAAAGAAAAACTTATTTTTTTATACGACAGGGAAAATAGAAGAAAATGGCTTTTACTTAACTTTCCATAGAAAAATTGGTGATAGAGAAGCAATAGTATGACACAGTTACTTCATTTCAAATAAATAAATAAATAAATCTTTCTTTCATACAGACATAATTGGGAAGAATAGAAATCCAAATCAGGTCAAATAACTTTGTGATGATGTAATTATTAGTGACATTTTAGAGCTGTACTTAAGAGATAGCCAGTGAATTTCAAGTTTTATATCAACTGTTAATTATCTCTATAGTCAAAATGGACACTGAATCCTGCTTGCTAACATTCTGACAGCTGAATTTTAGTATAGGGCTATATGGAAAATACATTTTTACCACAAACTGTGAATGTAAACCTAAATTGCTGCTTTTATTGCACTTCTTGGAAAATGTTTATTTTGATGCCATAAAGTTGATATGAACACCATGTCATTAAAGCACCTTCAAGTGGTTGAGAAAATTCGTCATACAATTACTCCAATATCAAGAAATGTGTTCACTGACTTATTTTCAAAAGGTATAGTTTTATGGCAATTATAAATTCTTGTCAAATTGTACTTATTTCAAAATAAAATCATGTCATTATAACTTCCTTCTCTCTTAATTACGGTTATATACACATCAAGAATTCTTTATCTAGAATAAAATAATTAGGAGAACATCAGAAAATTAAACTACTCTTCATCTAAACTAATTTGTGCTTAATGACAATTATAAACTTTAGAAATATTAGACTTATTATACCTTCAGAATGTTATTTGTTTCAAATAGTTTTTCACTTCCTTACTCTTGCTCTTCTCTATTTGGTAACCCTATGATGTGAACATTTTTACGCTTGATGTTGTTTCATAGATTTCTTAAGCCAGTGGTCCCCAACCTTTTTGGCACCAAGGATAGGTCCTCCTATGAGAATCTAATGCCTGATTATCTAAAGTGGAGCTGAGGCAGTGATGCTAGTACTGGGGAGTGGATGCAAATACAGATGAAGCTTCACTCCTTCACTCACTGCTCACCTCCTGCTGTGTGGCCTGATTCCTAACAGGCCGTAGACTGGTACAGGTCTGTGGTCTCTGGCCTGGAGGTTGGGGACCCCTGTCTTAAACTATTCTTATTTAATTCTTTTTTTGTTTTGTTTTTCTGCTATGTTGTCTTCCAAATCTTTGTATAATCCAATATTAATTCCTTGTAATGCATTTTTTATTTTAGTTATTGTATTCTTCATTTCTGACTGGTCATTTTTTTATGGTTTTTATGTCTTTTTTTATGCTTACTATCTCTTTGTTAAAGTTCTCCTTAAGTTCTTTGACCAATGTTTTGAAATGGTCTCTGATAGGTTGCTTCCATGATTTTGTTTAGTTTTTTTCTGGAGTGTTCTCCTTTTTTTCATTTGGGACATGCTTTCATGTTTACTCATTTTTACTGCCTCTCTGTGTTTATTTCTATGTATTAGGTAGATCTGCTATGTTTTCTAGTGTTGGCTAAGCGGGCCTGATATCTGTTGGCATGTCAGTGGGTGGAACTGACCTTCAGGCTGACTGTTTGTGAGGACTGACCATGACCACAGCATATAATCACAGGCTGACACTGCAAAATGGAATCTTTTTCAGCAAGGTCTGGTGCCTCCTGAGACCATTCTTTTGGTGTGCTGTATATGGGACTAATCAGGTCGTGCTTTGTCGTGGTCTGAAAT
This sequence comes from Eidolon dupreanum, assembly GCA_028627145.1. NCBI lineage: Eukaryota > Metazoa > Chordata > Mammalia > Chiroptera > Pteropodidae > Eidolon > Eidolon dupreanum. Next base: position 53,805,537 of record CM053515.1, read on the forward strand.
CAGCCTCTGGGTGTGTTGGTTCTGGATTCTCTTGGGAGGGACTCCCATATAGGGGAAGGTCAGTTGCTCTCTGTGACTGGTCCTAAGACTCGTGGTAGGAGCTACAAAGTGATCTGGTTGTTTGCTGCCTTTGCTGGATCTGGATGTATGTGGACGAGGTCACAATGAGAAAATAGGTCAGCTGCCACCTGTTCCGGGCCTAGGGCAGGTCAGCAAAAGGGACAAAGCACCCCAAGCTCTGCTGGCCCCTATTGACTACCTGTAAGTCTTAGCCACTGCAAGAGGCTGGTGTGGTATGCAAGTTGGATGAAGCGGTATCTCAGGTAGACGCCAGAATACGAGGGATGGCAAGTTGTGTTCACCAGGTTAATGCAGATATATGTACCAATGTTGAGCCTGGGGCTTCTCAGCAAAAGGCTTACAGTATACTGAGGACAGCCACTACCCACCTGGAGCCAGTAGACCCCTGAGAATTTTCCAAAAAAGACTGCACTACTGGTGGGGCTGGCAGTTGGCTGTCGAAAGTGACTTCAAGAGCATGCAACCTTAGGACTACTGTTTGCAGCTGAAAGAGCTTCTGCTGGTTTGCAAGTTAGATGGGGTGGCATCCTGATGAGTCACAAAGGTGAAGCAAGTGATGCTCACTAGGTCAATACAGATTCAGTGTCCGCTGTGGGAGTGGAGGGCTCCACATAGGAAAGACGGTGCTTGTGTATAGGCTGCAAGGGAGAAGGGCTCAGTACAGAGACAATGGCGCTGTCTCTCCAGTCTTTGCCCTGAAGCCACACAACTCAGTGTCTCCTTGTATGTCTCTGATACTTTCCAAATAGCCATCTTGATGCTGGAACCCAGAGTGAGTGCCTGTGAGCTAGGGAGTCTGTGCATGAACCCTTTAAGAGAATGCCTGGGTTTCCAGAGGTCTCTGTCTCTTCTGGATGGATGGAATACCCACTGTTTTTCACAGACAGATGTTGTGGGGCTCCTCTTCCTGGAACCAGAGTTCCAGACTGGAGTCTTTCACTCCCTTGGAGGGATCTTCACAGCCAATATATTCCTCTTGATTCTCAACTACCACATGTCTTTGCCCACCCTACAAGTCTCAACATGGCTTCTTTATAACCTCAGCTATAGGACTTCAGTTTGGCTAGTCTTCATATGGTTCTCCAGGTCTATTTTCATATAATGTGGTTTTAATTTTACTATGGTCATGGGAGAAGGCAAGTAGAGTGCTTACCTACTCTTTCTCCAGGTCTATCAATGCTTACTTTCTTAAAAAAGAAAGTTCTCAAATCAAAGCCTAATTGTCTACCTTAAAAGGTAGATAAGAACAAACTAATCCAATGTTAGTATAAAGAAGGGAATGATCAATATCAAAGCTGAGATAAATGAAATAGATAGTAGAAAAGCAATAGATAATATCAATGAAATCAAAAGTTGTTTTTTCAAAAACACAAACACAGATAACATATATTTATTTAGATTTACTAAGGAAACAGATAGTAAACTCAAATAATAAAATCAGAAATAAAGAATAAACATTCCATCTTATTTTACAGAAATAAATATGATTAAGTAGAATACTCTTAGGAGCAATTGTATGTCAACAAGCTTGATAACAGAGATTTAATGAATAAACTCCTAGAAATACACAACTTATCAAGAGTGAATCAGGAAGAAATAGAAAATCTGCAGAGTCCTATAACTAGCAAGAAGAATGAATCAGTCATCACAAACCTCCCAGTAAATAAAGGCTCAGGAGGAGATGGCTTCACTGATAAATTCTGCTAAATATTTGAAAAATAAACACTGATCCTCCTAATAATCTTTCAAATAATTGGCAAGAAGGAAACACTTCTGAAATCATTTTACAAGGCCAGAATTTCTAAGATACTAAAGCCAGAGAAAGACACTACAAGAAAACTACAAACCAATATTCTTGATGCATTGTAATGCAGAAATCCTCAACCTAATACTAACAGAACATCAAAAGGATATATACAATAACTAAGAGAGATTTATTCTGGGAAGGCAAGAATGGTTCAGTATATGAATATCAATTAATGTAATACACCATATTAACAGAATGACATAAAATAAAATAGCATAACCATCACAACTGATATAGAAAAAGCACTTGATGAAATTCAACACAATTTTTAATGAAAAAAAAAAAAAAGCACTCTACCACCTTGGAATGTAAGGACATTACTCAACCTAATAAATGCCGTATATAAAAAGTCCACTACTAACATTATATTCAATGATGAAAAACTGAACATTTTCCTCTTAGGACAGGAACAAAACAAGAATATTCAAATTTGTCCTTTCTATTCAAAATAGTATTAAAAGTTCTATCCATGGTAGTTAGATGGAAGAAAGAAAGAGAGAAGGAGAGAGGGCGGGGGGGAGGGAGAGAGAACAGGAGAGAGAAAGTAAAAGAAAGAGAGAAAGGCCATTCAGATTGGAAAGGAAGAAGTAAAAATATATGAGTTTATAGATGACATGTTCATATATTTGTATATATGAATGTTTATACATATAAACATATATGAATGTATGTAGATAAGCTTAACAATTCCACTAAAAAATTAGAATAAACAAATTCAATAAAATTTCAGGATACAAAAATCAGATGTGTTTCTATATACTAGCAAAAATCTAAAAAGAAAATTAAGATAATTACATTTGCAATAACATTCAAAAATATAAAATACTTAGAAATAAATCAAACTGAGGAGGTGGAAGTCCTGTATACTGAAAAATTACAAAACTTTGCTGAAAGAAATTAGAAATGACACAAATAAATGGAAAGATGTCCTGCATTTATGGTTTGGAAGAGGTATCATTAAGATATCAGTACAAGAAAAAGAAATTTATAGATTTGGTGCAATGCCTACCAAAATACTAATAACAGTTCTTGCAGAAAAAAAATAAATTTATCCCAATATTTATATAGAATCTCAAGATATCTCAAATAGATAACACTGTTTTGAAAAAGAAGAACAAATTTAGAAGTCTTACCCTTTCTGGTTTAACAACATTAGAAATCTAAAGTAAGCAAAATAGTGCAGTTTTATGACATAAAGTATGCCATTAAAACCACTATAGACAAATAAAATAAACCAGAAAGCTCAGCAATAAATCATCACATATATGTTAAAGAATTTTTGACAACATTGTCTAGATCTTTCAATGGAGAAAGGACAGTCTTTTGAACAAATGTTACTGGGAAAGCTGAATATCCGTAGGTATAAGAATTCAGTTGTACCTTTAATTTATGTCATATGTGAAAAATAACTCAAAATGAACCAAAGGACTAAACATAAAAACGAAAAATATAAAACTTTTACAAGAAAACATGAGGAAAAACTTCACAACTTTGGATTTGTTTATAATTTCTTGGATACAACACCCATAGGGCAAGAAACCAAAACAATAATAGAATAATTGTACTACACCAAACCTAAAAATTTGTGTGCACCAAAGGACACAATCAAGAGAGTAATAAGATAATTCACAGAATGGTGCAGCTACTATGAAAAACAGCTTGTTTTCTCAAATTAAAAAAAATAGAATTACTATATGATGCAGCAATTCTACTTCTGGGTATAAATCCAGAAAAATTTGAAAGTGGTGTCTCAAAGTGATATCTGTACACGTATGTTCATAGCAACATTATTCATCTTAGTCAAAAGGTGGAAGCAAACCAAGTGTCTTTCAAAAAAAAATGGGTAAAAAAATGTCGTGTGTACATACAATAGATTATAAAGTCTTGAAAATAAAAGAAATTCTGACATGTGCTGCAACATGAATGAACTTGGGGGACATTATGCTAAGTCAAATAAGTCTGTCACAGAAAAGAAACCATTACTTTGATTCCACGTATATGTGATAACTAGAGTAGTAAAGTTAATATATTCAGAAAGTAGAACGGTGATTGTCAGGAGCTAAGAGGAAAGAGGAATGGGGAACTCTTGTTTAACGGGAACATAGTTAAGTTTTGCAAGATGAAAAGAGTTCTGGAGATGGATGCTGATGGTTGCATAACAATGTGTCTATAATTAATATTCAAGAACTTTACATTTAAAAGTGGTTAAGAATGTAAATTTTGTGTTATATATATTTTTAAAAGGCTATAGAATCTATACTTTCTTTAAAAACCAGTCATATAAAGAACTCATACAACAACAAAAAACTAAACAAGCCAATTGAAAAATGGACAGAAGAGCTAAGAAGGTATTTCTCCAAAGAGAAAATACAGATGGCTAACAGACATATGCAAAATTGCTCCAAGTCACTAACCATCAGAGAAATGCAAATTAAAACCACAATGAGCTATCACCTCACACCTGTCAGAATGACTAGCATCAATAAAGCAAAGAACAAGTGTTGGCCAGGATGTGGAGAAAATGGAACCCTCGTACACTGTGGGTGGGATTACAAATTGGTATAGCCACCATGGAAAACAATTTGGAGGGTCCTCAAAAAATTAAAAATGGATATATCATTTGATCCAGCAATTACACTTCTGTGTATTTATCCAAAGAAAATCAAAACAATAATTCATAAAGATATATTCACCCCTATGCTCATGGCAGCACAATTTACAATAGCCAAAATATGGAAGCAACCTAAATGCCCATCAACAGATGACTGGATAAAGAAGTTATGGTTCATATATACAATGCAATATTACTCACCCTTTAAAAAAAAGAAATTCTACCATTTGCAATGACATGAATAGACTAAGACGGTATTGTGCTGAGTGAAATAAGTCAGAGAAAGATAAATACTATATGATTTCATTTATATGCAGAATCTAAGGAACAAAAGATCAAACTAATCAAAAACAGGTTCATAAATACAGATGACAATCTAGTGTCAGCCAGAGGGGAGGGGTATTGAGGAGTTGGGAAAAAGGGGTGAAGGGGTAAAGAAGTACAAGTTAGTAGTTGATAAATAGTTATGGGGATGGAGAGCATGGCTTAGAGAATGCAGTTAGTAGTACTGTAATGGCTAGATGTAGAGCCAGAGTTGGTCTCAGTTCTCGTACTTTGCTATTCTCGGTGTTTTTGCTCACTCTAGTTCCTGAAGCCTGAGTACATGAAATTGTAATTTATACATTATATAGTTTTTCTTGAATTATATATACATATATATAATTTGATAAGTGTTATACTAGACATTGTAAGTTACAGTGTACATTTTAAATTGTATGTATGCTTTATATACCATGTATAAGCTATATTGGACACTGTACATTATGCTCTTATATAGTATATCATGTATTGTATGTTATATATTTACAGGTATAAGTCATATTTACATGTATGTGTTTCTTCACTTTTTTTAGTTGTTCTCATGCATCGGTTTCATTTTGCATGTCTTTGCTTGGAGCATCACCATATGCTTTTTTTTTTCTTTTTTCAAATGTTTATTAAATTCTAACTCTTCTGAGGGTTTTTAGTGTTTTCGTTATGTCCCTTTCCAACCTTCCCAACATTATTTCTTATTGATTGTAGCAGTGCCTCTATTGTTCCTCACATACAGTGTCATCGTGACTTCTCATGTTGGTCTCAGTACCTAGAGGCTCCTTTATTTGTTCTCTAACTTTTATCAATTGAATGTTTGTCTCTTCTTCTGTTAATGCTCTTATTTTACCATGTAATCAATCTATAATAACTTAATTTATTATCCACGTATTATCTTTGAAAGATAAAAAATGTATCAGAAACACATTTCTTCTTTACTCTAGAAAGATGTAGTCTGGAGCTAACCCCATAATCAGAAAATCTTTTTGTACATTTGTACATATCAAAGATTGTTATAACATGTTCTTTTTTCTATTACAGTGAAAGGAGAAATTATTTTATGGAAGACATCATGGTAGGCACAAAGATAGAAAAACCAGGAAGAAATGAGACTTTTTAAAAGGAAATTGTTCCTGGAGTCTATTGTGTTAGGAGAAACTAAATTATATTATTGGCTAATCAATCTTTCTCATTCCTCAGAGAGGCCACTAATAAACTGGCCAGTCTCCCGCTGATATTAGCTCTGAAATGCAAAATACCCAGTACAACTGATCTCTTCAATCAGTATATTACCTTGCCAGTGAAGCAATATGCTCAGCCATTGAATACAAGCCTTCTAATTTAAATTTCTGCAATAATGTTTGGGTGACTCTGCTGTGTTTCAACTTCCTGCTTAATTTGCGAAATAGCCAGGGAATGGGAGACACTCTTTTGGATCATTCTACTTAAAGAAGAATGAGGGCTCAGGATATCATGAACATGTTGCTGATTTTCTACTTGTAAATCTGCGGCCCTGCCTTATTTATTTACTATTCTATTGTGGTGTTTGTATCAACTCATTGTGTGTGCTACATGTGTTTCAATTTTGCATATCGAATTTCAGTATTCGAGCAATTAACCATTCACACATATATTTTCAAACTTGTTATATTATATTTAATTTATACATTAATTTATGCCAGATAACTAATCCAACTTTTCCATCCTGGCCTTTTGAGTTCAGCACATTACCTCCCTTGTACTCTGTATTACCTGAAGAATGAAGGACACAATAAAATGGGATTTATTTTGAAAAACTGTATTATGGTTCACTTTATTTAATTATCACTCTCATAACTGTCTTTGTTATCCAAAAATGCTATTTCTTTTAAAGCAGTGTAAGCGATGATATCATATCAAATTTTCTTAACATTTTCAAGAGACAATTTTACACAATAATGCTATTAGCAGATGATCTCCAGAATTAGTTGCAAATATGCAATTCCAATTCTTCAGTGGTGAATACTAGAATAAAGTATCTGTGCAAAATGCCTCTTTTGGATTTATGTTAAAAAAAAAAAAGGTTTTTCCTAAAATTCATTTAAATTTCTGAGGAAATTATTCTCTTTATAAAACTCACTGTAATATATATTTCATGAAATGAAAGTATTTTAAAATCAAGCTAAAAAGACACAAACCAAATTTCTGCAGACATTATTTGATAAGCTATAAACCTTATAATATCAGAGATGATAGCAAGTATGACAACTGACCTTTATTTATAATACCAGATATGTGACACTGTAAAGATATCCATACTCATTTTCTTTTACTAGAGCCACTGGAAAAGAACTTGTTTTGAATATTTACTAAGAAAGAGGCCTGACTATGTAATATATCTGATAACAAAGCATGTAGTAATGATTCATACATTTATCTGCACCACCCACTAGCTACAGGGAAGAAGTGACGCCAAAGTTTCTTAGTAACATGAAACCTATCACTGTCTTTCAGATGACATATGTGCTTCCTTTAACATAAACCCCCAAAATTGGAAGTGTCTTTTACTTAAACTGGAATAAGATAATCAGATGCCAAATTTAGTATGTCTTTGAATCCCACGAAATTTCCCTCTCTTGCATGAAGAATAATATTGTGGCATGTATACCTGGATGTTCATTGTTCCCTTAAGACAAGATATCAATGTTATAAGCTCATCCTTACACACAGATGGAGCATATCCAAAATAGAACTCAATGTCTTCTCCAGTTGTTAAAAAACAAAACAAGAGCATTACTCTTTCTTTTCTAATGCTTATCTCACCTAGTATCTAATAACCTGAGAAAAAAAATCTATACATAGCTTCAACATCTCTTTTCTTTCTCCAACTATTTACCAACTCCAACTTTTATATTATTTTTATCACACTTTTTACTGATTCTCAGCAGGACTCCATTATCTATGACAGGCACTATTACAAAATTACTTATTCATTCTTTTCTCTTAAGTAGTTCTAATGCAATCCACATCAACACTTCTGCCAAAATCTGATCAAGTTAGTCACATTACAGGTCCACATTGTATTCCCTCTGTGGATAGAACATAAATCACTGCTGTATTCCCAACACAAAAGAGTGTGCCTGGCATAGAAAACAACAGAAAAGAGAAATGATTTGAACTGAAACAATTTTGTCTGTCTTTATAATTGAAGCAATAAAGAGACCCCCATTCATTCTTATTTGTTCATCCATTCATTTATTCATATAATAATAGCCTATTGAGCTCCTACATGGCACCAATCACTATACTGAGTGGTGTGATGGACAGCTGGACAAGGAAGGTGTAGTCACTATGACATGCAGACAAAGGAAAATGAGATTTCAAGAAGACAGAAATTAAGTGTTTTTGTAACTCGTGTTGGGAAGGAGGAAAGGGACTCATAAAAGGGAGGAGTACAAATCAGTGATAGTCTCATGGATGACATGGCATTCAAGTTAGATCCTTAAATAGGAGAGGTTTTTAGCAATTTTTGGGTAGACCCTGAAGATAGTTTGAGCCCCAGTCTCCACATCCACGATTGTGCTCTTCTCTTGCCCTTCTGTGTTCCTCTATTCTTTTCCTATCATTCAGAATATCTTTATCTCTGTAAGTAACATAAATTTTAACTAAAACTATTGAGTTATATTAGCCTACGTATAAGGAATGTGGATGCAAGGCGTGTTAAGAGTTAGATCACCGACACTAACATCTGCAGGAACTTTAGCAATTTCTTCCATCAGGGGAGCAGGTCAAATATAGAAGTTTCAGCTTCATTTAAACATAACCACATTCAGTGAAGAAGAAAGGGAGCATTTCTTTTATTTATCCTTTTACTGTGGAGAAAATATTTTCCAGGAGCCCCTGAAGAGCTTTCCTCAGTTCTCATTGGCTCATAAGCCACTATTCTAGCTAAAAGAGAGGACAGTTGAAAAGCAAAGATTAGGTATTTTTGATACTTATGCTGGAAGATAGGGTCTTTCAGTGAAAAAAAAAAAAAAAGAAAAAGAAAATAAAGTTGACTTTTTGTAGGTAACCAACATCTTCCTCTCCAATTCTCTTCCTCAGCCTTCTTGTCACATTTAGTCTTCACACTGCCATCCTTCCTCTGAAATCTTTTAACAAACATTGTCGGTTCTAGCCATTTGATAGTAAGACAATGAACCATATTGCTAGTTACTGTTTGTGAATGTCTGCATTAATTTCTTATGGCTGCTATAACAAGATACCTTAAACTGGGTGGCTTAAACAACAGAAATGTATTGTCTCACAGTTCGAGAGGCTGGAAATGTGAGATCAAGTTGTTGGCAGGGCCGTGCACTCTGAAGGTGCTAAGGAGAATCTATCCCAAGCTTTTCTTCTAGCTTCTAATTGTTACTTGATGTGTAGCATTATAATTTCTATCTTCAAATGGTATTTCTCCTGTGTATATTTCTCTCTGTCCAAATTTCCCCTTTTTATAAGGACACAGTCATATTAGGTTAGAGTCTATTCTAATGACCTTATCTTAACTTGAACATGCAAAAAGATCTTATTTGTAAATAATATCACATTCACATATACCTGTGTTAGCACTTCAGTATCTTTTGGGGAGGGGACACATTTCAAACCATTAAAAATTTCTAACTATGCAGCTGAGAAAGTAAATAACTTCAGGACAAGAAATTTTTTCAAACATGTGTTTCACAGAGAGCATGTAGCATAATGCTTTAAACATAATAATTACTTAATATATATTCTAACTAATACGATTCAAATCTTCCTCCTCTGACTCAGTGTTACCCCAAATAAGGTCCAGCAAACACTAGTGTGGTGGTAGATTTTAGTCTATCTTCTATGGAGAGAGAAAAAAAATTCTACAGTCAGACAAGATTGGGTGATAAAATTGTAGTACAATGGATTAAAAACTGTTATATAAGTTATGTCTCCTTTGGGAAATTTCAAAAATTTCAAAAGTTTAACATAACATATAAGGCAAATCTGTCAAAAGGAAATGTGTTGTTTGGCATTTCCCAAACATATGAACAATTTTTATTTTCCCTATGCAGAAAACTTATTACTGTCTTGTTACAATATCATGTTATCAACACTACTTGGGAAATCTGCTCTCAGTTCAGTAGAAGTTGGATCAGACATCAGAGCTAAAGAAACTAATAGAACTAATCTTTATTAGCTCTCAGTTTACATATTAAATCACATGTCTAAATCATTTTAATAGGCAAATCTTTGTTTTTGTGACATTCTAAATCTTTTTTATAAATCACAAAGTCTTAGGTATTTTGTAGCTATAATACAAAAACCATCTAAAGGGAGTGTGAAGTTTTGTAAAAAGATACAGATTTAGCTGATATTATTATTTTTTAATTCTGTTTAGAAAACTAAAAAATATATCTATAGATATTATTAAAGATTAGATTATTTATACCTCTTACTTTCACGATACTTATTACTTAGTTCGTCATATTATTTGTTCAACTGATAGTTTTCAGATTTGGTCACATTTAACTGTGATCCCGTAAGAATATGCTAAAAGGTATCCTGCAGAGGGAACCCTGAGATGAAACCATCAGTAACAAGAGACAAAGAAGGAAATATTAAAGGCCAAAGGTCTGCACTGAGGAAGCTAATATAAATGTTACCCAGATCGGATAGCCCTAACACTTGCAGACAGGTAGGTCTGCTGAGAAGGAATCTCCCTCCCCAATATTCCAACTGTAACTGCACCCAAACTTCATTTCTTTAATACAGCTTTTTCTATGATTCAAGCTGATTTTGCCCTGATAATGGCATTGTGACTCACTTTTTTCCATTCCATTCTTCCACCTCTGTATGCCTACTCCTTTAATCATTACACTTTAGAGCATGAGATTAAGGGAGCCTCAGGCCTATAGTCATGAGGACAATAGGTTTCAGTTAGACTTTAGATTAAGGACAACATCTTGGCTTTAAATATGTTTCAGCCCCAGGCCCATCGAGAAAGAAGAACCCCACCAGCCAGGAGAACAGATGGGATGGTACCATGACTGATTCCAGAACCAAACACAATGATCAATTACCTCATCCCTCTTCAATCATCCAATCAGTAGCACCCATGACCTCAACTCCCTTAGTTTCCATGACAACTGATTTTTTCCTATACATTCTGTACTCCTGAGATGTCCAGGGAAGCCAGGTTATTGAAAGCGATAGCTGGCTTATGTCTCCAGGACTTTCAACTCCTTAAAATAAACCTTACTTTCTTTGCTTCAAAATATGCATGTGTCTCTTCCTTGGCTTAGATGTGTGTAGGCAGACAGACCCCTTTTTTGCTCTGGTAATAAAACCCTTATCTGGGTTTCAAAACCCGCCTCAAAATGGCACTTAGCCCAAAAAGCCTTCTGCGAGATTTCTCTTAGAATATGGTTTTTCCTTCTCTAGTCCCAAAAAAGTAGTTCTGTACTCAAAGTCAAGCCCAAAAAGCCTGAGAGCACAGTTTACAGAGAAAGAAAATAATTAAACTTTCACTTTAGACTCTTATTCTGTCCAGGTTATTTACCAAACTGAATTGATTGGAGAAACAAGGACAGCAGGAAGGGTCCTGAAACAAACAGACACTCAAATTTGAAACTTGAGTCAGTAAATCCCCAAGTTAGTGGAGTTTGAACTCAAAAAAGATTGTGAACACTATTTGTGTTAACTGCAGGCTTTATACTTTTTGGAGCACATTACTTAACCTTTCTAGTTCTTAGTTCCTTAGTTTTCTTTTTAGTAAAACAAAGCCAGAGATATGTACTAGAGTGAACAGGGTAATATTGCTATTTTTGAAAGTCAAAATATTAAAAAATTACTATTGCACATTCTTTGCCCTATTATTCAGAGAGTGATTATGAGATCGTACCTGAAAATGGAGCTAAAGTACCAGACTTACTCCCTCAGAGTAGTAGTAATAAGAAGTTATTATTATTACTTATATGTTTGAACCTAAAGGAATCTTTATTCCACACCAAGCACTTGAAAATATAAAAAAGAGATATTGGTGACTTCCATGGAATCTCTGAGTTTAATCAGAAATCTTAAAATCAAAATTTCGATATTTAACCATAATATCGAGGCATAGTCCCATTCATTTATATTTTAAAATACTTGAAAATGAAATACAAATAAATATAGAAAACCCAACATGTTTATTTTCATGGATCTTTGATTCATAAACACATTACTTTAAGCCAGAAGGTTTTCCCTAAAGTTCCAGAATTTCTTCCTAAACAAAGGATTTAAGAACTTAAGTGGTTTTTAAACAGAGAAAAATGATTTGTTGTCATTGTCTGAAACAAATCTGTCCAATAGCTATTGCCAACCATATAATAGGAACATAGAAACCTATTTTAAGATAGATTTGGTGCTACTTTTAAGTGCCAAAGCTCCATTTCAAACCACAAGACTAGAGTTGGCAGGATCTGCTGGTGCCACCTGGGTTGAGGTTTGAAAACAAGGTTGGAAGTGCTGTTGTCCTTAGCATGACCTTAAGCAAAAGTTCTATACTCCAATCAGTACCAGCTACATGTCTAGGCTGGGCTGCAAACTGATGGTTCTTGGCTAACAAGGGTTGGCAGTGTGTTAAATCATATTGACTTCTGAAGCCAACTCCCAAGGTGCGGGGGGGAGGGAACAGTGTCATTGACTCTTAATTTTAAAGTTTGAAGTGATTAAGCATAATGAAAAAAATTAAGAGTTGATATTTGGTGGCTAGGAAGTCAATATGTTAAGACAAGGGAAATGAGGCATAGATTTCATCTGTAACACATCTAGGAAATATTAGATCACTGAATCAATTCCATCAAAGCTGTGCAACTCTAGTCCACACTGAGAGAGACGCACCTGGTTCCTGGGCCCTCCAGGCAAAAACAGCAAATATTTTTGGCTTTTTGGTTGCCATCCTTTCTTTGAAATTTGATGAAGCCTATTAGTCCTAAAATATACAGGATGCCAGAGTGATGTTTTCTATTTTGAGTTTAGAGGCAAAAGGAATGTTAAAGTAGAAATATGGTGGCTTCTGAGCAACTGTATTTGAGGAACTGGAAAGACTGTGCTTGAGCAGCCAGACCTGTGAATTGGCTGCTATAGATAAGAATTAAAACAACACCCAGGCAATGCCATATAAATGAAGTTCTTTGATTCTCTTCCCAGTGCAATCTGAAATAATAGGACACATATTCATTTCTGTTTTCTTGCACTTACTGACGCTCACTTGTGGGATAGGTTTTCTATCCTTCTGTAACTAGCCTCAGGTGACCCAGCACTGGGCTGGACTTGACCAACCTGTAGAAGGATGCTCACTACCCTTCCTGATACAGACTTGTTCTTTCTACATGGTAGTAGAAGTTGCCACACTTTTTGGGGCTAGAGCCCCTTCTATTTCTCCTCTCGAATGAGGAGGTGGCAATGAAGCTTACCTTAGATTTGCTCATATGTAGAGAATCTGTATTCTACTTGTAAGACCCTTCTAGGTCAGAGAAAATAACCTATTTGTTTTCTCCTTATAGTGAGGAAATGATTCATTAAATACAAGCAATGGCTGTTCTTATGGTAATTGAGTCTATCTTTCCTCTTTTAAAATAAAAATATAGACTCCCTTGTTAGGGAACCTGGACAAAATTTTTGAAATTAAGGATTATTATTTCAATAATTTTCAACCCCTCTCTCTATATAATTTTTATTTGTTATATTTAAAATTTTAATAGTTTATAAAATGACAATAGCTGTCAAAGACATCCTTTGAAACCTCACTGCTCAGAGCCAGTGAGTTTGCCCTTCTCCCTACTTTAGAGTCTTAGTCACACTCTGATCTGCCACTCAGACCTTTCTTCCATGCTCTCCTGCTAGTGGAAGGTGTCCAGAAAAATTTTCCTTAGCCATCAGCTGTGATTTTATCTGAGACTTTTTAAATTCATAAATTGTGTTCTCACCTCTTTTAGTAAACTTGGCATTTAAAAAGTAGGCCTGAGTAGATTATACTTTGAGTTTGTGGCCCTTAAGGCTTCTTGGCAATCATGCTGGATAACAAATTATTTACAAATACTTTGGGCTCAGAATGTCACTTAACTAATTCTTTTATTTTCTGCCACCTTATCCGTTTGAGACTATAGAGACCAGAAAAACTTATTTGAAACACAAACCAAAATATGTGTCCTAAATTTTTTAAATGTCAAAATCAGAAGAATAGTTACATGCATCAAAATGATCATTCAGTTACAATTATTTCCCCACAATTCTAGAAGAAAGGATATATTAATCAACTGAATTTACTCCTGCAAATATAAAAGCCGTATTTTGTTTGACTAGATCACTAAAAGTATCCCAGTCCATGAGAGCCAAGTCAACTATGTAATTTTCTTTACAATTATCAACAGTGAGTTCTTAGCCTTTACATTGTTGGTATGTTAACAGGAAGAATAAAAAATATTTAAAACTAGATGCCCAGAGTTAACAAACAGAAGAAACTATTTATTGCTAGTGACAGAATCAACTCTCTTTTTCTCAAAACTTGTTCATATAACATTTAGCCATTGTCAAAGAAGAATTGTACTGAATGTAGTCTCTAAGGGGCAGAGAACTGAATTTGTGATTACAAGTACAGTTGCTCCTTGAAGGGGTTTAGGGGCACCCACCACCACATGGTGGAAAACCCTCATAAAACTTTTGTCTCCTCAAAAATTTAACTACAGTTGTTTCTCAGTATTCCTGGGGATTGGTGCTAGGATCCCCCATCGATGCCCAAATCGGTGGGATGCTCATGTCCCTTATTTAAAAGTGATTAGAATAATGCATACGCGAATAACTTTCAGCTATACAATTGGCCCTCCACATCCACGGATTCGACCAGCCACAGACCAAAAACAGTTATTTTCAATCTGCTGTTGGACATCCATGGATTCAAAATGGGATATCAAGCGCCCACTGCATATTTGTTAAAAATCCACGTATTAATTCAAACCCATGTTGTTCAAGGGTCAGCTGTGTTCTAAAGTAAATGCTCTTAGACATGGGAGAAATCTACAGTTCAAAAGAAGTCTGTCTAAGGTTAGGAGAAGCTGAGGTGGACATTAAGGTCATGTTAGTCACTATGCCCCTGGTGAAAGTCATGCAGCTGGGGTAATCATCTTGTCCAATTATCTAAAGAGATGACAATGACCACTCAACCAAACTATTAGGGGCCAATATATTCTTTTACTTCACAAATGAGAAGAAATGCTTTGACTCCTCAACTCAAACATTTCAGCGTACCTAAAAGGAATTCTTTTCATTATGATTGTTAATGCTATATCAGGAGGGAAGTAATTCTATCTTTCATAAAAAATATCTTCGAAATTTTCTTAAGAGTGTAAAGTAGTAAACTATCTTATGTTTGTCTATTTTACAATATTAAAAAAATGAAAAAAAAAATTTCCACAGTGACAGAGTGTAGATAAAATTTGAGTTCAAGTTTATATGTAAACAAATATAAGGGTGAAATTCAAAGAATCATCTTAATAAACCATCTCCCATTTGACTAGAAACTTTGGAGTTTCAGAAACAGCAATAATATGTGCTGCTAAACAATAAAAACTGCTTCACACACTAGTAACCTGAGAATCTGTTCAGGCAGCTGCACAGAAACCTTCCAGAAAAAACTATCCTAAAATTCTCAATGCACATGGCTGATTATTCCATTCATAACTACATTTATATATATTCTAATGGAAAGAACTCCAAATGTTTGATTTCTGGGACACCAGGACAGTCTTTTCTGTTAAAATAATAACTCTAGAACATAAAGAATAGAAAATGCCATCATCAGTAAGTACTTACTTGGTCATTGATAATTTTTAGGTAATTGCCTGTCTTCCCTGGAAGCATTTATTTTAAATGGGGTTACCTGGCATGTTTGTTCATTTAGTCCTTAGAAACAGTGGGAAATACACCCTCAGAACAGTCAACAAGTTTCACCACTTTTGCCTCCCTTAAACCCTTTCACAAAGTAGGAGAAAAAATAATAATTGTGCATTTGATATCATCATACAGACTACCTATCCCTCTATTACTAATGATAGTTTGACTTTATTAATATCTCTGCAGTCCAATACTTATCACCAGTCATTTCAAATTCCTCAGATGAGGCTTTGCACATTTTTATGACACACATTTAGCAAATTGAGTAAGGTGCAGTAAAAAAGCATTTTAACCTCCCCATTGATATATCAGGAAAAAATTAATTTTCATGTTTAAAAAAAGAAAAAAACCTTACATTTCATTTGTGCTGGTCAATAGGTAAAATTAAACCATAGATAAGTGATTAATTTTAATATCTTAATCTAAGTTTCTATTTTTCAAAATAAAAGTAAAATAAATTATCTACTTCACAGGTTTGTTGTACATATTGAATGTGATTATATAATGTGTGTGTGTATGGTTGTGTATGAATACATATCTATGTATGTGTATATGTGCATATACACATGCACACAATACTTAGCTTAGTATTTGGAGAACATTTAGTATTTCATCATATATTTTAGATATAGTGATTTTTTTCTTGTAATTATTGTGTAACTGTGGTCTTTCAAACAGATTTCACTGGAATTTCAAGATGATCCAGAATGTTATCTTACAATAATAATCAAGGAAAGTTTCAGAAATTGGAAAAAAAATCAATTTAAAAATATAAGGGATGCCATGCCAGGCAGATGGAGTGCAAGGTGAAAAAAAAACAAATGTAAGTATGCACAACACAGAGGCTTCCAATTTGGAGAGATCGTGCATTTGGCGAGGCAAAGTAGAAGGATATGTGCATGAGATGTTCACTCTGGGAAATTTATGGGAGGGATTTGAATTCAGACTATGCTGCAGTCATTTTTATGCTGAACAGTGAAATGCTAAAGTCCTTTCTATTAAAATCAAACACATAACAATGCAGCCATGTGTTGGAGAAAATTAGTTACTAATCTCTCTTGTTAGATTGGTATATATAAAGAAAATAGATACAATGAATAAAATGTGGACTGCATTATCAACATTTTGAATGAAAACTCTCAAAAAATAGGTTACCAAATTTAAGCTGGATTGGAGAATATGTCTGGGCCCCAATGCCAAAGAAAGGACATCTTACAGCCTCATGTTCAATCAACATCTTAGCACCTGGTGAAGAGGAAACCCAGGTCATAATGGAGAGTTTTAATATACTGACTAGCCAGCTGCACCAAAATCATTATCCCCTTCACAGACCTTTGTTCTAACAGGACAGGCCCCACAATCTCCTAAGGCAGTGGTTCTGTCCTCTGCAAAAACAGCTCAATGAATATGAAGATCTTACTGTCTTCACCCAATTTCCAAATTATTCCTCTCATGGAAGGCAATGAGGAGAGAATAGTGAGAGCATTTACCACCTTAGGCCTGAAAAGACAGCAGAAGGAACTGGGTCACAATGGAGCTTCGAGAGAGCTTGTTACCTTGGAAGAGGGAGGCCATCTGAGAGAATTTGTCCTGTGGAATAGTGAGGAGGAGGGCCCAGAGGGGACATTTACCTAACATTTTTCTCTTCCTGCACCAGTGGCTCCTGCTGTTGCCACCTATTGTCCAAACGCAATGAGTAGCCATGGGGCAGGAGTGAGTGGGTTAGGCCAGAAAGCATGGAAAGGAGGGGGTGGACAAAGTAAAATATATTTATAAAAGTACCATAGATGTTTCTAAACATAATACAAATAATAATTAACTCTGACATATAAATAATGCATTTATTGAAATAGAAATATTACTATGTAATCTGAGATAAGTAGAAAATGCAGCAGAACAGTGTTTAGAAATACATCCCTGTAGATTAGATAGCTTAAATTTCATTATGCTGTGGAAAAAAATCGCTGTCAATCCATGCCTCCATACATCTCTCTCCCACACCTGCTTCTACAGGAGACAGTGAGAAAGAGCAAGGGCAGTTGGTGTTCATCTGAGATGAAGAACAGGTGCCAGACTCAGATTTCAGAAGTCACATATTGTTTTATCCACACAATTTTCTAGATCAACTAGAGATAAGCAACTGTTTTCTGTGTCATTTGTTTGAATGGGAAATTAGAACAGAGACAAAAATAAATCGGTCTGTTTAGGTAGTAAGGCGACCAAAGTCTCTAATGAAGCTCTTAATCATTTTGCTACAGAGGTCTTCCAGAAACCCAGGTCAGATTACACTCATGGAAAAGAAGTAACTGCAAAGGCAGCTTTCTTTTCATCATCTGAGAGGCAAACACAACACTGAGTCTCTATTGCCCTTATCCTTTAGAACCATGAGAAAACAGCTTTCAGATTTGCCTCTTAGGAATCACTACCCTTTATAAAATAGTTAAATATGATGTGTTATTTATCAGTTGAATATTATCCTTAAGTTTAAGAAGTTCATAATGCAGCATTGTAGGTTATGTTCTTATTCGTTGGCATTTTCTCATCTGACAAAACAAAAAGTAACTCATAACAACAACAGGCCCTCCAATGTGTGTGTGTGTGTGTGTGTGTGCACGTGTGAGTGTGTGAGTGTGTGTAAGCTAATTTGTAGCTGCTAAGTACACTTAAAACTTGCAATAATTTGATCTCTGTGACATTTATTCTTAACTGTCCGTCATAAAAGAATACTCTAAACTACCTCTTACCTCTAGCTCAGTCTGTGTGGCATTATCAAAATTTAGTTATGCTAGAGCTTTTGGAATTCTAATGAAGTCAAACAGTTATATAAACAATGCTTAATTTGTAGGAAGACCACCTGGAAGGCAGAGAGAACATAATGTTGTAATATAGCAAGGAAAATGATGGAAAAGAATGAGCACTTAAAAAACTGTTATAATTATTATTTTTTTGCATACTCAAGACAATGAGTTGATTATTTGGGGCATGAATTACTAAGTAAGGGGATATTTTATTCATTGTGTTTAGACATTTTGAGAAAAGTTTGGCTCAACTATAGTTGGAATAGTTAGAGTGGGGATAAATCTCTGAATGCACTAGACTGGCGGACCACCTCTTTGCTTATCTGCATGCTTATCTCCCACTCTTTACTCACAACTGGTATGCTACTGTCAGAGAGAGAAGGTACTTGCCTGCCATGATCAGAATCTTGTTAGTGACTTCTGGTGGTCTCTCTGCTAAGCCACATTATCTCTTATATCGATGCTCTCATGTACTTCAAAAACACTCCACATAGAATGGAAGCTGGACCATACCATGAAATGCATGCTGAACTTGTACTCTAGTTCCTTCCTGGCTAACCTGACTGCCTCAAACATTCTAAAAGGTATTTTCTGATCAGTAGGTGCTTGTCCAGAGATTGTAAACCAGCTTAAGTAGTAAATGTGTGTGTGTGTGTGTGTGTGTGTGTGTGTGTGTGTGTGTTATTAAACACAGAAAATACATGCATATAATAAAAAAAACATTTTATTATCGATCATTTCTTCATCCTAAATTTTAATACATCCAGTCAATATTTGACTGGACTTATACAAAACATTTTCACTTGCCAGAGGATGGTTTTTGCCTAAAATAGCCCAGTGGGACATTTGGGAATGTTCCAAATTGTAGTTTCTATGTCAAATAAATTACATTTACTATTTTGTAATTCTAACTATTAAAACATATTAGGAAGTATGCCTTGTTACTCTTGGCAGAAGCACATGATTAAGCTGCTTGGTGCATAGAATGAACAGATGCTGGGATAAAAATCAGAAAGCCATTCATTTTCTTGCTTGTGAGAGAAAATAAATATTTTAGGGATTTCAACTGGTAAAACATTGATTTTTTTTTTTTTGGTAGTTTAGCACATTTGAAGGTGTGTCCCAGCTTTCTCTGATAATTTTAGCGTAGCTAATGTGGGAGACAATCATATATTGAACTACTTGAAGTGTGTTTACTGCCTCATTGTTAAATTATGCCTAGAATTAGTGGGAAAGAGAGCTGTTCCCTATCATTTAGGCCTTACTGAATTATATCTATCATTTGGATATTGAGTAATAATATTGGACTGTGGACTCTGAATACAGGGACTTGTATGAATCATTAACATCACAGGTTCCTTACACATCATAGTTATTAAAATTGTTCTTTAAATGATTGGAAAATTACAATTAATTCAATTAGGCAGCTACTGCTGTTTTATGTGTCATCCTCTATCCCTGAAAAGTCCTTTTTATCTGCTGCCCAATAATATATATGGCCCATGCTAACTCATTATTTACTTTTTATATCAGAAATCACGTTTGATAAGAATTCTCTCTGGTTATACCCAAACAGATAACTACTCTCTCCTCTGAACTATCTTGATACCATATGTATGCTTTTATGTTATACATATGTACTCTTTTAAAGTTATTTATATATATCTTCTCCTCTATGATTGGAGAGAATCCCTTTGGGTCATAGAATAGAGATTTCTGTACTCCTTATATTCTCTAACGTAGCAATGTAATAGATTTTCTGTACAACTGGGTAAATACAAAGATGGGTAGATGAAGATAGGAAGATATAATGTCTTTACACATGAATTTCCAGACAAATGAGCAAGAATCATAGTATATTATGAGATTTCCTTAGTCTTTTCTCATTTTATAAATGAACACAGTGAAACTCAAAGTCACCCACTGAGTTGGTGACAAAATTGGGACAAGGATGCAGAACTTCATTGTCTTAGTCTAGTATTCTTTCTCTGCAGATGAAATAGAAATAAAAAAGGCATTAGAGTTATCTCTGCCCCTTGGACTCTCAAGCAAAACCATCATGGTGGACTCCTAAAAGATTTAATGAACCTAGGTCCTCTAATCTTTGATATTCTTTCATTAGCTTGGTTTGTGTAGCAACTTTAGTTGGCAAGAAAAATCAGTCAGTACTTACACCATATTTTTGACCAGTTGTCCATCTTCATGTTATCTTTTATGCTTTAATAAAAAACATACATAAATGGTCAAATAAAATTCCCACTAACTAATTAAGTAGGACCTGTCATAGAGCATTTCTGTCTAACTAACCCTTGTAGTCTTATACTTGGCCCATGTGACCAGTTAAGATTCCTGTACTCCAGTTAATAGATAATAAGTGTAGCCTGGATTTGGAGTAGTACATCGCATTAATTTACCTACATGACATATAAAATCATAAATTAACTTCATTTGGACAAAAAGCTAAAGCAGTTGTACAATCATGGCCCAAAATGGAAGAGAAAAACTCATTCTAAATATTTAAGGAAAATAAAATTTAGCACACGACGTTGTTTAAGAACCTGAGGAAATAATCAAGAAACCCAAAAGAGAAGGGTGTGGCAACCCAAACACTAAGAAAAGAAGGAAAACACTCACTGCTAGGCATGTAGAGATGAAGAGAGGGTGTGATATTCCTGGAGCCTGGAGATAAGGTCAACTGGTAGAAGATAGAATCAAGGTAGAACTCTGGGGTGGGAGCTGTAGCCTTGTAGGAGACCTTATCTCTAACATACACCAGGACTGTTAGAGGCCCAACCTGAGGTGGTGGAGGGGAACACTGAATTTTTTTTATTTTGTTACTCTGTAATCTCCTTTCAGTGCCTGCAGTACTGAGCAAAACATAGCAAGTTCAATATTTTAAAAATTCCATTAAATTTTTTCTTATATCAAATTATTTCAGGTTTTTTCTCTATTTCTTTTAATAGTTACAACAATTCTATGAAGAAAAGTGCAAAAAGTATAAGTGTACAGCTTGGTGAATATTGATGACTTGAAAACACCCAAGGAATCAGTACCTGGATCAAGAAACAGAACATGATTATCACTCCAGCAACTCTCCTTTCATGATCTGGGCACTGGTCCCCCAATGCTAAAAAAATCTATCCTTACTTCTAACCTGACATATTTTTGTCTGTGTTTGAAATGTAAATAGTATTACATTTTATGTAGTTTTTTTAAATGTAGCTTCTTTCACTCAGCATTGTCACTGTTTCATCCGTTTATTTGAAGTAGTACCAGTTGTTAGCTCACATTTATTATTGTGTAACATTTCCTTCCATGAATATCCACAATTTATTTATCACTCTACATTCACAATATTTTTTGTTGACCATTACAATGTTAGTAATTTGTGTTGAGTATACACTTGGGGGAAGAATTTCTGGGCTATAAAAATTAGTTCTGATTTGCATCAAATTAAATTATATACATATACAAGTATATGTAAATTATGCATATATAGTTTAGTACATATGTACACAAGTGAATATCTATGTGTGTGTATATATATATGTATATGTATATACATATACATATATATATATATATATGATCTGATATAAGCAACGTA
Organism: Eidolon dupreanum; assembly: GCA_028627145.1. Classification (NCBI taxonomy): domain Eukaryota; kingdom Metazoa; phylum Chordata; class Mammalia; order Chiroptera; family Pteropodidae; genus Eidolon; species Eidolon dupreanum. Next base: position 53,827,676 of record CM053515.1, read on the forward strand.
AGACACATTAAGCATAAAAATATATGAAATACCACTTCACATTTACTAGGATGTTATAATTTTAAAAAAAGAAAATACCAAGTGTTAATGAAGATGTAGAAAAATTGGAAGCCTCATACATTACAATTGGTCTACATTTTACCTACAGTTTGTCTCCTCTACATTTTATCTTGTGTGATTTATTTAATCTCTTAACTCAGTCCCTCACCCTGAGGCTTGTAGCCACTCTACATAAGTGTCTGATTGAAATTCTGTTTTCATTACTTATTTATTCAAGGTCTTCAATAGATTTTCATTGCCATTTTTTTTGTATATACTTTAATGTCTTAGAATTTATTACAAGGACTTTTTCTGGTATGGGATACAACTATATCTCCAGCCTTTTTCCTCACTGTACGGAAGTACAAATTACTTACTTTCCACTTAAGAAATGTGTTCCTTTGAGCTTTGTGGATTCTATTCTCTTCATCTGGAACACACTACATCATCTATCCGTTTAGGAAAAAAATGGCTTAGCACTTTTTCTCCGTTGAGCCTTATCATTCCTTAATTTACTTATAAAAATTTGCTTCAATCCTTTACATGTTTATTTTCTAATAAGCTGTACAAACTTTGAGAAGAGAGCATGTCTCATTCATCTTTGTAACTTTGACACCAAATAAATTTGTGTTGAATAAATAATAAATAAATTGATGGATTAAAAAAAGGAAAGTTAATTCCTAGCTGAAGGGAAAGGCTTTGTAGATCAAAGACAACTTTCCTTTCAAAATTGCATAGTAACCAGAACATAATGCTTAAGAGCTGTTTCAAGGGAGCGATCTTTAAAATATCTATTGGCCACATTGGTAGCAGAATTTATCTGCATAAAGATAGCTAACATGTTAGAACTATTAGATAGTTTTGTTCTTTTAAGTAGGCTAAACATGTTCTACATAATGTCATTTACAAATAGTGTTGTTCATCATACTTTCTCACAATAGACTGTGCAGCACACATTAATTCTTCAATATATTGATTCCTCACAGAGTTGTGTAGCTCAAATTGAGTTAACGACGGTGAGGGTCACACACTTTCCTAACACATCATATGAATCGTTATTATAATGACACCTTCAACAACTATAAAGCTAGGGAATCAGTAAAGATAAAAGCCTAAAATGAAGTTCTGAAATTAGTCTACTGTAATCTATTGGTATATCATAAATTGGTCCATCTGGGTCTTTAAATTTCAATAAATAAGCCTGACTATATTTGTAACATTATTATTTCTCAGAGAAAAAAAAAGTTTTGTAACCTGAAAGACCCAATTGGAGGGCAGAAATACCCTCAAACATAGGCTAATTTTAATTTTGTTAGTGCCATTTCTTTCCCGAGAAGAAAACTGCTATGAAACATGAATAAATTCAGCTAAAAATCCCAAGCCACAAAACCCTGCTAAAATTTTTCGAACTTGTCTTTAAAAAATAACTGACTTACTCAAAATAAAGTAAAAGGAAATTATGTAGAAAATAAACAAACAAGTTATTAGGTTGTACAGGAGAATCATCTCTAGAGTATTTTAAAGGGGAAAGAGAAAGTGTTTCAAAAGCTGCGATATGAGAGGTCACTGGGCATCAGGGGAAAGAGAGAGGGGAGAGGAAAGAGGGAAGCAGGGAGGAAGAGAGAGAGAGAGAGAGAGAGAGAGAGAGAGAGAGAGGGAATTAAAAAGATCCAACTAGGCTATACACACACTTCAGAATCAGTGATGAGGAATTTGCAGCACGCATGCTAGAATGGCACATAGGCTAATTATAAAGAAAGAAGTAGCAGTCAGTGTTCTTTTTCCTTGCCTCTTTTTTTCCATCCTTGCTTTTCACAAGTTTTCTCAGGTGTCTTTGACAAAATTATGCAACATGATGACAGAATATAACTGCCTCAAAACCTCAACACTAGTACTAGTAGAACACCACAGTCTGAGTGAGTCAATAGCCTCTAAGAAATGCCAGTATCTTGCTTTATGTTTTAATCAAAGAAGAACATGTGTAAGTTATAAAGTGAAATCTTAGAATAAAGCTTAGAATTCAGAATAGCAGTTTCCTCTCAAAATCCATTCTAAGCTCATCTTCAGTTGTCTAAAAGTAACACACAAGCACACACACACACGCACACGCACATATACTTATACACACTCACAGATACATTGCATTCATGTATATGTATGCTCTTTTTACATCCTTGTGTGTGTTTCACATGTTTAGTTAAATGAATGTTTTCTTCCTATCACTGTGAGTATGAGCTATTTTTCTCCTGCTCAGTCAGTTACAAGCTGTTTACATTTTATTCTGGGGTAGGTTTTACATGTAACTAGTAATCAACACTTATTTTTTTAATAAAATTACTCCATGCACAAGTTCTTTGATAGATGTCTGAATCAACTGTCCCTAAATGCAAACACGTGAGAGTTAATCATCTCTATTTTGTTATTATGTTTGGCGATAGAACCTGTCTTCTCTAGCCCCATTGTGACCGATTGTTCTCTAGACCTGCTGCAGAGTTTAAGGCATGCAAATTCTACCTTTAGTTTCCTGATTTGTAGGTGGTGCAAGTTCTTCGATCTTGGTTTATTTCCTTAATTTTTGAGGGCCACATCCTAGTTTCTTACTTTTCTAAGGAGTTTCAAGGAGGGATTTTTTTTCTTTTTAGTATTTACATGTTTATTCATGTTTTTTTTCCCCTTGTATTTGATCATTTAACTGGATATAAAATTTAAAATTCAAAATAATTTTCTCTCAGATTGTTGAAGGCATTGCTTCATTGTGAGTTACTACCTCACAATGATGTTGGAAGTCTGATGTTATTTCGATTTCTAATCCACTCTTGTGACTTATTTACATTTTGTAGTTTTATAGTGAACATTGTTTTAAGTTTTCAACTTTTGTTTTTGTTTTTCTATTTCTACAATCTATTGAACTTTCTGAGGACAAAACAAAACATGCTCTTTGGTGGTGGCTAGCTAATGTCGAATATTTTATTGACTTCAATTCACTGAAGAAGCACAAAGTAGTTGAAAACATGGTATAGAAGCAGTTGTAATAGACTTTTAGTTGAACACTTACTGCTTCGTTTCAGGTCTAGGTTGGGACAGAGAAATTCTCTGCATTGTTTTGCCATAAGCAAAGCCCTTCACAAACCCAGTATTGTTTCTGAAAATAAAAAACAGGGAGAGAAAAAAGAAGTTATGTTTTCTGGTATAAGTGATGCTTTTGTTTTGATTTTTAATTTGTTACCTAAACTCATCACCTTCCTGATCATGTAATAACATTTAAGGGACCAAGGACGAGTGGAGCTGTATAATCAACAGAGCTCATTTAACAGCAACCTGACCCCATGGAATTGGTCCCATTATGATTCTATACTTGCTTTAACTATCTGAGCTCAGCAGTTACAACCCCAAAAGGGATTACGAGTACCGTAATTATGATTCAGACGACAGGGGAGACAAAAAATAAAAATAAGCCAAAACAACAGTCAGAAAACAATCTATTTCTATATCTGCTGAGTCCTAAATCACAGGTGTGTACATCTCTCACTCTTGCTCTGTGATCGTCACAGCTGACATGTCTTGCTCTTCCTGCTGAGACTCTTTTGCTTATGGGATTCATCAATAGCAGGAATTGCTCTGCAGGTGTGAGAGTGAAACTTGCCCCCAGATTTCTCTAACAAAGTTAAATACAATTCTGTAGGGTGGAGCAGCATATAGGAGAGGTGTACACATTCTGGATTATTTTCCTTGTCTGTGACAGGGTGGCAACCCAAGCACAAAACAGCTCTGCATTCTTATTTCTTAAAATCCATTTTTTCCTAATATATTCTGTTCTTCCTCCTAGACATTCTTACTTCAAAGTTTCCTCAGTCTGTTTCTTTTTTCATGTCTATAAATGGACTCATCCATTTCTGAATCCAGATTTTAATGAACATTTCTGTTGTTTTTAGAAAACTTAAAATATCACACAGTCTCCAATTGTAAATAATACGTGGTACACATTTATCTACTCTATGAGTCTTCTCTGAGGCTGGAACTCAAAATGATGCTACGAAATGAATGTAAACAATGCCCTCTGGAGCTGTACATGTGATCCTACTAACGCCAAAATATTCGTGATTATAAGATTTCCTTATTGTTGTTAAAGAGGCGTAGTGCCAGGCCTTTACCCCGAATCTTCATATTCATTTGGCTGCTATGTTTCTAAAAATTGTTTTTTTTTGTTTTTTTTTTTAACAATTGCATTAAGTAGGAGCTCGTATGTTTGAGAAAAATCAGGGAAAAAATCCATTAGTACAAGAAACCCAAGAGATTGTACTGTTCAGAGCTTGCTGTAACATAAGCAAAGGAGGAGCTAGACTGGTGCTGAGGGTCACACCCAAGGCAGCTTTGCAGATAGCCTGCCACAAAAACAATATGCACAATCTCAAAACTTAGCTTCTAGTCAGTAAGAACCTGTTTTAATGTTAATGTAGAGGCCATATATTGATTTTTTTCTTTTCTCTAAGTCACCCTTGAACACGTTCTCTTAGACTCTAAGTTACTTCTTGGGTAATGATACAAACATCCTTCCTCCCACCCCTAATATATATACTCCAGGAGATCCCTAACTGTCCCGTAACATCAGCGCCCAACAGAGCTTGCTCTTGCATGGAAATCAATATCTGCATCTTACTGTGCAATGCCATATTGTTCATTTGGGTGTCTCTCTTCATAGAAGATTATTACTCTTCTGTGTTTCATATTCTCTCAATGTTAGCTAAGAGGATGAATAAATGGATACTAACTAAATGAATAAATGAGTGAATAAAGCTATTATCACTTGTAAATAGCTGATTTAACTAAGTTTATAAAATTTGCTAGTTTTTGAACAAGACTACAAAAGAATGGAACTCAGAACAAGAAAGATTTGATAGCGAAAAGGGGAATTCAAGATACTGAATGACAGTTTTTGTTTTATTATTATATTTTGACAGTATTGTTGTCTCTTAAATAAAATTTATATAAAACTATATAAAGTAGATAAAAGAAGAATGAGGGGGGTATCCAATTGTTTGAGCCTTTTTGCTTTTCCAGGACCAGGCTGGAATCTCTAAGTAACTCTAAGGTTACGCAATTCAGTTTGTGAACCATTGAACTAACTTGCACTCAAATTCATAAGCTCACAGGACATCCTTCCAGAGGTGATGAACGGCATTAATTACTCCTGGCGCTTCCCATACACACTTAAATTCACACTATTGAGGAATCTTCGCCTACTGCTAGTTCCTATATGCCCCCCATTTAGCAACCTATCCTTACAATCAACAGAAATGAAAGAGGACCAAAGCTGGGTCTTTGAGGTTCAGCATTAGGTCAATGTGTTCGCTAGTCCTACTATAATCCTGTGTCCTGGTACTCATTATTGGGTTCTTATTTTATTTCCTACTCTCACAACTTTATATCATATCCCTGTCCTGGGAATGGGTAACCCTCTCACTGTTTATTCACAATGCAATACAGCTGTACTTCTGAGGAAGTGCTTCTGCGTAGATTTATCTGACAATATTTTGGACCAGGGACACTATTTGCTAGTCTCAAGATGGGCCCCAGTGGTTCTGTGAATAACCTGTATTACTAAAGGGCTTGTTGTTCCATGAAAAAGCTCAGCTCCTGGGATTCTTGGCCACTGTGCTATCCCTGGATACTATCTAGCTACCATCCTCCAGTACCATTTGGTTTGGTCCATCCGATAAAACTAACATTCAGACTGTTGTGTCAGGGTGGAGTTACCAAGGAAAAAGGAAAGCCACATGTAAAATGGACTTTTATTGCCAGTGCCAATTTGGATAGGGCCAGCTGTTCTTAAATGAGACCTGTGGGTTCTCTTCCAATTCTTTCTGTGAAGCAAGATGTGATATTGATAAAATTATTTTCCTGAAAATCAAGTTCTGTATCTGTAAAATGGGTCCGTTGAATTAAATGATCTCTAATATTCTTATAATAATCTCACTACTATGTCTGATATTTTAGGGTTCTGCAGTTATACTCTACACAATGAGGACATTGTGTTCTTCACTTTTATTTGTGTTGAAATACTTTTTTAAATGTTTCCCTTTATCTTTAGATTGTATTACTGTTTCTACTCATATCTGCGACATTGATTTTCTAGTGACACAGAAGAATACACACTCAACAACTTCATCTTTCACTTCAGAACTCCAAATTTATGTATTGAGCAGTTGGTCTCTAAGTTCTTCATCTCTCAAGCTTTCTTCACTTCATCAACAATTCCTAAATCTTCATCAAAACCAGGCAAGCACAGACACAGTCCTCAAGATCATTGCCATAGTTAACAAAAGTAAACACAACTTGGGGATTACAATATGCCATGTACTCCATCCAAAATGTATTAACATATTAAATCTGCACAGTAACTAATGAGATAGTTTATTTTCCCCACTTTTCAGATGAAGCATTGGAGACACAGAGAGTTTAAGTACATAGGTGAAGTTCACAGAGCTAGAAAGAGGCTGAGGTGAGATTGAAAGCCCAGATAACTCCAGCATTTGTCTTTATAAGCAGTATGCTATGCTAGCTCGCCTACAGACAGAGAAATAGAGGAGGTTCCTTGTAAGTAACTTCCAATACATCACACATATCACCCATTCCTCTGCTGCCTCTCTCGTTGCCTCTCCCACTCTCCTGTCTGACGCTTTTTCGCACCATCAGTGAGATCTCTATACTGTCAGATTATTTGTTTGATTTATGTAAAACTTTATTTTCTCAAAAAGAAGTTTAGTGAAGCAAACCTTAAATTCTAAATGTCACGCTTGCCAATTAGCAGTGTGACCTTTACCAAGTCACTCTTCCTCCCGAGGTTTCAGTTTTGCTTCTCTACAGCCTCTAAGGTTTGCTGCAGTCTGGTGATTTTTATGATGATGGGAACAAAAGAATTTGACTTTAAGCATTTAAGAGAAAGTGATTATGTGTTAGCAGTTTATAAAATCATTTGTTATAAATATTTCATCGTTTTCAAATAAATAACTGAATTCAAGCATATAATGAAGGGTTTTAAAATGACTTTTAAACAAATGTATACTTTGATGATAGCTTGAAATACCTATGGGAATTATTTAATTTTTAAAAAATAGATAAAGTAAAGAAGGCATGTGTCGATAGGATTAATTAATGAAATAAGCATTGTCAAGTTTAATAAAATCTCTGATCCTTATAAAGTCATCAATATGTTATTATAAACAAGATTAGCCCAAGGACTCTTGGTATTGCACCTAAGCAGGTCAGATTTTGTCAGAGGCTCTCCCTGCTACTGACTTCACGTTTCCCATACATAGCTCTAAAACATTTTTTTTTTTTTAAATTTCAATCAGGTCATAGATATTTGGAGAAAGAAAGTTCACATCTCTCCCTAGATTACATAATTTACAAGCTGTCCTTTTCTCAATTGTTTCAGGCAGAATGACTCTGCTAGCACATGAGCCCCTTGCACCTAGAAGCACCTCCATTATAGCAGCTATCCTGTTGTATCATGCTTATCTGTTAAGCCATCTAGACAATAAACACTTTGATAATGGGAGCTGTGTCTTGTTTTTTTCTCCTTCACTTTCCATTCCTCCTCTCATGCCTAGTGTATATTAATGATGAGAGAAATGTTGCTTGAACTTTACAACAAATGAGGTAATGGGGTTATAAAATGCCGACTACAAATATTTCACATTCTATAATTATGAATCATACACTTAGGAAACTGTAAAAGTTCTGTAGGGACTATGTTTTTTAAAATGCCTGCTGGCATATCTCAAGGGAGGAATCTCACCCTAGCAACTCTTCTTCCAGATATTCCTTTTCTGCAATCACTTTTGCTCCTGAGTGTCTTTCCTCAAGCAGCACTCTGCTGTCAAAAAGTCAAGTACTTTGATGCATTATATAGGTCCTGAAGCTGCCCAAAATGATCTTGGGCAGATCATTTCATTGCAACATATACAATGATCTAAACTGGATTTTTATTTCTACTTCCAAAGTTTTATTGCATTCCTCATTTCCTCTGTTTCTACTGCCACTATCTTAATAGAATTCAAATTCCTTTAAACCTGGGCCCCCTATTCTTTCTATAGATAGATGACTTCTTACCACCAGTGTTAGAATTTGTTTTGTCTTTTGTGATACTAAGGTATATAATTATATTCTGACTGCAAGATATTTGCAAAAAAAAATTATGAAAAACAATTTGAACATAAGAATTTGATATTTCTGTATTATAGCAAATAAAAATCGAACAGATTATAGCAATAATAATACTGCAAGGCACTGGGCAATAAGATCCTTAAGAGAGAAGGAAACAGAAATTTATAGGTATTCAGATTTCATCAGTCTCACTCTTGGATGTTACTGTAACAGGTACCTAAAAATGTGGAAATGGCTTTGCAACATGGTAATGGGTAGAAGCTGAAAATTTTGGAGATGCATTCACATTTTTGTGACTGGACTGTTAAGAATAAACCTTGCTAGGTTTCAGAAAAAAATGGAGAGCTGTACAGAAAATTTCAATCTTCTTTTGGAATACATAAATAATCTTGAACAAAATGTGGGTAGAAATATGGATGGTTAGGATCATTCTGATGATGTCTTAGAAGGAAATAAGAAACATATGATTAGACAATGGAGGGAACACCATCTTTGTTATGAAATGGAAAATATCTTGGTTGAATTATGTCTAGTGTTTTGTGAAAGGTTGAACTTATGAGTAATAAAATGAATATTTTGCTAAGGAAATCTCCAAACTAAGTGTTAATAGAGCACTTAGTTCCTCCTGATGGGTTATAGTAAAATTCCAGGAGACATAAATTAAGCAAACAGGAAGTAGAAATTAAAAATTTAGAAAGAAGTAAAGAAGGAAGAAGTAAAAATACTTTTGCCTGAAGATAACATAATTATATATATTGAAAAGCCTGAAGGCTCTTCCAAAAAGAATATATAT
>CM053515.1:53837173-53854714 GCA_028627145.1 Eidolon dupreanum
AAATAAAATTGTTGTTTTAAATCAGTAGACTTTGGGGTAATTTGTTTTTCATGCAATATATGGCAAGAACAAATAACTGCTTCTTTGCTAATTTGTTTTATTTATTCCAAGGTAAGGTTTAGATGACTGAATAGGATTTTCTCCTACTAAACTTGTTTCATGGAGCCTAACATCTAAAATATCTGTGAAGAGACTCATGGGCACAGACAGTGGATTAGTGATTACGAGGGGAAAGTGGGGAGGAGGTAGGTAAGGATGAAGTGGGGGTCAACTATTTGGTGGCAGAAGTAAATTTAATTTTGGATGGTGAATACACAATGCAATACACATATGATGTATTATTGAATTGTACACTTAAAACATATTTTATTTTATTAACCAATGTCACCTTAATGATTCTAATAAAAAATAAAAATAAATAAAACACCTGTTAAATGCTTATTGAATGAATTTTCAAAGTTTAATGTATGATTGAATATGTAAATGAATCAAGTTTCCTGAAAGTATATAGCTAGTGGATGCTGTTTTCTATGGAGAGAAAAAAGAACAAGGAAGCTGAAAAGGAAGTGGTAAAAAAGGAATGAAAGAAAGCATTAAATGGATTTAGATAGGCATAAAAAGAGGAAAATTATTGAGGAGAAGATAGCATGAAGATGTGTTAAGTGTCCACAAGTTCAGTCCTAGTTTTGATAATTCGCTACATAGACCCACCATATTGTTTTACTTAAGATTATGACTTAATGTGGTGAATAGATATAAACTAGAGATAAATTGATACACCAAAGAGAAAGCATATGGGGTGAAGTCTTAGGAAAATCAAGCCCAATTTCCCAAGGGTTTTCTCCCAGTGGAGTCATACGGGATGCACTTAATTCCCCTGGCAGTGAGTGGTGACAGCATTTGTGAAATGTTACCTACCAACGAAGCTCGTTAGAGACTCACATCCATGGGTTTTGTTGTGGTCTGGTAACACAGACTGCTTCTGTTTATCTCCTACAAAAATTCCAGATACCCAGAGGAAACCAGATGTTCATCATAAATTATACTATTTATACAAACAGTTTAGACATAGTAAAGCACTTTTATCAGTTCCAAGATGATAAGAACTCTCCTGAAATTTAAGAAATTAGGTGCCAGCTAAGGATCAATGTTATAAGAAGTCAGCTCTTCTATGTTAGGCATTTTCTATATAGAAGGGAACAACAGTGCTTAAAGGCTTCCCTCAACCCCTTAGCCACTGTCATCGAGAAGTTATTTGTGACTCTAGAGGGAAAAATACCTGAATGTTGTGTTAACCTATTAAGTAGATTCTATTTCAATTTAGACAATTTTCTACAGATAGACTTTAACAGGATATATAAAAGTTAGTTTTTAGCATAAAAGATAAATAGATTTTTCCATAAAATTTTTACATTAATAGAAAATCTTTTAAACTTTTAATACTGCAAATATTTATTAACTATCTGCCACATGCAAGACACAGTGTTAAGGTCTTTAATTGTGAAACAGGGACAGAACAGAAGTAGAATTCCTCGATTAAAATACAAATATGGAGATGACCAGGTTAGAGTGATGAGACTAAGTAAGAAGTCCTTTTCAAGACCTACTTGGGGGAAGGAAGGTTGGTGCAGCCACCAGTAAAATTAAGAAATTATGACAAGAGTGGTCTAATAGATTGCATTGTTATTTCCAATTCTTTACTTACAAAATCATCTTCTAATCTGACACTTTGCTTCTGGGTTCCCTAATGGAACCAAATTGTTTTATAATATAAAGTACTCAGTTGGTTCTCTAATACAGATATTAATATTCTGGATTTTAAACAGCCTTCCTAGATTTTATGTTATTACATTCTTTTTAAAAAATCTATAAACCAGCTCTTAATTGCCTTTTGAATAAAATCCATATTTCTTTATGTGCCATTTAGAATAATGATTATCTGGTCCCTATGTATATATTTATCTTCATTTCTAACAAAATTTCTTCATTTCTTCTCTAGTTATATCAGTTTCTTGTTTATCTAAGTTTTATATATGTGGGCTTACTTTTATATTGATAACAATATCTTTCCATCTTTCTCCTATTTTTTATAATATTTAAACTCTATATTTTCTTTATCACAATTATGTGTGTGCATATATATATATATATATATATATATATATGTTTTATTTTATTTTTTGTTTTGTTTTGTTTTAATCCACTTCCACACTACCTAGTCTCTGACAAGGAGCAGCTCTGACGTGTTTCAAAAATTGGCAAAATATTGGGTATTATGGGATAGAGACAGAGTTTGAGTGTTAAAAAGAAACATTAAATGTTGTGTCTGTAGGGAATATCTATTAATTTATAATTTGGTTCTTGAACGCTCTATCTCTAAATTATTTGCATTTTCTAGTTTGCATTTTGGTTCTAGGAACTGTTAGAGTGGTGTGGAAGGATGGACTTGGTGCAACATCAATGTTGTTGGACTGTGTGTATCCTGTTTTGGAAAAGGCAAATTGGCCCAGAGGAATGAAGAATCCATTCAGGGCACTTAAGTTAGCCTTTGTCTAGGCCTAAGGGGAATCCTCCTTTCACAGTTGACCCAGTGCTTTTTCTTTAGTTCTGAGAAACTGCACTTATACGTGGAGCTGATGTCTCATGAGAGCAAATAAATAGATTTCATCCCTATGATATTTTCCTTTATCACAATTACAAAAGTGATATTCCCACCATTGTTACTACTACCCCGCCTGGGAATACAATTTTCATAAGAGTTTTTACATGCTGTCTTATTTCAGCAATGTATTTTTAGTACATAACACAACATTTTTTGTGTATCAGAAATTCAAAAATTATTTATTTAATGTGTGAAGCAAACAAAGATCATAAACTAAAGAGCTTACAAATCTTTGACAAGCTCCCCATGATCACAAAGATTCACATAATAACGTTTTAAGACTTCTTTATAAGTTTGGAAAACAAAGTATTTTAAACAGGAGAATTACAATAAAATTTCTGTATGCATAAGTCTCTTTTGGCTACAAAATGGATAATGAATTTTAACAAGGTGGAATTAGACGATGAAACCAGTAATATATTTATTACCATATATAAAAGCATTCTCATAGAAGAAAGAGAAAAGTGGACACATTCAAAACAGTTTTATAAGACAAAATCAATAGACTTTTGTTCTGGGTTGTGTATAGGCAGGGAGGGAAAAAGAAATTTTAAGAATAATCCAGGTTTTCAGGTTTGGCAATTGGATGAATATTGGTGCCAATTATGAAGATAGAAAGGAGGAGAAAAGCTTGGAGAAAAGCATGGATTTAATTTTGAAGTATTTTTGAAATGTCTAAATAAAATGTTTTAGCAGGTTATGTATATGATTCTTTAGGATAGAAAGAGGTTTGTGCAGGGAATAAAAGCTTATAAGTTGTCAGCATCGATTAATCTGAACCATAAGCATAGATCAGATGGACTAAGGAGAATGAGAAGGGTGAAAAGGAAAGGAAATCCTAGCGATGAGCCTTGGAAATTTCATCATGGGTTGTCGTTGAGAATAATATGACGTAAGAGACAGAAAGAGCCTCCAGAGCAAGAGAAAGAAGCTGCAATGTCATGGAAGATAAAGAAAGAGAGTTTTAAGAAATAGATGATGGGAAATATTTGAGGTGCTTTGGAGAAATAAAGTTAAGGGAAGACCAACATTTATTCCTTGTGCTCAGCAACATATAGGTAACTATTGATTTCATCAAGGATACTTGCGTTCATCATGACAAGGCCAAAGGGAAATGATGGTAGACTGAGTGAGGAGCAGAAGGTAGGAGGTAAATAAATAGAGAAGAAAATAATTATTTTAATAAATTTAGCTCCAAAGAGAGGGGAGCAAACCTTACCACTCTTAATCGTGCTCTTCCCCACAGTGGTGTTTGCTTGGTTGTTTCATCCTTCGCTTATTTACACTTGTTAGTTTTAAGATGAAAGAAATTTGAACATGATTAAATATGCCGGAGCCAGCCGGGCAGAGTTGAACAGTCCTGAGTGGGGGAGCGAGGGTTAGGAAAAAAAGACAGAGAAGAGAGAAAGATGTCGGGAGGGCATACAGTCAAAGCTGCAGCCTCGAGTTTATTTAGCACCGTATACTTATACAGCTTGAGTACGTGACAAACTGCTCGTAACAAAGTAACAAACTGCTCAAAACAAAACCACAAGTATCCAGAAACAATAGCTGCGATTAACATGGATTAACATAAGGCCAAGAGAAAAACTCCTCCCTTGGAATTTCAAGAACTGATGCTTATCCTCCCTTCAGGGTTTCAGGAACTGATTATTTCCTTACAAAGGGCTCCCAACATCTCCGGCTCCCAACATAAATATTTCTGGTAAGCATCTTTTTTGTGAAAGACAGGATGATAGATGTGTCCACCATTGGCCATCTTTAGGTGTCTTATAGGTCCAGACACAAAGTCTAACATACAGTGATTCCTAAATGAGTGTTGGTTGATATGAATACATGCAATGCAAACTGGTCATTTTGAATCTGTCTGGACTGCCTGCTGGACTGGAAACCAAAGGACATGCATACTTCTCTGTCTTGGTATCCACACAGTGCTAAAAGCAGCAACGGACATTCAATCAATGTTGACCAAGCACATTCATTTTTCCTTATTCCCATTGCTTAGCACAGTTCCTGGTATAAAGGACATTCTGTATAACTGTCTGTTGCTTCTATAAACAAACAAACAAACAAACAAACAAACAAACAAACAAATCCAATACAACAGACCCCCAAGAATCCTCTGCCAACTGTTTTCGTAATTCTACAATGTCAGAGTGTTTGAAGGTCATTGGGTTGGGTATTCTATATGTATCTTATTCACCTAGAAATTTCTGTGTTTTTTGAAGAAGACCACTTAGTTAAAAAAAAAATCATATACTTCACCTTCTATGTCCAGTTACTCTATTAGATCTGATACAATTCCAATGGCTTTGGTTATCTTAATGTGTAATTTTTTTTTTAACTCTTTTACATTTTTTTGCTCAACTTGGTTTGTTTTCATGCAGATGTCTCAGGGCAAGGAAATCCACACACAACACTGACTTTTATTATTAACTTTGAATTTAAAAATATAGAAAATGTATTTCAGATGAACAATGTCATTTTCTTTTGAAATGTATTTTTTCTTCTTTATTATTTTCTTTTATTGACTACATGTTAGATATGCAAAAATGCTTCTAATCCATATATTTTAAAATATAACAGCAAACTGGCACAGTGAAGTAATTTAATTTTCAGGAGAAAAAGATTTAAAATTAGGACTTGATCTACAAGCTATTATTTAAATCTGATGTGCTCTTGGTTTTAGAGAAAAAAAGTTTGGCGGTTATCTTCCTTGTTATTGGAAAATGAATGAAAAATTTACCCTTCTCCTGACTGGAAGATATTTTCTTTTCTTTAGCAGAATCTTCTAAGTTATATGATGTTCAATGACTTCATTCTGGGATATAGTAGAATAGCATTTTCCTACTTGTCCCTTAGACAGAGGAAACATGGTTATCCTACTCTCTTTTGGCTATGATAGCAAATGGATCTATTCTACAAATTTAAAAGGGATTACTGACAGGAAAGAAAAAAAGATGATGAAATTAACAATTTAATAATAACGATAGCTTTTCTGACATCCCACTAATAAAAACTCTATTTCCAGGTTTAGTCATATAATTTTTAATTCAAGACAATGATTCACAGATACTGAAAATAACAGAAACATGAAAGTTGATGTAGTGTGGATCTCATACAGAGGTCAATTATTGCTTCAATTAATTCTGATCTGAAAAAACCTCAAGTGTGATGTACTATATAGTTTTCTAAAGAAATGCTATTAAGTTTTGTACAATAGTTTTATTTTTAAAATGAAAAGCATACATTGTGTTTATTTAAAACATTTTATATTACAACAGGGCTTATAAGGAAAAGTAACACTTCTACCTTCAGATTTCTCCACTGAGAGCTGTTTCTTGTAGTTATTATTAAATCTCTAATGTTATCTCTTGATTTAATTATTTAGATAATATCTATAAACTTCCTATTAGCACTTTCACTTCTCTCATAGCCTTCTAATATTTACATCTCAAGTACCAATTTTATTTTGACTCTTCTGGTTTTATTTTATTTTGGACATAATAGATTACATTTCCAATAGCCTTATGTTGTTTGTTTTCTATAGAATATTATTTTTGTATGGATTTAGTATTATCATGTTTTGACCCGAAGATATTTATTAAGATCATTAAAATATTAAATCTCCCCTAATCATTCTGTTTCTTCCAGGACAAGTAATATATACATTTTTTTTCTTGCTCTTGATCTTCATTTTTTATTCTACATGATTTATTAAAATATGTTATCTTGTTTTCTAGTAAAGTTTAACTATGACTGTGTACCCATATATGTGCCTATAAGTGCATGCATGTGCTTGCGTGTGTGTATTTCAATATGAAACTATTAAAAGATAACAGAGGCCTCTAGAACTTATTGAATGGGAAATTTCACCTCACGTGCTATTGCCCAGAAACCCACATAGGTAGAGAAAAGTATCATTAATGCTGAACTGTTTCATACCCAGAGCTTTCATTAATCCTCGTCCTTTCAATTCTATCTTTATGTTTGCCCCCTTGGGACCTGGTACTTCAGAACTTTCTCAGGTTTCTGCTCTCTTGACTGCCTCTTCCACTGGCTCTGATTCTATACATCACATGCTCAAGGATGTAGCTCCTTCAGCTTTGATTTCCCAAATATTCTTCCATTTATTCTGTCCTGATGTAAAAATTTATTCACTTGCTCAGTAGCTGATGACCCCATCTTGTTTTCATATCTTTGTGGATTCATACCTTATAATTTTTTGTATAATTTGAGTATAGCCCTAAAGAAAAAGGAGACAAATTTTCGTGACCAGGTCAACAGTAATAATAGAGTGTTTCTTTTTTTTTTTTTTTTTTTTTGGCTTTGAGTTAGATTTATTCTTATTATCTTAAAATATGTCACCTTTTTGGAGCAGAGATGGCTACTTCACGTAATCCCATTCAGCTAGCCGTTGTAACAAACTAGGTACCGGGCTACTTGTAGTCCACTAAACTTAAGTCCTAGAGAGTTGCAGTCTTTTAAAACAGTGCAGACACAGACATAATGTATCTGAAGAGTTTATAGTGTTTCTAGTTTATAGATTCTCATTAAAGACAATAATCAATAGAACATTCTTATTGATTATGCAAGACCTAGCAGGGATATACTGCATGAATTTAATCATCCACTATTTGTACACATTCTTCAAAGATGTTATATTTCTGAGTGCATATAATGTAGAAGAAATTTAAATGTGACATTCACTTGTTCAAGTACTATATAACATTCATAGCTTTTTCCAATGTATTCTTGTATTTGAGTTTGAAGCTAACAAAAATGTGGTGAATAGACAAAAAAACAAAAAGAAAATGTCATATTTTAAGTTCAGAGATGTGAAAATTTAAGAGAAAATGAGTTATCTCAGGTCATACATCTAAGTGACTAAATTTAAATCCATGTTAATGACTTTTTAAATGTCTTATCTGTTGCACTTCCCTGTCTGCTAAATGCAGAGATAGATACCTTCTATCAAGTGCTTATATGAGCCTTCAGAACAATTTAATAAATTCTTGGTAGTCTCTGAGTCCTGTTCTAGAAATTCCTGCTTACTAAAGTTTAAATATAATCTGCTTAACAAATTGTGTTTGTTTCCACTTACTAATTATTTTTTAAATTTCATTATTAAAATTTTATTTTATTAATTCACTCCTGGCAGGTATTATGTCAACCTTGCAACAGGTTGTCCCAGGACATGAAGCTTTAAATGTGCTCAAACTCAGATGGAACATGTTCATATAGATTCAAAACCATTAGTTTTGACAAGAGAGAAAATGGGATAGGATAAAAAAATAAATAAAATGTCATCTTAAAAATTTTGTTAAGATTGGTTCATTCTGAGGACATTTAAGCAGCCCCCTCTTTACAACACATTCACTAGCCTGTTGCAATTGTAATTCAAGCTATGTATGAATGGAGCAGAATGAGTGACTTTCTTCATTTCTGAGGATTTTTGCTGAATTCTCCTCTTTAGAGTATTTTAAATAGAAACTGGATTCTTTTGTAGTGATCAGTGAGAGTGGGAAGAATATTTACCTGGCTAACTAGATTGATTCTCTGCAGGTCATTGAGTGAGCAATTGAACAGATCATTGCACAATTGATTTAATCCCACAAGCAATAATGACTATACTTCAAAAAAGCCAGGTTTCTTATATCAGTGGCATTAAGGACTTCACAGGAGTTGTGAGGTGCCTGTATAATTGTGCTAACAAATCAATGGCCTTTTGATTTCCTTATTCTAGTGACAGAAGTATTAGGGAAAGAGAACTAAACTAAAACACAAAAGGCCATTTTGAGTTCCAATACTTTTATGCATTAGCTGTATGAAACTTGGAAGACTCAGAGAACATAAAAAGGAAAGAAATGACTAGAGAGATGTAAGATTTCCATCTGAGGTGCATTTCTTTAGAAGGGCAGCAATCACTAAATCTGAATCAATGCTTCTGAACGTGAGCTGTGCAGTTTAAGTACTCTAGTGTACAAAGATTACTTTAATATTTATAGATCTAAACCAGGGATTTGCTTCACACCCAAAGAGTTTGGGACACTTCTATTGATGAAAGCCATGACTAATGGATTTATGTTGTGCCAACTTAGCTAGGATAAAATATATCCCCCAAATTCCCTGTCTAGTATTTTTGTTAGGGTAGACTACAAGGGAAATGCTCTCCTGAGATTTGGTAGGCAATGAAAGGCAGCAGCCATTTTATCTCACAAACATGCATTTTCCTAGTTATTCGTCAAACACTAGTATAGGCGCTGCTGTGAAAGCATTTTGCAGATGTAATTTAAATCCCTTATTAGTTGATTTTGAGTTAATCAAAAGGAGAATATTTGGGGTGATTCTCAGTTAATTAAGTGGGAGCCCTTTAGGAGGAACTAAAGCCCTCTATATGAAATGCAGAGACTCCAGAATGCAGAAAGGAGAGAAAACTGTAGAATGTTTCTGCATTCTAAGATCCCCACACTCACCACTGCTGCTGCTCCACTGATGTACTTGTTGGTGGAAAGCAGCAGCTGGTCCTGCAATTGTTATGCCTTCTTCCTGTATTTTTTTTCAGTTTCTATGACTCTTGGGCCAGAGGGGTATGTGCAGTCAGGGCCATAACAGAGATTCCCAGCTTCTGCAGAATATCTTGCTGGGTCAGAGGCAACATGAATTGGCATGTATTTCAGTTCTGCCTTATTAAAAATTCTGATCTAACTCATGGGAGTCCAAGCTACACACAATCTTCCCTTTCTGCCTGTCTGTGGACTCTGTATTCTAGCATTTGATGTGGACATAGTCTTGTGACTACTTAGCGAGCCCCCACAATTTCTTATGAATATAAATATACATATATGATTTATACATTACAAATATATAATTTTTTAAATTTTATAAATAATAAATAAATGTATATTGTATACATTCATATATACATGAATGTTATATATATATATAAATCTTTCTCTTTCTTACTTTTTTTTCTCTCTCACCTGCACTGTAATACTTATACCTCAAGGGTGATCCAATTATAAAAAAGAGAAGTGTTGCTAAGCAATTCAGTTATATAAATAGATATGCGTGTATGTTCCATTGGTTATGCTTTGCTGCTTGAACTCTGCTGAAAGATATGTTATGTGAAATACAGAAAGAAATGGCAGGAACTCAGGAACCTGTACACTCAAATCCCAGCCACAAATGACTTCTTTTTACTCTTGTCAAAGGAACAATGGAGAAATGTGCATGAAAACCTAAGCTGAATACTATTCTAGCCCTAAATTAGATTCATCCCTAAATCATAGTGTACAACGTAAGTGAACTAAGACAATATACAAAGGATTCTCAAACTTGACTACATTTTAAAATATCTTAAGATCTTATAAAAGCATATCCATGCTTCGGCTCCACCCACGTAGTTCTGGTTTAATTGGCTTGTGTGAAGAAGAAGTGGAAATAGGAATTTTTTAAAAAAAACTCTTCATGTGGCTCTATTATGCTAGCCATGTTGAGATCTACTGTGCACTCAAGTAGAGAATTTATTTTTCCCGTTTAGAGGTAGGATGAGGTGCCAACTTTGACCTTTTCTTAACTAATCCAGGGCCTAATATATTATACTCTGCAACTTACCACCATACAGTAAGAACAGGTCAGATCATCTAAGAGAAAGTAAATGATTCAGTATGAGAAGGCATCAAAGAAAAACTACTTATTTGGGCATTTTCAGGTTGGGATATTTCACAGTGGGAACTACCCTCCCAGCCCATACTTTACAGGTTTTGAGAGAGAAAAGTTCAAGAGGGTGTAAAAATGTTATTCAGGCTAAAACTTGAATTACTTGAATTCTTACACTGAAATTTTTACTCATGTACATTGCATCTCAATAGAACATCTTTTCCTTTGACAATTCCTCAACCTTGGTGGAGGAATAAGTATGGAATTGAAAATGTCCAAGACTACTTATTCTACACACAAACATTGTGTATCTAAATTAATTTAGCACATAAAGAAATGAAGGAATAATAGTGACTTATCTACAGAACCTTTCATTGAAAAACAAAGCAATGATTCTAATTATAATGATAAACAGGTCAGTTAGAGTTGAATTGAATCAGAACAAAAAACAGTGGTTACTTTGTCCTTTCTTCCTTTGTCTATATTCTATTTTCATATGAGTTTAGTATGTCTATTAAGAAAGAATGATGAAGAAGCCATCTTCTCCCATTTCTAATTATCTGTATATGAATAGTCTTTGAAGAAAGATATTTTTGTATAAATGATCAAAATTGAATCACTACATTAGGCAACTTTTGGAAAAGGCACACTTAAAGTGTCAACAGGCCAGGGCAGCCCAGGAGGCTTTGCAAAATGGGTGGGTATTCGTTTGTATTGGTTCCTCCCTACATCTCACCCAGTTTTCCTTATATACTCAATGGTTTTCTTGTTAGTTTTCCAAGACTACATACTAAAACATCATTCTTGTAAAAAAGATAGTAGTATGAAAGAATCATATATTAAGTACTTTGATCCAGGTACTAAGTTAAACACATGATATATATTATACATTTTAATCTTTATGTTGACTTGAACAAATAAACATTCTTCCTATTTTGCAGAGTGAAATTGAGATTCAAGGAGATTAAGTTTCTTGTCTAAGATCACACAGGTAGAAAGTGGCAAAGCCAGAATTAAAAAGCAGATTTGTTAAATTCCAAAGCAGACCTTATTCCCTGGGAGATACTACTTTCCTTTCTACCACAACATCTGAAAAACCCTAAGCTCATCTCCATTTGCATAATGATAAAGTTCACCTATCTGTATTCCATTTTCTTGGGGATACTTTTCTCATTTGATAAATTGTTTCCTGCATCTGTATTATTTTATGATATTGGAAGGTAAATATGGTAACCTATCCAAATTATGTAATAGCCTTTTAGTCAAGAGGCATTGAGCTATCTATAGAAGACATTGAAATATCTTTGTACCTTTTTATGTTGGGAACAATAGAGGGAATATTTAGGAGCATGGAATATACCATAGTATAAAATAAGATAATAAAATTGAAAATGTTTGAAATTATTACTATGAAAAATATGAGATAATGTTAATAAAATCAAAATTGTTTTCTACTTGCTTGACATCTATTTATAGCCATTCTGGGCAAGCAAACAAGTGAGCATTTTAATGAAACATTTTAGAATTATTTTAGTGGACTAAATTAAAAATAGAGAAATATAGTTGCAAAATACTGATGAAAGAATCTCTTTTTGTCTTTCTTTTTCTTGCTCTCTCTCATTTTTTTTTCCCTCCCTCTCTCGCCTGCACATGAAGGCTTATACCCATGGGTAATCTATTTATGAAAAAAAAAGTGTTGCTAGGCAATTCAATTTTTTGATTAAGTGGAAATAAAAAAATTACAATAGTCAAGATTTTTTGTTTGCCACTTGAATATAAAAATGGTCTTATTTTTTACACAGCAGTTTCTGCCTATGAATTTTGGCTTAGTTTTGCTCTAAATCTTTTTTCATAGTTTGAAAGTTCTCTCATTACCTATACCATCTCCTGTTCTACCAGATTTAAATTGTGCTAACTCTCTTCTAAAAGACAAAATCCATATTGATCACTGATTTCTGGAACTTTTCCTCATAAATATACAAATTTCGTGAACGATACCACATCCCAGAAATAAGGGGGAATGTGCCAAGTAAGGTCTCCAAGCAAGTATGGGTAAAATATTGGGGGGAAATAAGCCAACTTTCAAAGAGGGACTGAAAGACTGAAAGAAAAGTCTGAAACTGTGACATTTCACACCCAGACTAAGAAGGCAAGAGCCTTCAGGGGAAACAAACTGATGGGCTTTTAGAAGATTTAGCTTTGTGGGCTGCAGGCATAAAAGCAAACAAGTGAATCTGTCAGGTAGACCATCTAAGTAGGAAGTCAACTGTACAATGGCATTAAACTAGGGCTCTGTTTACTTCAAAGCAACCAGACCATGACAAAAAGGCAGCTGAAGATGAGACAATTAATTCCAAAACCCCACTGATTAATAGAGTGAACAACAAATATTCTATAACTAGGGTTTCACTGGTTTTGGATTTAAGTGATGTTAAATCCTCACTTGATTTGTGATAATTACAAGTATCCAGAAATATAAACTCGAGAGGTAGATGTGATCTTTAACTGGTTATATTCCACAGACTACTCATCCTGTCCCAAATTATTCTCTGGGTTTTTATATTTACTAAACAAAATTTTCTATATTCCTTAATCTGCTCCCCAGTACCAAGTAATAGAGCTTATAATCATCCTTAACTGTTACTGCTCTATCACACTTCTATCCAACATTTAATTAATCAAATATCCTCCCCCTAAATCACTGAAAAATTGCTTGTTGGATTATGTTCTACTACCAAAGACTTACTCCAAGCCTTCTCCTATTTATTCTGAAATTTTGGAAAATTTCTTGACTACTCAACTCATTTTTGTCTTTTCTGGAAAGTAGCCCTAGTGTTGAATACTTGAGTTATAAAGGCAGACATTTAACTCACACCTTTACCTTTATTAAGTGCATTTTATTTCACAAAGTAATATTAATTCACTGAACACCAGATTCCCTTTTTTGCAAAAGTAGAGGCAGTAATACTTCTTTCTGAGGCGCTATTCGGAAAATGTGAGATATAGTAGGCATCCCAGAAATTAGAATGGAATCTGAACACTTGCCCTATTCTTCTAGGACACAAATGTGATCAATCAGTTGTCCAATTAGAAACCCAAATTTTTACCAAATAAATTAAAAGATTTAAATCTTGTCTCTAACTTCCCTACCACATTATCAATTTCTCACCATTTAACTTACAATCAGATTTAATGGCATTTTCTATGCTTTAAGATGATGAAACTGACACCTGATCAAAACATCATTAATTATAGGCCCCTGTCTCAGGAAGAAGATTAGAAATATGTCTTTGTGTGCAAACAAGATATGCACTAATGTTTGAGGAAAGGGAATGATAAGGCAGAGCTGAGGTCATGCTTTCCAACTAAGATTCATAAAGAGCACAAGTCTTCAGATGAACAAGAGTAGAGACACGTCAGGACTCCAGTTCCAAAGGAACTCTGTAATAATTGTTTGTATCTAGCACACCTAGTCCTGTGCTAGGAAGTTACATGTTAGGGGATATTTGTTGCATGAATGGTTGATTGCTTTTTAGTCAGGCCATGTCAGATAACACTTTCTCTGATAAACATTTACTTCCTGTTTCATGCTTTAGGAACTGCCTCAAGATCAGGCTAACTTACCTTTAAATTATCCTATGAGCTTCATACCTACTTGGAAGGACATGTGTTGCCTGATATTGATTTCTTTCTGATATTAATTGGTGTACAGACTCTCCCAGATCTTTCTTTTTCATGATTCAATATTGAAAAATGATTGATTCTTTCCCTTTCTCTTTCTCTCTGTCTCTCTGTCTCTCAATTTCTTTCTTTCTTTCTCTCTCTTTCTCTCCCCCATCCCTCCCTCCCTTCCTTCCTTATTTTCTCTGTCTATCTGTCTGTGTGCCTGTCTATCATCCATCTATGTATGTATGTATGTATGTATCTATATGTCTATGTGTGTGTATGTATGTATGTATGTATATATCATCTATCTATCTATCATCTATCATCTATCTATCATCTATCTATCTGTCTATGTGTATATGTATGTATGTATGTATGTACCTTTCATCTATCTATCTATCTATCTATCTATCTATCATCTATCATCTATCATTGTCTATTTAGCCTCTGTCTGCCTATCTATAAAAGATCAATTAAAAATTTGTATAGGAAAACAGCTTATCTTTGTTGCTTTTTAAGCCAAATATTTCTAGATAAGTATTCAGACCAAATGTTTTTGTTTGCATATACATGTGATGCAGAGAAAAATTTCCCCTTCTCTTCTCTTCAAATGGTCTTTACCACACCTTCTCATAGGGCTTGATAGTGGTAGGAGAAAAGATGAGGAGTTTTGATGAATATAAAAAAAAATCCTTTTTCTCTTGTTTAATATCTCATTGGAATAAAATTGTTCTCATGAAGAAAGATTCCTGGGATCAGATAATGAGAATTTCTTTTTGTCAGAAAAAAAATTACACCATAGGGATCTCAGAAAAAAATCCATTCTCATTTTCATTTTTCTCCTTTTTTAAGGCATATTTTTTCCTGAGCCCTGTTTCTGCTGTTGGGAAGATTTTTGATTCCACAAAACTTCTCATGCAGTCCCTACTATCCTTTTATTATCTTAACAATTGTCTTCCACTTGCAACATATTTGTGAACTGTATTTCAAGTAAGTTGAGAGTTTAGTAGTACTTATTCCAAAGCTTTTGCAATTTTACTCACAAATGGAATATCAGAAGGTGACTTGATCATCTCAATGACTATAGTTATATGTATTGCATGACTAAAATGAACCTTATTAACTTTTATTCTTTGAGAAGTTTTACAGTTGTGAGAGGACTTGGATCCAGTCAAGATACAGATCTTTCTTCTTTTTGAGTTTTTTTTTTCTTTCCCAGTAATAGGATACCTGGACATGTGTATTTCTTTCCTTGGGATCCACTCACTGGAGTCAGAGTGACTTGAAAATGCACATATGAGTTTACTCTCTGCCTAATTACATAATCTCCTTAGATTTCTGTGAAGTTACCTGGCCATGGGGCTCTCCCTTCTTTGCCATGGGGTCCAGACAGAAGCTCATCAACAAAAAAATCCTCTGCTTTTGGCTTTACCCTCCCCCTACCAAAAATAGTGTAGGTGCAGAAGGTCCAGACTCATCAGGGCTCACGTTTCATCATTTGCATTCATATTCAGCAAACTTTTTTCTATTTGGGAACAGAAGATACAGGTTTTTAGTTTGTTACCTAAATCTGTAGAATTTATACTCATGAAGTCTGAATTTTAATGTCTAAAATGAAGTCTTAATCTTATCAAAGTTTTCAAATCTGTTTTATTGTTTTGGAAACTCAAAGTTATTCAGTCATCTCTTTGGTGCAGATTTGATCCACTTTCTACTTTACAGACCAGTAAGCCCAAGGGGCATCATTAAAGATTAAATCTTTAAATGGAATGTAAATCTTTAAATGATTTATGTGGAATATGAACCAAAAGAAGTAATATTTACAACATATTGTATTCGTTATATCTATCACACAACTTTGTAATAGATTTCTCTTTTCAAATGAAAACATGACATTAGAGTTCAGGATTCTCTTTCCCACAATCCTATCAAAATAGTCTATAACTTAATAGAACTTTAAGGAAAAACTGTGGATCTCAAATAAGCCACTGTCTGGCCTAAAAACATTTCAGAATCTTTTATGGCCAGACCTTGTCCACCAATCAGGAACTCAGGATCTCACCTCAGCTTTGTTTTCTTATGAGGTCCAAAGAGAATTTCCTTCACTTCCCAACTCTAACTAACTTCTACCCTTTCTCCAATGCAGAATAAGTAAACATATGGTAAAAAAAAAAAAAAATGATGTTATTGAATGTCTAACAGATTGCATTTAACTGTGAAAGCAACTTTAGTAATTTAGTTCAGGAAGAAAACTGAGCACAAGTTGAGCATCAGAATCTACAGGGAACTAGTAGTCAATAGGGGCTGACATAGTTGTCTTCAATAAATCCTTTGGATGAATAAATAGATAACTGAACACAACTTTGGAAGCAATTATGAGAAAAAGGAAAAGAAAAATCTTTGCTTCATATAGCTCTAAATCGTAAGTTCTCATTTAATTCATTCCTTGTAGCTCTAGTCCTCAAATGTTACCTCATATTTTTCTAGTGGTAATCTCCATTTTACATAAATATACTTGTTGATAATTTTTTGGCAACACAAAGTTGAAATATTTTTTCTCCAAGTAATTTTCTCTTTTGGATGTGAACTCATAAGAGGCAGTTTCACCATTATTACCCTGGAAACAAGAGGTTGAATCTTATCAGGAGCCAACAACTTAAAATAGATGTCTGTTGAAAATGTCATACTAAGGGAATGAGAAGATCTGTTGTGAAGCAGTGAGAGTCAATGCCATAGGGGCTGTGCTGTACCTCTCCTGGACTTCAACAACTTGGCTGAGTGTTTTAAATTCCAATGCCTTTGTTTGGTATTTTTGAGAAAATGTTCCAAAGGTGTACCTGGCTTTTCATATATATATATACCTATACCTATACCTATACCTATACCTATACCTATACCTATACCTATGTATATGTATACATATGTATGTGTGTGTGTGTGTGTGTGTGTGTTTTGTCATTTGAAAAACAACTTAGATTATAGTTTTTTTATGAATGAAAGAAAGGCCATATAGATGAGAGTTAACAAAGGGAACGCAGTAATTAGGTGATGGAATGTGATATAAATTTTTGAAACTATAGATTATTTCTATTATAATTAGGTGTGACCCAGTGTTCTTTGGTAATTTATAAGGATTCACTTTTCATCCTGTGGAAAATCTAGAATTCAGTGAGACTCACAAAACATCATGTTTGAAGCAAGACTAAGAATTCTCAAATTTGACGAAACTAATTGTCACCTAAGGGTGACTCCTAGACTCCCTCCACTCCTAGAACAAACTGAATCTGCATGAGAGTGTAGCACCCTGAAAATTTTATTTAAAATAAGCACCCCAGATATTTCTTATGTCAATGTCAGCCATTACATATTTATTCAAAATATTTTCAAATTCACATAATTTTTGAATTTTTATATCATTATAAAACCACCAGCACCAAATTTTCTTGAGGAGAAAAAACATTTCAAAAATCTCTATAAATATATTCTTAAGAAAAAGGAGACAGATCTGAGTTCATTTGGAGTTATCAAAGTAATTTTGCATGAAATGAATC
>CM053515.1:53855214-53877504 GCA_028627145.1 Eidolon dupreanum
TCAGTATATAAATTAAAAGTAAGTGGTTTTCCTGGCATTTTCTCTCTTCTGATCTCTCTTACCAACATTCTATGTAGGACAGGCCGCATAATTAGTAGGGTCCATTGCTAAATAAAAAAGCAGGGCTTCTCGTTCAAGAATGATTAAGATTGTCAATAGGGAGACACCAAAGTCTTTCACTAACAATGAGGCCATTCTGAGCATTGAGGCCCTGTGTAGACTGCACAGGTCACTCACCCAGAAGCCGGCTTCGATTCTATCACCTTTCTTTTGTTGCTTTTACCCTCTTGACTTCACTCTTTCCCCTCTTTATCTCCCTGCTCTCACCTCTTGCCTCCCTTCTTCTCAATTTTTTTCTCTCCTTCATACCCCTTTTATTTTTTCTTTCTTTCTTTTTCTGCTACCTCAGAGAATAATTGTGAAGATAAATATATTATATAAAGTTAAAATGTTGTGCAATCTAAAACCAAATTAGTAATGATGTTTAATATTACTATACCTTTCCTCTCCACAATTGTTATTTTTCTAATTTATTGTTCTTCATTGATTTTTTCTTCTTTTTCCTCACATTAGTTTACCAGGTTTCCTTAGAAACTCTCAATTTTTACAGTGGCTTTCCATTTTACTTTTTTCTCTAACTTCTCTCCTCCCCCCAAAAGCCTCTTATTCCAGTAGACATATGTTATGTAAATACAAGTGGAAATCATAGAAGAATGACAAAATTGGAAATGTCTCTCCCACCCCTGCCACCTTTGGAAGCTAAGCTGTTTAGTAATTGTTGGGTAGAAATACACACATCGAAAAAAGAAAAAGAAATATTTTAAATGTCAACAAAATCAATATAGGCACAAACTAAACTTTATTCTGAGAAAAAAAAAATAAGTGAAATCCAGAAATTATCGAACCTTATTGTTTTGTTTCTAGAGCTCTTAAAACCACAAAGTCACTTCTTTCTTGGTACCTGCCTTTACATTTGTACATAAAGCTTAATCATTCTTTAAAGTTTAAATTTGTTTTTATTTAAACATACTTTTCTGACTCAGATACAAGATTAATTATTTGCACTAATAAATCTGGTCCCTGGAATGTAGGTAAAGGAAGTATTTGCATTTGGTGTTTATATCTATCTGTGTATACATACAGAGCTGTGTAGTTTAAGAACTGGAACTTCAGAAGTGAATCAAGGTATAAATAATTTTTTTAAAAAAGCCCTTTAACATGCTGTTATTGAACATAAATGTTCTATTGCATAAGTGTCATATAACATGTCTTTCATTGTATTGAATTGCATTTACATTTTAATGACAAATACATATTTCTCATAGGTTACTGACTCAAAGAGAGTTGACAACTTTATCCTCTGGCCCCCCAGAGGATTCAAGAGAGTCCAAAACTCAGGTAGGGAGAGCAACTTTTAAGATATAAAGTTTTTTTAAGGTTTAAAAACCTCAATTTATTTAAGGTTAGTGAATGAAGGAGGCCCTCCCAGAAAGAAGTCTGTCATTTGACCCCACTCCCCATCCCCCAGCCTAAAAGGCATTCAGATTAATTACAGGCATGAATGGGGCTAACTCTTGTACTCAGACAAGAACAAGCACTAAGGATCCCTGCCCAAAGAAAAATAAGGCTTTCTCAATAAATTCTGCTTTTAAATTCTACCTTTCTAAAATGAAAAAACATTTATAAAGTATACCAATTACAAATGTATAACTCATAAAATATTTCTAACCTGATGGCTACAGGGCAAAGAGAATTGCTGCAAGAGTCGGCTTGTGTAATTTTCCTCCTTTTGAACTTCCCTTCCTCAGTTGATTGATAACTAGAAAATGCCAAAAAAAAATTTTAATGAGTACTGTATTACATGTGAAAAAGGACTGTGACGGTTTGAAACTTGTGGGCAGCATCAGAAGCGGTAAAAAAGAGATTATATCTAGAGTTAAAAAGGACAGTAGAGGACAAGCAACAACCATATGCTGCCAAGCGAATACTAAAATAATGTACTCACTTATTTGGATGATAGTATGGAGGTTTTGAAGGTTCTGCCTAAACTCCAGAAAGTCATCTGTAGTATTCTAAGCTACTATCACTTACTGGCACATGGCGTAAAAAACCTTTACCATTATTTTATATAATTTATTTTATTATTACAATATTAGATCAATGACAGTACACAAGAAAGATTCAAGGGAACAGAGTAAAAAAAAAAATGACATGAGAAAGAGTGTGCCAATGGAGATAGAATAAAACATGAGACCCATAATGGACAAGATAAGCATGGCAAGAGCTAAAAGAATATTGCTAAACTGTATTTTCCTAGTAAGCATAGTTCTGCCATTGAAAGAAGCCCCTCAAACAGAAAAAAAAAAAATTACCATTCTCCTGTGACTTCACCTATTTCAGCTTTTATGAAAGTTAATTAGAGAAGGCAGAGAAAATCCCTCTACTTGTATATGTTCTTACTCAAAAAACACCTCTAGTTGTTTAATGTAAATAGTCACTTATTCTCTTGTCATTATTTTTCTTTCAATAAAGATTTTTTTCTGTTTCTAAACAGTGACCTTGGATTAAATGCATGTGCGCGCACACACACGCACACACACACACACACGCACACGCACACGCGCACACACATTTCTATTTCTTTAACCAGATATGTTTTTTTATGTTCATTTTCCAGTAAGATGATTATGGTGCAACACATAGAAAATATGGGTGTCAAGAGCTGCGCTGTCTGCTTGGCTTGCTGAGGTCAAAGTGTGTAACCCTGAGGAGGAAAGCCTCTCCCAGGAGTGCATATTGGGTCAGGAGCAGCAAAGATCACATTAGCTTCCCTCCCAGAGCCTGTAAGTTATTTGCCTGTGCTGGGAAGGGATCATCTGTAGAGAACATTACTGAGGAAGTTAAAACAGCTTTGGCTTGTTTCATTTGTACGGGCATTCAGAATAAGATGATATTGTCACAGATGAGTTTCTTTTAAATGACCATTTTCTCCAGTAGTATTTTATAAATAGTTGTTGCATTAAATAGTAAATAAAACTTCCTTGAAGAACACACTCCACCATGCCTTTAGTGTCTTTACTGACACATCCGTGAAGATGGATGGACCCTAAAGAGCTAGCTGCAAACTAAGTGGGTCATTTTTGTCTCCTAGGAATGTTTTATATGCTGCAAAATGTGGCAAAGGCCATTACAGAAATTATATTTCCCAGCAATGAATCCTCTGTCCATCCTCCTCTATTCCAAACTTTCAGACAATTGCTATGGAATTACTCAGGGCCCAGAAAGCAAGCAGTCATTGACATGCTGCCCTGATACCTTCCCTGAAGATAGGGCAATGACAGTAAATTTCCTAAATCGAGAGTTGAAAATATTTTTTAAAATAATAACTTTCTAAATCCTACTTATTTAAAGTTACAAAATGTTTTTCAGAGTTTATGTTGATAATTATGTTTTGGATGATCGATTAAATAAAATTTTTTGATTCCACAAACTATATGTTGTTAATTTTCCCCTGAAATAGCATCTGTGAAACCTATTTTTATAGATGTTAAATTGGTCAGGTCAATTAAAACTCTTCTACTATTTATTGAGAATTTCTAAGCAGGAAACAGTGTCTCTGACCTTGAAGAGATTATGATAGTGAAATTAGATTCCACATATGTAGCAAAAGTGTACAATCAAATAGTGTATTATGTGATACATCTAAAAGCATTCACAGTAGTATACTTACCAAATGCAATCATTATTAATGTTTCAAAGAAGTAAGTTTGCTTCAGCTTTGCTGTTAAAGAATAAATTGGTGATTTGACAAGTGTGAAATTGGGTTGTACTTTTAAGACACGTGGATGCAGTAAAAATGCATGCACTACTTATTAAAGCCACTTCAAACTCAAGCATGAGTGTTACTGTTTGGCCCGTATGTCTTTCAGCTCAGACTGGTTTCTCATGCTGTTAGTGGTTCACATCCTGTGTCTGCATTCCCAAACCCCTTGGAGTTTTGGCATTTTCTGAACTGTGACTCATAGCATCTTCACAACTTTGTCCTTTGTATCTCCTATGAAGTTTCACTTTGTACCTCTCTTAAACTCTGTTGGTCAAATCTTGGACTGAGTCTCCTATTTTCTTTTCATTTACTTTTGGCGCTACCTTTATGTGCTCCTGGAATAGGACTATGTTGTATTATGGGAAGCAAATGATAAGTGGAATTTTACTCAGAATATACCCCAAAATACAAAACAAAACAATGAAAACAATGACAGTAATCCATGTTTTTTACCTGAGCACTTATTCTCCAGAAACTAATTGTTTGCACATATTAGAATTACTGTAAATGTGATGTTATGGTATAGTTTATGTTCATCTTTTGAATAAATAACTGAACCCTAGGATTTTTATCCTACCCATTGCCACTTAAGTAAACTAAGAGAAGCCGTAATGCTCAGTGGAGAATGTGATGCAATCTCACCAAGAAAGCCACCTGACTTTCTTTCATCTCAGAAGGCAAATCAACTTCTTTCAGGAACATTCTTATATTTGAAGAATTTGGGGTGGGCATGGCAGACAGGAGGAAACTTAAAATGGTAGAGACTGGATATAATAGAGAATTAGTCTTGCATTCCTGTGAAACCTCTAGCTCCTACGTGTTCCATTAATCCAGGAAAACTTCGAATTTATTGCTTCTACCTCGACCCCAACTCACTTATTACCATGCTGTGTAGCAGTTACTTAGAAACAATATAATTTTTTGTAATGTATTTTTCTCATCCTTAAAAAAGGTATATGTGTGTGTGTGTGTATGTAATATGAGCATAATATATAGATATTCACCTTCATTATACAGTTTAGTTAGTTATGATAAGTAACTGAGAGAGAATTAATAATTAGGGCTTGTTGTGAGTGGTGAGAAAACAACTTATCTTCCAGGAACTAGATCAGGAACAAAGACCAATTTTCTGAATTGACTTGGAACAAAGCAGAACACTGGAAGTAATGTCAGGAGCTCAGGAGAGCAAAGTTAGGTTGATAATTCAGAATCTTGAATATGAAAGATAATTGTCATAAAGAACATTGAAAAGATCACAAAGTGTGTAGATTAGAACTATATGAATAATATTTAACCAGGAGCTCTGAAGATCATAAATTGTGAAAAAAAAAAACCTTAAAAAAATATAGGCAGAATTTTCCTACTATACAAGAATGCAGTGGAAGAAAATAAGGTATAATTCTTATGTTATGTTTAGAAAATATGAATATCCATGTTTTAACAAATAGTTATATAATATCAAAATATTTGCATCTATCTTATAATTACTAATGTGTATAATCTATTTCTTTATGATTAGAGAAAAAGAAAGGGAAAGTGTGAGAAGTGGAAATTGGGGAAGTCTGAGACATTTTGAAAAAGGGTTATGTGGGAAATACAAAGATTAAATGTATCTGAAAACAATTAAATAAATTTAGAAAAGATAAAGAGGTCCACATCAATGGTGGGCACCTGTATCTTCCTCTAGGGTTGAGGAATAATCGGATATGCCTTTAGAGATTGTTTCTACCTAACACCTTCTTATTATCCACATACTTTTATTAGTAACATTAGTTAATAATGAGGGAAAACCATACCTATGAATTATTTTATGTTATATGTCAACATTATCTCAGCAAGTGATTGCCAAACAGCTCTCCATTTAAATCCATGTTATTCATTTAACTGTGGACTCTAAAGAATAAAATAAACAAAACAGAAACAGACATATAGGTACAGAGAACAAACTGATGGTTGCCAGATGGGAGGGGATTGGGAGGCTAGATAAAAAAGGAGAAAAGATTAAAAAGTAAAAATTGATAGTTACAAAATAGTCAAGAAATATAAAGTACAATAAGGGAATACAATCAATAATATTGTAATAACTATGTATGGTGCCAAGTGGGTACTAGACTTATTAGGGTAGAACACTTTATAAATTATATAAATGTCTAACCGCTATGCTGTACACCTGAAACTAATACAAAATAATATTAAATGTCAACTGTAATTGAAAAATTAAAAAAAATTAAATCCTCCTTGTTCATTATTCTTCCAAACTTTATTTTTAGGATTATAGAAGTATTCCAGTGCAACTTCATTCTATAGTCGTTCCTGCTTAGGACAGATTGCTTTTTATTGTGTTGCAAAGATTGAAGTGGAATCACATAGTATATAATGTCATTATGTCACCACTTTTTAGGTCATTTTATCTTACTTAGCATAACTGTAACTTCTTACAAATAAATGCACAAGAATATGAAATCTGTGTCCTTAGCAAGTAAGGATTACAGGAGGACATTCAATTTTATTTCACAAGGAAATCTGAATGTGATGTCCCTGAATAGGCAATAAACAGTCTTGGACACTATTCTAGAGGGTCCAATAATGAGACCAATTGATGAAATAAAATTCAAGCTTCCAATAGAAGTTGTTTTATAGTCTTCACATCTGACCTCTTGTTTTGGTTTTCTCTGTGGAGTCTCAAGAGAGGAGCCCACTTCACACTTCATTTAGGGTCTCTCTGAGGGGCGGAACTCTCACCCTTTTCTCAGCTTCCATATTATATTTATAGTCATCTACTTAGTTTAACTCTGGGATAGAAGCAATGTGTTTTAGAGAACACAATCATATAGGATTATAGGATTTTAGGAATTCCTATTGTTGTTGAGTTATTTATTTTTCTATTGTGCATCTTTTTCCCACTCAGGAGTCTACCATTAAAAGTATTTCTCCTTCAATTTATGATTTAATTTTATGCTAAAATCCACCCCCCAAAAAGATCCCCTGGATTAGACAACCATAAGGTGTCCTTTATTCATTATAATACATAGTAATTAAAAGACATGAAAATTTTTTTATTTATAAGAAAGTCAAGCTATTTTTTGTTGTATTTACTCCCTTTGTGGTAGTGAGGGACAGACACCCATTCATCTTATGCATTTAATCAAAAATTTCTAAAAAATAAGTGTAAAGCAGGCATCCAAAGTGAGCAATTATAAATACAAAGGTAACTTGTATTCTTTGCGTTCAGCACTTTAAACTACAACTTGCAACTGATAAGTCTATTTAAGCAGTTGAAAAATTAAGTGTACTACAAGATAAAAAAATAATTTTGTGTTCAGGGATAGAGAAAAACTTGGCCTTCACATTTGACCAAAGCAGGATTGGAATCTCAGTTCTCACAATGATTTTTTTTTTTTTTTTTTTTTACCTTGAACATCACTTTACTTTTCTCAGTCTCCTTCTCTTAGCCTATAAAATATGAGGAATGATTGATAAGCCATAGTCTGCTGCAATGAATTTGGTGTATTCCGTAGTATACGACAAGTGCTCAGTGAGAGAAAATCATGTTGGAAGTATCCCAATGGTGAAGGTTCAGGAAACGTTTACAGGCACTATGAACTGCTGAAAATTAGCATGTTAACTAGAAACTATTATCTGTACTTAATCCCCTGCAATCTCTAAATTGCCCCTCTGGAGACAAGAACTGGAATTCTCTCTTTTTACAGTTTCAATTAGGAAAAATATTCTACACTAGTGGAGTTCTTAAGAAAACTATTTCACAGTGTCAAACAAAACATGCAAAATAACAAAATAGAGTCAGTCATTCGAGAATCAAATCAAGAACCCAGTTGCTAAAATTAAGATTTAAGTACTTTTTGCTTAATCACAAGAGAAAAAAAAATACCATTATTAACTATGATGATGATGATGATGATGGTTATCTGATATTTTAGAAAATGTATTCTTTATTAGACAATGTATTTAGAAATCTTTACTCTCACAACAATAAGAGGTAGACATAGAATCATCTCTGTTTTACAGATATAACCTTTGAGGCACAGTGAAAAAACAGAATTCCTGTGAATATGTTGAATAATTAAATGAGCAGCTGAATGAATTCATTAGATGACTATCTCTGTTGGAAATATTACCCAGCCCTGCACAATTTGAAGTTTGGAAACACTTAAAACTAGAGTTCTATGTAAGAGTTGAATCAGCAATAATATTGACTCAATTTAATGTTATTATTGGTCAGTGCCATTACTAAAACTAAACTTAAATCAACCTGGACCTGTGTCAGACTTGGACCTATGTATGCGCAGGGGGAAGATTTGAAGACAAGAGCTGCCGAGGACTTTGCAACCAATTATACCCAGTTCCACAGAAATTAGTGCCTGTGATGAGTTGGTACGAGTGTTCCTGTCCTACATTTGCAACACTTAGACACACTGATTCCTGGACCCCACCACAAAGCACGAAGGCAGGATGTCAGGAGACTTCTCCATGCTTAGTCAGCCAGAATTGGAAACAGCTGAGATTCATCCCAGCCCTGAGGATAATGGAGAAGATTATTTTTTTCTTTTTTCTGCCCCATGCCTGGAGAACAGAACTCTATTGCATCTTTTGAGTAAATATTAAAGTAGGTGAATTAATCAAATATCCCTGACAGACTTCCTAAGTTAGCATTCGCATTTACATGTCTGAGTTTAAATACACTCATGGGCTTCCTGTAATCACTCTGATCAGTTTTCTAATCTCTCCCCAACTTGGCTCATCCTCAGACATCTTAGTGATCAATGTCCCTTAAATCTTTTCTCTAGTCAGTATCCCACAGGCAAACAATAATAAAAGGTACCATCCATTGATCATTATAACTATTTGAGGCACTTTAAAATCTAGACACTGTATAAAGTCTCATTTCCCACTTACAACCAACAAACCAACAGCCTACTGATACCAAAATATTACCTGCTGACATACAACTTCACAGTTTCTTACCCAAGGCTTTTGTTCATGTTGGTTCTCTGTCAGTCTTTGTTTTCTAATAAGACAAGCCAAGGTTCTCTTTTCCCATCTCCAAGGGACCAGGATGTAAAAGCTAGAAGGAGTTGGCTTTATAGTCTTTATTAAACTTGATCATAGTCATCTATCATTCAGATAAACCACCATTGACCACAAGTCTTAAGAAAATGCTCTCTGCTCAGGAAACCTCTCACATACCATAGTGAACATTTTAAAGCACACCAGTGAATACACAATATTTAACAGACATTTATTAATTCTATGTTCTTGGTTACCTCTTATTCTAGCTAAGCAGTAACATTTTTGGAACTTATTTTAAGAGGGGAAGTGTGACAAATTACACATCTATAATGCTTCATCTCCAGTAATACTGATGCATTTTGAGATACTCGATTGTTCTTTCTTTTTCAGCATTGATTGTAAGAAGCATGGTAAAAGATCTCTATTTACATGAAAGCAGTAGAGGCTGAAACTTTATATCAAATTAACAAAATAGATATCACAGTAGAGATAAAAATGTAGGGCTAAATTAATTTCAGATCTGAATCCAGGTGTATTTCCTACATATCCTGCATATCCTACATTAGTGGGGAAAAAAGCATTTCTATTTAATAGTGATGCTGCTGATGATGGTGACATGATGTCAATGACAAGGACATGGTGATGATAATATTAATCACTGTAATTTTTGGCTTCTGAACTAAATTCTTTTAAGTCAAATCTCAACATAATTATATATTACATAATACCATTTTATTGTTGAGTTGAAAAGTTGCTAAGAATGTTACTTCATTTAACTAATAACCGCTGAATTGCTTGACTATGACTCCACGGTTTGATTCAGATATGTTATACTACCCAAGATGACCTGCCCTCCTAGTAAATGTTTCACACTTCTATGGGTAGAAAAAATAACAATATTTTATTCTAAAAACCCTCATGGTTTCTAATCATATATAATTGGAAATTTGATAATTAATTAATTCTAAAATCTAGTTAAGTTACTAAAAATATTTTGAAAATACTATATTAACTGGAAAAATAAACTAAACATTGAAAAAATAGCTATATAGAGATTGTTTGAAATGTCTTTGTGGTTGTAAGTCTTTCTTGTTTTGGTTTAAATATTGACTTATGTGTGTAATTTGGACAAATGTCTTTCAGCTTTCTAAAAATAGTGGAAGGCAAAATATGAACTTTAAGAAGAGGGTCTCAAATACAACAAGTTCCTTAAGGAAGGAACATGCATTAGTTATACTCTAATTATCTTAGAAAAAAAGAAAAATAAATCCTATAACAGTTTGTGTATTTGTCAAAATAATGTGGGTAGAAAAAACAGTTTCACATTATTGTTTACCTTTGTTTAAACTTAGGCAACATAAAATATGAAAATATGAATAAAAATTCTTATGGTTCTGGACTCACTGAAGGAAATAAATATGAAAATAGAACAGAGTAGAATCTTGCTAGTCTCCCAAAATAATTTAGCATGAATTAAGAAGAAACAACTAAAATAATAAACTTTATGGGGAAGAGAATTTTTTTTCTAGTTTGTACTCTACCAGCTCTCCAATGCTGAGAAGAATGTTTGGCACATTTTAAACAATAACTATCTGATAACTGAAGGAGTAAGACAAATAAGCTTAATTGTTATAACACATAATAAAAAAGTGAGTATACTGTTAAAGATAAAGCAGAAAACATAATTTAATGAAAATAAGATTTCCAGACAAATACACACCATGTTGGACTTTTTGTTTTCTCTTTCGTTCTGTAAGGTTAATTACACTTTCCTGAAGATCTATATTCTTACATACTTGAAAGGGAAAAAAAACTCTGAACTGATATCATCTTAATTCAAAGAAATGAGCTTTTAATTCACATTATCAACTGTGACTTTTAATGCATTCTGACAAATGAATTGGTTAAAATCTACTTAATTCTAGTTAACTTCATCCTTTGTTAGAATTGACTATTTTCTCACTTATTTATATTTATATTTTTGTATTTTTATTCTATTTAAAAATTATATATTTCATATGTTTATATATTTATACTTTTTGTTTTTATACATACCTTGTATATTTATATGTATTTATATACCCTTTTTATATGCGCTTCATATTTTTTACAGCATTTTTACAAACATTTTTGAATGTTGCATCAAGAATGGACAAACTGATTTTACATTTTAACTTAGCTTTTCCTAGATAAAGTTGTTCTCTAAAAGTAAGTAATATCAACATTTTTCCATTAGCATTCAGGAAATTTTAGATGTCTAGTGGTGCATATGGCAGATACAGGGAGGCCTAGGATGATATTCTTTGAGAAGCAAAATTGCACTGAGCTTTGAGCATTGGTAAAATGGAAGGATGAGTATCTATCTGAACCAGTTACTGGAGGTCTAAGACAAAAGTAGGCACAAAGTCTTTGGGAATTCCAGAGAACATCATGTAAAATATTAAACATCAAGTCAGTCTAATTCAGAATAATGCTTATGGTATTAAAAGCAGAGGGTGAGAGAAAGTCAAAAGAAATTTTTAGTGCAATGATCTCTATCTCAGACAGTCAGTCTTTTATGTGACTTTCACTGAATCTTTGAAGCCAAGGATTTTACCAAACACCATCCCAGGAGGCTACTACTCCCCACAGCCCAACTGATTCCATGACTGACAGATGGTGTCAGGGAGCCCTTGACATTCATTATCAATGCAAAATTGTACTGAGTAATTGCTCAATACAAGAAAAACACATCTGCTTTTTCAAATTAATGAAAATTGAAAAAGAAAGGAAAATCTAGATAGCATATTTTTCATCAAAAAATGGTAATCAGCATTTTGCTTAGCAATACAGGTTTAATTACGTTAGTTAATTTAGAAGGTGAAATTGAGGAGTAAGGTCTTCTGTTGAATTAAAATTGATTGACTCCAGAACTTGTCCTTAAATTGAAGAAAAGAAATAACTTGACCTTTGAAGCCATCAAAGTTGAAAAGCTTTCTTTAAAAATATAATTTTCTCTTGGGGATATTTGATTGATCGCTTCTAAGCAGGCTGTCAGCAAATGTTATAATTTTCCAATAATTTGAACAGGCCTCATCTAAAGATGGAGATAGTTGTTCAGACAAAAGTGGAGGAAACATTATTTGCAACCCCAGGTAGAGGAAAAAAATAATTTCCAATTTATATGCAAAACAAAAAATATGTATAATCCATTCTGGCTCAATTAGTTAAAAAATAAAAGAGAATGAGAGAGACTGACTAAGCAAGAGGGTATTCTATACATAATATTGGTTTTTCTAAAGGGAGCCAACTAATTGATCACATCAGTGCTTTGCAAGCCTAGCAAGTCACACGTGAGCTATGCCATTTCTCTGACTGAAAAGCATACAAACCAAAGCTCAGAGAAGACAATGAGAGTGGAACAGTGGAATATATTCCTGAACATGTATTTGGAGACTTACCAGATGCAGAATAAATCAGACATTGGATTGGCAAAAAAGGAGAATATTGATTTTAATTGCATTTTCCATTGTACTTCTCTGAAAAGAATAAATATCACTTTTTAAATTTTTAATTAAATCTCATTGAAGCTTTCTGTTCCTTAGTTACTGATTCTTGTTCAAGCTTATTCTTGTTCTGCCCCCAACCTTCTCTCTCTCTCTCTCTCTCTCTCTCTCTCTCTCTCTCTCTCTCTCTCTCTCTCTCTCTCTCCTCTCTCTCTCTCTCTCTTTCACACACAAACTAAACACTAAATTTACATTAAAGCAAACTTAATAAAGAAATTAGAGAAACCCTCATGCTCTTGCATTCATATAGTTGAAAAATATCAGTATAATGTAAACTCGCTTACTCATATGTAAACATCAGGCAGTTCAATCATTGCAGAAAGAGGGCATCTTTGCATTTTAATGCAAAACTGAGCTTAGTTATATTGTAATCAACTGGGAAAAGAATGTAGGAAAGCTACAGTTGGAAAAATGCAAGTCTTGGCTAAATAGGAAAATGTGTCTTATGCGATGGATATCTTGAAATATTCAGTGGCTCCAAAATTCTACCAAAAAGTCCTCATAATTTTTGACCAGAATGGCTTAGGTCAGATCTAAAACTCTGAAATCCAGCACTCTTTTCTTGATGTCCATCCTTTCTTAATATGTGCCCTCCCTTAATAGATAAGTCCGTCCATACCATACTATGCACATTCTTGATCTCTTTCTGCTTCCCTTACATGTGCAGAAATGTTTATAGGTGTGTGTGGCTGTCCACGTTGAGCAAGTGGGTAGGTATAATAAAAAAAGTAATGATAACAATTGAAGCAAACCTGGTTAGATTGAGTGTCTGTACCTGGTGGTTGGCATATTTTACTCTGTAGCTTTAGTTATCTACCTCATGTGATACTAATATATGTACTATTGGCTTGTAAGCATCCTGTATTTTTGCCATTTTTATAAGCTCTCACAAACCCTATCTAAATTCCCAAGAAACCTTGTGTAATAGAAATAACAATAAACTCTGAGAATAATATCACCTAGGAGTTAATGTGGTTTGTTTAGGAAAACAAAGTTTTTTAATCATAGAGGCTGGGAGTTGGAGTTCTAATTATGTCAGTTACTTGATGTAGGGGAAAATAAGTTTTTATCATGTATAAAATGAAAAATTCTGAGTAATCATTAAGGGATTCAATTGAAATGTGTTTAGAATGCAAAGAATGCGATATTAAATTTATTAAGTGGAGAAAGGTTACAGAAATGTCATTTAATTACTCAATTTCTTTTACCTCAACAAATTCAGATGGACAATAGTATCAAGATGCATTTTACTTGCAATTATTAACCATTAGCAGGATCATCTTTATATGACATTAATGATACAAAGAAAGCTTAGAGCTTTAAAAAGCCTTGTATATTTTGATGTTCTTCAGCAATGAGGCAAGATTTAAGATATAGTTTCACTTAATTTCAATCTGTTGCCCTTGGTATTAAACACATTATCTATAATGTTATTCAATTATGCTTCTGTCATTCCTCCTTGTGGCTAAGAGTTCCAAGTCCTTGGAACTCAGTTAAAAGTTTGCAGAATTCATGTGTTCTGAAATGGAATCTTATTAAACACATTTGTATTTACTGTAAAGAGCAAATATGCTTTCAAATGGTCACATATCATGGTTATATTTCTAGAAGTAATATTATTTCCTCATGGCAATGTTAAATTAAATGTTTTTATCAGTAAATACTTATCCGAGTGCTTCCACGAGCATCAGACTATATTCACTGTAAGAGTTACGTAGAAAAGCTGTGACTGTTCCTACGGAATGTGTGAAGAAAATAATGTAGTTCCATTTGTATAAATAATCATCTGCTAAATGCCTACTGTATTGTAAAGTATTGTAACAGGCATTGGAAAAGGAAAGTAGAGGGTAAGAAGGCAGCTCAGGCTTTCAAGAAGCTTTAAATAAAAATAGAAAGATAATATATTTAGAATAATTATATTAGGTAGCAGTAAATAAAGGTCACCTTCCAGAGTGCTTCATAGGCATAGTGTTGTGTAACATGAAAACTTTCTTCACCTAATGTCTTTTTGCCAGAAAATTACTTTACTCTCATCTTCTGTTTGGGATTTTTTTTCTTTTTCTTTCTTTCTCTTTCTTTCTTTCTTTCTTTCTTTCTTTCTTTCTTTCTTTCTTTCTTTCTTTCTTTCTTTCTTTCTTTCTTTCTTAATGTATTATTTTCTTTTCCTTCATTTTTTGACATCCCCTAGTTTACATTCTTTTATTTCTAACCAAAGATCTCTCTCTGATGCAACAGGGCATACTTTGAATAGAGTTATATTTTCTCTAATAACATACTTGCTTTAAAAATGCATTTATACATGTAGTGTACCATGTTGTACATCTGCAAGTATTTTGCTTTAATGACAGTTTGCACTCAAAGTGTTAAAATTGAGTATTAACATTTTAGAAATCATATTTACCCTTGAAAAATTTTTATATACAATCTATCTAGCTAATTATCTTAACAAAAATAATTTTAAAATTATATTTTTGTGTGAAATGAGTAATTGTCAAGAAGAGTGTTTGAAAACATAGTAAGGACTCCACCGCATTTCATGAAGTAAGTATGAAAATCTTGCAAATACAGTAATTCATACTATTGGGCAGTCACACTGATTCTTTAGTCTTGGAAAACACACTTTTCTGATCTTCCTACAAAGCTTGCTGCTGTCACCATCAGAATTTTGTTGTATTTTCCTGGAGTGAGCCCTTCAAACTGTACGCTATTTTGAATGTCTAGTGATGTATTCCCTGTGATACCAACAGGTAATATACTTTTTAGTGGGTCCTATTGCCTATTTGCTAGAGTTTGGTCTAAGAACTGACTTTATTGTTGTCTACCATTTATAATGAGATTGAAAAAGAAGAGATTTATAATCTTCATCTACCTGCAATCATGTTGTGTAACCAGTATTTGTGAAATTCTTTGATATTTCCTGATAACTAAAGGAAATTAGTTACAGATGATCCACCAGCTTTGAACTGAACATTTTCCTGGATAGGGCCCTTCTATTCCTCTCCTCCCCTACCTAAAGAAAAGGGACCACTCTGACACAGTATCTTGATCTGGACTCATCATTGCAGGACTCCACTTATATATCGGTTCTATTTGAGCTAACTATACACAATATAGTTTAATTTGTTATTACTTTTTTTTTTCAAATTATAGTTTACACTAAAGATCATTTTATATTAGTTTCAGGTGTACAGAATAGTAGTTAGACATTTCTATAATTTATAAAGTGATCCCCTGATTAGTCTAGTACCCACCTGGCACTATACGTAGTTATTAATATATTATTGACCATATTCCCTATGTTGCACTTTATGTTCCCATAACTATTTTTTAACTACCAATTTATACTTTTCAATCCTCTCACCTTTTTCACTCAGCCTCCCAACCCCCTCCCATGGGTATTTACCTAAGAAATTCAAAACACTGATTCGAAAAGCTATATGCACCCCTATGTTCATTGCAGCATTATTTTCAATAGCCAAGATATTGAAGCAACCTAAATGTTCGTTGAAATGACCAAAGAAATATGTTGTACATATATATAATGGAATATTAGTCAGTCATACAAAAGAATGAAATTTACCATTGGTAACAATACACAATATACTTTTGTAATGAAATGGTTAATGTGAAGCCATAGACAGTTTCCCAGATGAGTTTATTTGAGATGAGCCTTAAAATGTGAGTATGATTACTGTAAGAGTATCAGTATAGATGATTTTGGACAGAAGAAATTGCCTGAAAAAAGGCATAGAACTCTGAAAGTATATGATTATTTCTAAATTTTTATTAATACAAGTTTGGATTTATTTGAAGATGTGTGTTGTTGACTCTTGCTACATTAAGTGGACACTGTCCACTTGACAAATATTTTCCTGTATTTATAAAACATATAATGAAATTAAATTA
Organism: Eidolon dupreanum; assembly: GCA_028627145.1. Lineage (NCBI taxonomy): Eukaryota > Metazoa > Chordata > Mammalia > Chiroptera > Pteropodidae > Eidolon > Eidolon dupreanum. The sequence continues at coordinate 53,871,517 of CM053515.1, forward strand.
ATGCATTTATTTTAGTTTTATCTCACATAGGAAGTTGCTATACAGGATTGCAAGGAACTGAAGTTAGTAGAGAAAATCAATGGGAATTTTTTTGTAAACAGTAAGAAATAAAGGAGAGATTTCAGAGACTCTATAAATTGTTACCGTGTAGGAAACCTATATATTCAGTGATAGAGAATAACATGGAGGAACCCACTCAGGTTGTTCATGCTGTTCTATTTAGTACTAAGTTCCTAAATCTCTCCTGTTTTTATTTAAATTTTATCCATATCTCAAGGACCCGTTCAGTCTTACCTATTCTGAGCATCATGCTCTTTCTAATATTATCATTGTGTCCTTCAAATTACTTTTAGCATTCCTAAGGTATCTGTTCAATGTGTAACACCATGCGTTATCACTTAAGAATTTCAGAGGAGAACACCTTATTTTTACAACTGCACTATGAACTATTAAGGTGGTAGTGGCAATGATTACTTCAAGTATAATCTTTTAGCATATTAAGTCTTTGTCAAATATTTGTTTAGTCATGATTGCAGAGATATTAGAAAGTAATATAGTTCTTAGTCTACTGTACCTTTTAAGTGCAAGTAATTTTAAAATACAATGATACCTCCAGAAAATTGATGTCAGAAGAATCCTTTAATTAGCACTTAATTTTAGGAAAAGAGATAAAACATAAAAAATGTTTTGAATATTTTGGCATTTTGTTCAAGAAAATGACTTCTTAGAACTGACAGGAGTAAAACCTACAACAGGGTACAGGCTTATCTATCTTCTCATCCCCCATTAGTTAGAATGATGCATCCCCCACATTTCTTCCTTTTTAGTGTGTGAAGGCCATTTTATTTGATGAAAACAGTTACCTTGAGCATAATTTAGGACAGTTACTATTATTGGAATTTTTAATATAAGAAAATCTGTTAGTTCTTTAAATCCATATATCTAGTGAAAATGGCACATTGTAAAACAGAGCCCAGGTCTTACGTATCATGTATAATTTCCTTTCTAAACAAAAGGGTAGATTCAACATTTCATAAAGATTACTAATAGGAAAAACTATTTTCAATTTAACTCTTGGTTGGTCCTACCCTTTGATTAATCAAGACCCCCCATTCATTAAGCCGTTCTTTTAGTTAAAATGTTCTTAGCTAAAATAGATGACAATTTATTATTTTAAAAATAGTAAACATTGAACTTTTAGGCTATATTATTTCCATGAATTTTCATTACCATATTCTATTTTCTAAATAAAGGAGAGTTTATAAAATAGAAAATGAATTCTTAGAAAAGATATAGCAATTCTGTCTTTGTGTTTAATGCCATGATCAAGCATTGTGAGTTTTATTTACTTCTTAATGTAATGGAATTTAATATTACCTTGATATTCATCATTGTAGCTCAGTTTTTCCAAATTTTGATGGCTTGATAAGTTCATAAAGAGCAACATAGGCAAAGTTGTTAAAAACATATATAAATCACCTCAACAATTATTCGTCTAACACATATATAGTGAATACTTACGAGCAAGAGGCACTATATGTGTGTGTAAAAGAAGGAAAAGCAAATTTGAGATGGTCCCAACCCCAGCAGAACTTCATTTCCTACCATTTGAGTATGTACATATATTTTGCAACTCTACTGTATTCAGTCTTATTTATCTGAAAATATCGCATGCACAAATTTAGGGAAAAAGTGTAATTTGACAAACTAATTGGTATTTTTGTGATTTTAAATCATACATTCTTAAATAATTGTATAGATGCAGTTTCTTCTAATTAACAATAACATACATTTTTTTTGATTGTGTCTATGGAAGCAGCTATTGGTTGATCAAAATGTTAATCCACGTAGTATTATCGATTCAACCATTCTAGTGTAAAATAGTTTTTGTCATAAAATACAGTCACAGAATATTAACCAGAAAGAAACCTCAGAATTCATGTAATCCAAATCACAATTTTACTATAAACTATTCTCCAGAAAAACAAAGTGAATCATCAAACATTGCAAACCAAATGATCCGTGACTGAATCCAGTCACTTTGATTCACCACAGTGGAACGCAGTGAGAATTCATTGCATGCCTGATAGTTAAACGGCAGATGATATCAATTTATATTCTTGCCTTTATGTCTTATAGCCCTCAAGTAGGTTGTACAGAATTTAGTACTATTTTGACAAGTTTATTTTTAATCATCAGTGACTTGACTTGGTGCTTTGTAAGACACAAGTATTTTATTTAAATATCTATTTTAAATTAATAATTGACAAACAATAAAAACTAAATTTACCATTTAATTTGTTTTGACTTTCTAATACAATAAAATAAATAACAAATATAATAAATAACAAAATATTTTTATAGGTTTTTACTAAGTGAACACCATCGTATTTTTTAATGAGAGAGGAAATCGAGCCTTTACAATATGTACATTTATTTTTCTAGTGTAACATTAAATAATAGATTGTTATGATTTCTTGGTTCTACAGACTAATTTTAAAAGAATGCATCTTCTTTGAGCCAGCTGTGATATCGCTATAAAGTTTCTTGAAGGTAGGTAAGAGGCACACACACCTCTGTTCCTTCATCCAATGCCCAAGTCAGAGATATCTTAACTCATCATTGTTCTCTCCAGTACTGAATCAACCCCAAAGACTCTCCAGGACTTACAACAGAGTAGGCTTGGCCGCCACTGTTAATTAATCAATTTTGGCAAATGAAGTAAAATCTATCTGATTTCCCTCAGAAAATCATTTTAACATAAAAGTATTCCTTAGATAATCATTTTAGCATAAAATTTTTAAATTTTTTAAAAATTCTTTTTGTTTAGTTTTTTTTTTTGTGTCTGTGATCTGATACTTAAGTTTTGATATAATAGTAAGTCATATACCATTTTTGTGGCCATCATGGTGCAATATAAAGTAGTATTTTATGTCCAAAATTGATATTTAAAAAATTTAAATTAACAGGTTTTTGTTGTACATTTTATATCTGCCAAAACACTGTTCTATTCTTAACATCAGAGATCAGATTCTGGGGGAAATATACAAAGACACAGTATGTAATTAAAACGCTGAAACAAATTTTAAGGTCTGTAAATTCTATAAAAGTTCAAAGATGGGAAAAATACTTTGGTTTTAATAGTTTCAAAGGCTTTATAGAAAAGTTGTCACTTAAATTAGACTTAGGAGAGTAGGTAAATTTTTAATTTTCTAAGTTGAAATATCATAAATCAGAATGCTTTTAATTCATTTAGCCTACCTTAAATGTGCTTCAAACACTTATATTAATCTACAGTTGAATTTTTATCTTGAGTTTCTCCCTAGAGTAAGTGCCTTCCTCTTCTCAGCAGAAGCAGGACACACAGATGAGCATTTTTAGACGTGATGAATGTGCCTCAAAAAACACAATATCAAGAAAACAGTGACAACACAGTACATTGTAGAATATTGGTTGTTTATCAACGTGACTGCGGGTCTGACTGGGAGCTGCTGCTTGCTGCCTCTGTCCAGCATCACAGGAGATTATTGTACTACACATGGCTACCCTTAGAGAAACTCAAAATTCAAAAATTGAGGTATGATTTCTATTGAATGTGCATTGATTTCTTTTCATCATAAAGTCAAAAAATTGTAAGTCAAACAAACCATCATAAGTCAGGGAACGTCTGTACATTCTAGTAGGTGAAATTAGAATATACAGTAGTCTCCCCTTACCTACAGTTTCACTTTCTATGGATTTAGTCACTTATCTATAGTCCACTGAGGTCTGAAAATTTTAAATGGAAAACCCCAGATATTTTGAGAGAAAGAAAAAGAGACCCCATTCACATAACATTTATTATGGTATATATTTTTTATATTTTATTATTAGTTACTATTGCTAATCTCTTACTATGCTTAATTTATGAATTAATCTTTGTCATAGGTATGTTTATACCGGTTTCAGGAATCCATTGCCTGTCTTAGAACATATTTCTCATGGATAAGGGGGACTACTGTATATAGCAATTTTTTTTTAAATAAGAGGAAATAAAATGGGTACTTATTTCATATTCACTTGGGGATCACTATTGTTACAATCTAGAAGGTAAGGTTTACCTCATTTATAAATTTTTGAAAAAATTAGAAAAACTTTAAGCATTTTCTTGAGCAGAAAGCAACTCACTTCAATGTTATTCACTTCTTCCTTATCTATATGTAACATGAAACTATGGATTTAGGTAAACCTAGATTAATATGAATGGTAGCCTTGAATAATGAAAATAAAAAAATATTTTGAATGATTACTCTTCACAAGATACATATATTATTTTCATCTTCAGAGAAGATGAAAACTTTGAGGACTATAAAGGTTATGATCACCTAGTAACTACCAAAGCCTGGGCTAGATTTCTTGTTTTAGTAATTATAAAAAGAAGATAATTAGGCTTTGGCTTTAAACACATTAAAATTTGTGTAGAAAGCTAAATTTTTTATGAATATTTTAGAAGTCATTAGGTTTTATAGAAATGTCCTACTTTAGGAAAAATCAGACCAAATCTATGTTTCCTAATTGTAAGACTATGTTATTTTTTAAAGGTACATTTATAATAATTTTACTATAAGACTGTGCTGAAAATTATGCCCAAAAGGAGGAAAAATTAAAAATCATAAAAAATAGTTGTCTCAAAAGACCAGAATAAATAAAATTTCAATTTGAGAACTGGTTTTGTAACAGTAGCAGGGCATATGTTATAATGCTGTGCTTAAGTTTACTGGTATCAGTCTCAAAATTAAGAAATGATCCCTAAAATTCATGTTCATAATGTTTTGCTAAGGAGAAGAATCCATTAAGAAAAATAACTTCTATCAGTACATAGAAAAACCTTTGATGAAAATAATTTCTTAATTTTGGACATTATTTTTATTTGTTTTTATTTTTTTCCTTTTGTCATCATATATTTGACTTTATTTTTAATTTAAAACTTTTTCATTTGCAGATTTTATCATTTCTTAAGATGCTGAACTCCATAAGGCCATACCTACTCGGTATATAAATAATTGTTTAATTTGAGCTTTTGATCTTCGGAGTGCTTGAGATAGAAGTCTATTTAAGATAGTTTGTTCTAATAAGAGATGGAATCATGTTTAATTTGGTAAATGTCAGATAAATGACAAAGATGCTAAGAGGTATAAAATTTCAGATGTCGAATTAGTGAAAACTTTCATCTCATTAATATACTAGGCTAAATAAGGTCTTATTTACCAACTAATTTTTCCCAGATGTTTATCTTTTAACTGATGAGTAGCTTCAAAAGATAAATAGTTGAAACTATCTAAATTAAATAATTTCTATATAAAACTAAGCACAAAAATTGAGATCGATTAAATGAATAATACTACATTAGTGCATGATTATAGCAAAACCCAGAATTCAATAATTCTAATAGCTCACACCTCAATTTTGCAGTTTTCAGGATAACCAAAGATTCTTAAGTATGTAGTCTGTATTTAGCAGCATATCTTTGCTTATTTCTCAGGTCATTTTACTGTTTAATTATGTATAAATACATAAATATAAATATAAAGCATAAATATACATTATATGTATATATTGTCCTTGCAGAACTCTCTTGAGCCCAGGTCACCAGAACAAAATAATAAAGATGTGCAATCTCAAGATGTATTTTTATTCCCTAAAATTCTGCATAACAAAATAATATTTAATTAATAGGTACTTCTTATATGAAAAAAGGACAATTTATTTTATTGCAGTTTCCTTTGTTCTGTTTGAAGATGTAAAAGAAAAGAATGCAAGATTTCTTATGAGCTGTCTGCTCAGAAAACACAGTAAGCTATTTTATCTAGAAAGACATGAAATAGACTATTTTAAGCTTCTAGGAGCCATGATGCCATAAAAGGAAATGTCCTTTTAAAATTACAGATTATTTTTATTTGTACTAATTATAATTAAAGATAATCAGTTCAAAAAAGTGGCAGGTTTATT
>CM053515.1:53878004-53918934 GCA_028627145.1 Eidolon dupreanum
GGACTTCTTGACTTTGAACTGGCAATAACACTGTTCTAATGGGAGTATGAAATGTGCTAGATATTTTAAGAAGAGGTTAAAAAATGAGAACAAAAGATGCTTCTGTTTGCTCAGGTGAAAAATTTTGATCTTATTCTTAATTCTCTGCCTTCTTTCATACCTCATACAATTTACCATTCAATCCTGTTGGCTCTGCCCTCAAATACACAATCAGTCTAAAATTTAAGCTTGTTTCACGGCTTTATGCTGCTATTCTGGCCTGGTGTATCTTCATCTCTTACCTTGATTATTGCAATAGTTTCAAACCAGGTCCTCTGTTTTTCTCCACTTACATTCTCTTCCTAGCAGAGTGGGGTTTAAAAAATAAACAGGAATTAATTATATCACTGTTTTGTTCAAAATTCTTTTCGTTTTCCCATCTCAGTCAAAATTAAAAATGCACATGTGTTCTGACCTAAAATCCCTTACATGATCTTTCTCCTCCTCACATGATCTGCCTTCCCTCATCACCCACAAGTATGCTTCTCTGATTTTATAGCCTGTATTTTAAGTATTCTCTTACTTTTTCACTCTGCACACTGGTTTTGTTATTTCTCAAAAACTCAGCTCAGTTAAAGGACTTTGAACTTGCTGTTCCCTGTATCTGATGTGGCATTCCCCAAGTTATCCATATGACATGCACCCTCACTTCATTTCACTTCTCAGTGAATCCCTCTCTAGATAAACATTTTATCTCTCTCTCTCTGATACCTCTGTTTCTTCTTTAGTGTTTCTTTTCTCCTTAACATATATCCCTATCTAACATACTGCATATAATTACTTATGTTCATTGTCTTCCTGTCACACTAAAATATAAGCTCCAAGAAGGAAGAGATTTTTGTTTTTCTTCCATTCTGCTATATTCCTAGGGCATAAGACAGTGTTTGACACATAGTAGGCATTCAATGTATATATTTGAATGAATAGATGTTGCAGAGAAAGACAAAATAGACACTGTCTTGTCCGACAATAGTAGATGATGGATAAAAAGTAACGAGTAAAGGTTACAACGAATTTTTTCTCTAGGAACTCAAAAGATGGGTTTCTCTGCAGCTGGATAAGCAGAGGAGGTTTCATGGAGACATACAGAGTAGCTAGAGGCACTCTGAGGGAGGCAGAGGAAGGAGCCAGGCATCCTCATGAAGAGGAAGCTGGGAGCAAAGGTGGGATATAAAATAGTGTAGATCAAGTCACAAGTCATAAACACATATGCACAACAAAAACTTTGAAAAAAAATTCTATAGCTCAGATTAACTTATATTTGAATCACTTTTACTTACTTGATAGCAGGTAAATTAGTTTGGGACACTTATGATCAGGATTGAGAAGTGAGCACACATTCCATGCCAATATAGCAGTTTAAGTAAACTTCCGTGCTAGAATCTACTCCAGTGAGAGGAATGAAAATCTGTATGGTATTGAATTTTAAGCCAGAAATTATTGCAATCAATGAATCTTTACCAGGTTATATGAAATTTACAAGGTATAATCTACTTATTTGTTTGTCCGACTATATTTATGTCTGTCTGTCTGTCTGTCTATCTATCTATCTATCTATCTATCTATCTATCTATCTATCTACCTACCTATCTATCTTAGTCTTTCATCTATCTGGCTATAACCGGACCAGATTCATAAAGGTCTGTAATACTAAATGTTAAAAATAAATATTATACACAGGAAGAAGCTCTATGCAAGAGACTCTTAGTCACCTATCTTATATACTAGATAAAGGAAAGTAGAATGTAGTTAAGGGTTTGCATGTATCATAATGACCTTGCATTTCACAATGGGTTAAAGATGCCCCCTGTACACTGGCCCTATGCTGGTTGCTTCCTCAGAGCAGGCTTGGATGTTAGCTCAAAACCCCACGGATTTCAGACTCAAATTTTTATACCTCCAATTGTTTTAAACATAGCTCCAATAAGCATATTTTTAGCCATTTAGTGCCCACTTACATAACCCACAAAACTGCACCCAACATTTGCTAACCATAAATAAGATAAACTTGGCCTGTAAAAGACCCCAAGCCACTGCTGCCTTTCAGAGCTCTCTGGGTCACTCTTCGTTTTGCTCCTCAGTGATATCACCTAGACACATAAGCCCCCTCTCTAATTCTCCTTTCTCTCAGGAGCTCTCTAGCCCTTTTCACCTTCTGTGTTGTCTCTGGAAGTTCCCATGATATGAGAGACCTTGCAATCTTGTCAAATTGTCACTCAAATAAAACTCTTTATGTATTACTACCACCACATGGTGATATATCTTTCCTTTATCAGCCCCCAAATCCCCAAACTCACTACCCCAAGGACTGTAAAGACCAGGTAGCCTTCAAGCAAGGGAGCTCATTCTGCTGCCTTTGATTCTGCCCTACCCTCCAGCCATTCCTGAAATGTAGGCAGTGGAAATGCATTGTCTTTGTTCTGTTCCTCCCATTTCCTCATTTTTCCTAGTAATTTTTTTCTGTTTGTTGCTCTCTAAGTATATAGATAATGGTATTTTATGAATTTAATTCAAGTTCCTCTCTTTTTTCTCAAGGGAGCAAAAGAGTCATCACTAAATATAATAAATATAAAATAGCAAAAACTGACCAACTTTTCCTCTAGTCCATTTTCTCTAATTTTGGGGCATACATAAGATTTATGCATAGAATAAACATCAAGCCTCAAGAGGTTGAATTATTAAAGCAAAACAAACAGAATAATTAAAGTTGTACTCAGCCTTCAAGCACACACTGTTGTTAACATAGTTTATCAAGTTTTCTTTTTCTGTTTCCCACCTCCAGTCCTTCTCTCCTTGGCCAAGCTTGTTTTGTGGTTTCTCTGAGAGCCCTCTTTATCCTACCTGGCCTCACATCTCTACTTTTGTCATCAGGGATACTGGTCTTGAGATATTATAATGACTTCTATCATCTATCTTTGTACCTCAAGCTTTTCTGTAATTAACTTCCTGCTTCTCTAGGTTCTCATTCTCTTTTTCTTTCCACTTATCATTCTGATCCCATTGATTATATTATTCCTTTCAGCCTTATTTCTTACCTTACCTGTAGAATCACTCAACTCTGCAGCTGAGAGTCAACCAAAGTAGCAACAGTAAACCAGCTTCTAGATATTTTTTCCCTAAAAAAAAAACACATTCTGTATAATGAAAAATATTTTTATCAATGTCTGCTTCATTTAGAGAAATCGACTATTATTCAATATTTTTTAAAAATTAGCTATCGAGCCACAAAAATATGTAGAGAAATGTTAAATATCTATTTCTAAATGAAAGAAGCCAGTCTAAAAAGGCTACATAATCTATGAGTTCAACTATATTACATTTTGGAAAAGGCAAAACCATAGAGAGTTGTCTATAGTTAATAATAATGTATTGATATTAGTTCATTACTTTTAACAAATGTACCCATTGATGTAAAACACAAATAATAGAAGATATCTGGGATGGGAGAAGGAGTAGATAAGGAGGTATATGAAATCCTGTGTAGTATCTGTTCAATCATTCTATAAATATAAAACTTTACTAAAAAATAAAGTCTTGTAATTATTTTTTATAAAATAAGAAGGAAAATAAATATCTAGAATTTGATGTACTCAGGGACTGGAGATTGAGGAACAGTCCCAGTAGCAATAGATTTAAAGACTAACAACAACAATAGTTTGTTAGCAATTGTAAATTGACTCATCATAAATGGCCCCACATATTGTAAAATAAATCCTATGGCTTTTATGTACATCAAAAATGGGGTTTTAACATTTAAATGGACTCCTTTACATCTCAGTGTAATCCTATAAAATTTTATTGACATAATAAATCAAATAGTGCATTATTAGAAAATACTGGAATTTCAAAATTTTTTTTTTTTTTTAGTCATAGTTTTAAAGTTCTCTAAAGGAGAGATTTAAAATTTGAGAATAAATTTAGCCACTGCTAAAAGCAGACAGTCATTCACCCTGTTAATTCCAGCGGAGGTTGGTGGTGTTAATTGACTGTGTGATTAACTTTCCTTCCCTACAAAGTAGATGTCAGATGTCCAATGAATAACACCACATATGTGGTACGGATATATGAGTTACCAGGCAGCTTGAAAGGTGATTATCAGTGCCAGTTTGAAGATATTTTATATTATTGCAATTTCATTTTTCTCATTCAGTAAAATCCTTTGTTTTCTCAACTTACCCTCTTACCTCTGCCAGAGTAAGAATAAATAAATAACAAATTAATTAGTTACACAAACACACCTCTCCCAGGTTTCTTTGCTACTACTTATCTATTTCATCAAATAGATTAGGTATAAATCCTGATTTTATAATGAATAAAAAATATCAAAATTGGTATGTTACCAAAAATATATTTCTGATTAAACCACCTAATTGGAGGTTCATAGTACACTTCAAGTTTCTAAATTAACACACTTCATGTAGAGAAGGCATTAGAGCCCATAATACTTCACCCTGACAAAGGAATGCATACATCAGGTTTACGCTCAAATTAACAACTGGTACACTTTCAAAAAGGAGAAAACGTAGATGGTTCTAACTCCCAACTCATTACCAATTCAAGATTCATAAATTAAACAGCAAGTAGTTTCTGTTAACAGAAATTTATATATTTTTTAAATTAATGTCTTTTTCATTTTTAGGACATTTTGGTAGTTTCAATTTCGCTAAGATGAAGTGAAAAATTCTTACAATAGCCCATAAGACTTGGAATGATGTGACTCATCTTCTTTTTTGGCTTTCTCTTAAAGTACTCCCCACCCATCTGTAATCTGACTCAGCTATACCATTTGCTGATATTTGCATGTTATTCTTACCTCAGGTACAGTTCATATGATAGTAACTTATGGAAACTTTTTCTGATAAATCTCTTATTTTCCTTAGCCTCTCTAATCTCTCTCCAAGTATTATATTAAACTCTGCCTTTAATTTTCTTCTTTGTTATTATCTCATATATTTATATGTTTGCTCCATCAGAGCAAAATTACTGAATGTTTCATTCATTGCTTGATCTCTAAAACTTAGAGCATTTTTTGGATTAAGTAGTGATTAAATAGACATTTGTTCAATGAATAAATGAGTGAATGTATTAATTGATAAATAAATTAAAAAATATTTCTTAAAGTAAATTTTGTTTGATATCATTGGATTAATTTAGATCCCCTGTTGAAAATTCATATAGCATGCCAACTATTACTAATCTTGATAATCTTCATGTTCTCTGGAATTTGTGTGCTTCTATTGCTTAAAAAAGTCCTATAGCATCTTTTTGTAATTAAAAATCTAATAGACTTAAAACAATAGCATACTTAATGGAAACATCTAAATATCTTTCTATGTATTTATAAATTTCCCCGAACTGATTTATATCCATTACATTTTTTAGTCTTGGCTAAGAAAAGAAGTATCATTATTTTGAAGTTTATATGGTTCATTTATTTATTATTAAAATAATTGGCGTGACACTGATTAACAAAATCATACAGGTTTCTGGTGAACACAATGCAATATACACATGAACTTTCAAAATATGCTAAGGTGCTCTACTGCATCTTTGTCAAATTTCTTTCTCATCATGAATTGTGTTCCTTTTTGAAGATGGCAACCCTGTGCCAGTCTATGCTTATCTATTTGCTAGTATATTTTATATTTATTATTGTATTGAGAAATTGCACATCTATTAAATAATAAAATAATTATACTTTTAAAAATTATACATCTTCTCTATTTATAGTTTTAAATGCTTTACTTTTTGGGTGAATGCCAAAAAGGTATTTAAGTAGATTGTAACTGTATCAATGGTTAGAAGATGGAAAAAGATCTTAACATTCCTCTCGGTGTGACTAAATTTTAGACAGGTTTCTTTCTAGATATAGGACTGTGGTCTCCTTTTTCTTAAAGAATTTACTTTGGAAAAATTGTAATTGCAAATTCTTTCTCTGCCTCTTTGAGGTGAAATCTTCTCCCAGCTTAATGTCAAGAGTATAGGCATGTCTTTTCAAGCACCCCATAGCCATCCCTTTGAAATGTAGTATAAAAAAAGATAGCATTCCTATCTCCCAATTTCTGTTGGAAGGTCAAAGCCTAACTTCAATAAGCATCAATTAGCAAACACAAATAGCCTAATCACATCGACCAGCCCCCACCTGTCTTCCATTACTTTTCTACTAGCTCATTTTATTGCTTAAAAACTCAGTCTTTTGTTTCAGCAGAGTTGAGTCATCTCTCTCCCTTATTGCAATCATTTTAAATAAAGTCTTCATTGCCTGTTTACCTTGTCCAGTGTTAGTTTTTCTTTGATAGCTGCTGTCTTGAATCTGCCACTATATCATCTTCTATATTCAGGAGAATTGTTTCCTATTCTAGAGCTCACTGTCCTTAACATTGAAATATATGTACATATATACATATATATATTGAGTGCCTACCTTGTGTTAAATTAAGTGCTAGAAACTAGATTAAAAAAAGTATGAACAAGATGGGTAAAGTTATGTTTAGTGTGGCAGTTATACTTAGTAGAGGAGACTATGAATAATGCAAGTAAAGGAGAAGACTAATTTAGAATACTGAGAAATCTGAAGTCAATAAAGAGGATATTGTCATAATAAATAATTTTGGAGGATTCTACTTTTGATAGGTATAATAAATAATTTTAATCCAAAGTGTCAACATTTTAGGTAATTTTGAAGTGATGAAGTCAACCTAGTGAGAGGATTCTAGGCAACAAATCAGAAACACAAAGTCCCATGTGGAGGATTGAAGATGACCTAAATTCTTTAATACTACTGACAATGAGAGATGTTTTATTTTTTTCCCCCACACCTTGAATTTGGGCAGATTCTGAGACTACTTTGACCATTAAAATATAAGAAGTGATCTTGGCCAGTGTATGTGTTGCCAGAGAGTTCGACAGAGTGGGAGTCCAAAGAGAGACTCCAGCCCAGTGCTCTGGTATCCAGGTTCTTGTCTTATGCCACACGAAAGAATTCAAAGCCACAACAAACAGCAAGCAGGAAAGTGCAAGTCTTATTAAATCAAAAGTATACACTTAAGAGAAAACTGTGTGTGCAGCTCACAGAGAGAGTCTGCCCCAATATGAATTACGGGCTTTTGTTTTCTTAGGATGGGAATGTCCCAAGGTTATTCAGCCTGCCTACCAGTCTTGGCCTGTTTCCCATGCCACCTAGTGGAGAAGGTGGCCTAAAGCCATCTAACTTGTCTTCTGGCCTTGGCTTTCTCATGCTGGGGTCTCACTTAAAATCAAAACCTGGAGAGGGCCGAGTTAGGGACAAGGGAGAAATTCCAGAGCCAAAAGAAAAAGACTGAGGAAAAATTTCAGAGCTGCATCCTAGAGGTGGGGGAGATAGGGCAGTCTTCCTTAGGCTAACTATCCTGCCTCATGAATTCCTCCTGAGAGATTTTTGGACCATTATCATATGGGGTGTGGAGAGAATGGAGGTTGAGTTTCCGTAGCTACTTCAGGCTGAAACAGGGCTCTATCTCTACCTAGCCTGGGGCCGAAAATCTCTGCCTACCTGACCTAGGGCATCCAGATTTCTCTTCAGGACAGTCTCAGTTGAAGGACAGGCTTAAATGCCTACGGCAGGATCATCTTCACGTGCAGCTGTTGTAATCTGGTGGAGAGAAATTTAACAAGATTAGAAGTAGAGTAAAACATAGGCCATTGGGGGCACACTTAATGGTTTAGGTGAAAGATCTAGCAATTAAAGAGACTGTTGAAGAATAAGCCAAGTGTGGTAGAAGGAGATAAGCTAGGGTTCAGAGTATGACTGAAATCTAGGTACTCACTGAGAGGAGTGCCTGGGGAGCACAGGTAAAAAGAAGGATAGGGCCACAAAGAAGTCCAAGCAGGAATAGAAGAAACAGGATCTTGATGAGCCCTTCAGTTAGTTAACTACTTATCTTGTATAGATGGTCCCCGGGCTTCTGATTTCTGAAGAGTAGTCTCAAGTCCTCTAGAGAAGCAGTCTTCAACATTTTTGGCAACAGGGACAGATCTAATGCCTAATGATCTGAGTGAAGTGGAGCTGAGGGGGCGATGCTAGTGCTGGGGAGCAGCTGCAAATGCAGATGAAGCTTCCCTTACTCACAGCTGCTCACCTCCTGCTATGTGGCCTAGTTCCTAACAGGCCACAGACTGGTACTGGTCTGCAGTCTGGGGAGTCAGGGACTCCTGCTCTAGAGGCTTGCCAATGTAGTTGCCCTGGTGTTCCCACAAGAGCTCAGGGAGAGAGGTTCTATATTCTTGATAAATGAACCCAGTGCTGCAGACCCTGTAGCTTTACTGCAGTGGGTGTGGAGAGGAGAACCTGATATGGTCCTTTCCATTCTGGTGTTAAGAGCCTTTTCTCCAGGATTTAAGGAGAACTCAATCTTCAGGAGATATGATTGAGAGATGCTCAGGGGTATCCAAAGAGAGAAGGATCAGGTTCCCATATTCCCAGAGGGCCTGTTGGACTTTTCCCAGGTTGATAATATATTTTAACTGATCCTGGACCTCTGAATCAAAGCATATGTCAGAGGGTAGGAAGGACATCTCATATAGCATAGCAACTCAGAAGGACTTAATTTTAAGTTGGATTTAGGAGCACTTCTGTATCTTAGGAGGGCTATGAGGAGAAGCTAGAGTCAGGTCTCAGAGGTTTCCTGGTGTAATTTGGCAAAGATCTTTAGAGTATAGTTAAACCTTTCTACCTTACTGGAAGACTGTGGTCTCCAGGAGGCATACAGCTGACAGTTGATGCCTAAGACCTTAAATAGCCATTGGGTGACTTCGACCATGAAGGAAGGGCCATTATCACTCTGGAGGCTCTGAAGCAGACTTGGAGGTAACAGCAGAGGGAAGGGGAGAAGTACCTTTGTTTGGATCAGGAGTCTACTCCTGTGATGGTACAAGCCTTGGAGACTAAGAGCCCATTGTGATCTGTCAAGACCAAATAGGGACTCTCGTATCAATAAAAAAAATTAATCTGTTTGCCCGCTACTTCAAGAGTCACCCAGGGTTCTTTAATCATGAGATGTCTTTTGTGAGTTGCCACCAGGAGCCCAAGGCCCCTTCAGTCCTCCTCTGATAGGGCCATCAGGGGTCTGGAGGTCCCCCCTCCCTTCCGCGCTGGGGACATTCCCTCTTCCAGTGGCTTGACATTTTGCATTGAAGACAGGGCCCAGGGGAGCTCTTTCCTTGGGTAGGGGCACTGGTCTCTCCAGTGTCCTTGTATTCTGCCAGTTAAACAAAGCCCCTGAGCGGGGTAGGGACTGGGTCTTTTGAGTGATCTTTGTTTCCTACAGTGTGGCCCTGATGTTGCGAAACAGTACAGATGGCAACTGCCATTACGTGACCCTATCATTTGGCCTGTCTGGTCTCGCACTGGGTCCTTTTATCCTCCTTAGCTTGATCTCTGTTGTTGAGGACTCAAGGCGCCACGTGTAACATTTGAGCCATTGGAGTCTGAGGGCCATACTGAAGCTTTTGGAGTTTTCTCCTAATGTCAGGAGCAGACTGGCTAATAAAGTGTTGGCAGAGCAGAGACTGTCCCTCAGGGGAGGGAGGATAGATGCTTGTAAATCCGGAAAGCCTCAAAGGGCTGACCCTGGAATAAGGCCATGTTCTTTCCCTATTCTTGGATTATCTCAAGATAGCCCTTGCGTTATGGCACCTAAAATTTAAAGCTTTGTCCTACTCTTTCTTCTTCTCCTCTCCCTGGTCCTGGTCACCAAATATCATGAAGACCTCTAGCACCAAAGGGGTTTGGGGTTCCGGCTCCAACTTTTGGAGCTTCCTTCAAATATCTGGCACAGCCTGGGTTATGACATGCATGGCCAGGAGTGTCTGACCTTCATTAGACTTCACGTCAATGCTTGTGTATTCTCTAAAAGTCTCAGAAGATGGGTTAAGACAACATAAAACACAGAAAATTATTTTGATGAAACACAGAATCCTTGTTTTCTACTCAGAAAATTTTTCCATAGTATCAGTAGCAGGCCAATAATCTTACTTAGCAGAACATTGTCTTATTTAGCAGAGAGAAAAAACCGAACACTAATTTTGCATTAGCTTACTTTCGATAATTAAATTTATTTCAATCTTATTTAGTTTATACATAAATTTTTTTTCTTTTTTTTGTTCACAAATCTTTTACAACTTTCCTCATCGTTTCAGTTTTCTTCTTTCACTCATTCAGAAATAACCAATTTTAAGACAAAGTATTTTTCTAATTTTCTTTAAAATATATTTCTATACATTATACCTTTTGTTACCAAAAAACATACATTTTTCTTTTTGTATCAGTGATCATGTACATAAACAGAATTACAATAATTGTAGAGAATTTGAAATTTTCATTTGCCCTTGACAGTTTTAAGAAGGCTGGGAAAAAGGCGGGGGTCAGGGTGCAGCTTGTGAGACTAGCCGCTTGTCTTTAAAAGTGCCCCGTTTTTTTTTTCTTTGCTTACCTCAATCTCAGGCAGTAGCAACTGTGTTACATTCCTAGCCAACCATAAGAGCTTGAGAGTTATTGAGAGTTAGAAAAACCTCATGAAAACTTTAATTTTGCCCAGTTAAGTCATAAGTCATAGTAAGCTTTTATCAAAGCATTGGTAAATTTGCTAGGATCTTTGGATTATCTGCTAGAATTTTTTTTTTTTTTTTTTTTTTTTGCGTAAAGCTGAGTCTGCTATAGAAAATGGAGCATGTATTCTTATTGTTCGGTGATTTCTATTGAGAACAGAAGATTCACCTTCTCTTTCCCACCTCTGTTGAGTCCATTCATCGAAACAACAGAAAAAAAGTGTGAAAATACTGTGTAAGAAGTTAAGCTTTCAACAAGAACAGGTTGGGAGTCCAAAGAGAGGCCCAGCCCAGAGCTCTGGTGTCCAGATTCTTGTCTTATGCTGTGAGAAAGAATTCAATGACACAACAAACATCAAGCAGGAAAGTTTTATTAAATCAAAAGTACACACTTAAGAGAAAAGTGTGGGAAGCTCACAGAGAGAGTCTGCTCCAGCTGTCTGAATCATGGGCTTTTGTTTCCTTGAGAGTGGAGGGTGTCCCGAGGCTGTCAGGCTTGCTTGCCTCCTGGTCTTGGATCCCATGCCACCTGGAGGAGAAGAGGTGGCCCAAGGCCATCTATCTTGTCTCCTGGCTTTGACTTGTTTCTCATGCTGGGATCTCATGCTTAAAATCAAAACAGGGAGAGGGCTGAGTTAGGGACAAGGGAGAAATTCCATAACTTAAGGGAGAGAAGTGAGTAAGGGACTGAGGAAAAATTCCAGAGCCACAGTCTAGAGGGCAGGGGTGGGTGGAGGGTCTTCTCTAGGCTAACTATCCTGCCTCATGTGAGCCAGGCCTATGAGACTGACAGTTTCTACTTTCTGCCTCTTGAGACACTCTCACAGAGGTTTGAGCAGCCACATAAAAGTTCAGACTACTTAGCAAAATGACCAGGTGAAGAAGCTCTAAGACAACATGAAAAGAAATAAGAACCCAGCTGATCTTAGGCTTTATTCCATCCACATCTAGGCACTAGGCATATGAGTAAAACCATCATGGACCTCTATACTCCATCACTCACCAGCTAAAAACTACCGAGGGGCTTCAATCAATGCCATGTGGAGCAAAAGAACCATCCTGTTCAGTTCTGCAAAAATTCATAGTAGAAGCATTCTTCAGATATAGTACAGTTTTGTGGCAATTTTTTACATAACAATAAAAAGCCAGAACTCCCCAGAAATAATAAAGAGAATAACTTATTCTAAGAACTATTCAAAATCTAGGAATGGATATAGAGCATAAAAGGAAGAACTGAGAATATATTGGAGATATAAGCAGAGAAAACTAATGCTATTTTAGGACATAGTAGGAAGTCTGAATTTTATTTTAAGAGTAATGAGACATTGTTAATGAGATTTTAAAAGATGAGTGGCATAAATTGCTTTTACACTTTGAAAAGACCCCTCATACTAGAGAAATTCACAGGTATCAGAAAAATAAAACTGAAAGTAAGGAAACCAGGAAATACTTGCAATCATACAGAAAGAAGATGGCAGTAGTTTGGTACATGATGCTGTCTGTAGAGGTGAAATACATACATTTGAAAAATATTTCGGAAGCAGAATTAACAAGTGTTTTTTAAGACGGGATCCTTCGTTGTTGCCATTTAGGTGGCCAAGAGGGTCACTTGTTATTACCCGTCTCTCAAGCAATAGGGTAAAGGAAGAATTCTATAGCATCACATGACATAAGGTTAAGAGATAGGCTTTAATGGAGAAACTTACAAAGCCCTGTCAGTGAAGGAAAATGAAGCACAATTCCTCAATTAATACATGAATAGGATTCCTGGAGCCAAGGCTGAACTCATCAAATGAATCTGCTTTCCAGTGAAGGCCATCTCACAAATGACCGGTGTTCCTATTTCTTCTTATAGGAGGTTATCTTTATTTTGAAGAGGAAACAAACTATTTGGACGATACAAAGTCCATATTGGCTGCCAGCTTTTCACAGGTGTTTGGGAACATCGACTTTCTAGCACTTGCTCACCTTGGGAGCTGTTGAAAATTACAATCCTTCTGTTTAGGGAAAGAAGGCACTGGTGCCCATTTCTGTTTGGAGAAGGAGGAATCCTTATTACCATGTAGCTCATTGTCCAGGATATGTGGAGTGAGTGCCTACAGTCATTTTCAGTAATTCTCTTCCATCCATCAGAGTAAAACTTTCTGATAGAGTTGATTATGCTGTTTTAGTGATAAAAAGAGAAAATCAGGTATAAATTCTAGGTTTCTGACTTAACACCCAAGAAAGCTGATGGTATCATTTACTAAGATGAAAAACTGAGAGATGGATAATTTTGAGGTTAAAAATATAATTTGTTTTGCCACAGATGCTTTGAGATTACTGCAGAGACATATACTTAGAAATGTTAATAGTAGTTGTTTGATTATATGAATATAGAGTCCAGAAGTCATAATGATATGCATCTTGGAGTCATCAGCATATAAATACAATTTAAAGTCATGGGAGAAAATATCCCATCAGGATAAACCCAAGAGAAAATAAAAGGTTTAGAATCTCAACCCCAGGGCACTGCAAATTTCAGAGATTACAAAGATAAGAAAAATATGCAAACGATCCTGAAATGGACTTAGTGAGGGAATAAGGGAGCAAAGAAGTGTCCTTAAAGTAAGAAAATGTATTTCCAGGAAGGATGGCACAAATGCACAAGTCAAATGCTGCACTAGTTCATAAAGGGAAGACTGAGAAATAACCATTAGAATTGGTAAGGAAGCACTTATTAACTATGACAAGAACAACTTAAGTGCCTAGAGGGGAGAACTGAGTAAGAGGAGAGGTTATGGGAGAACATAAGTGTAGCGAACAATTTTTTTGAGATATTTTTCTGTAAAGGGGAAAAGAGAAATGCTATTCTGGCTGACATACTCATTGTTTTCCTTTTTTTTTTTTTTTTTTTTGTACAAATAGAAATGCATTTACATGCTCACTCAAAAAATTGCAGATGCAGGGCACTGCTCTGAGATGCTATCAGCTCTCAAGCTAGACTAAACTTAAATCATATTCCCCAATTAAGCAGTGCTTCCCTATATACCTCAAAGCACTGAATCTCAGGGGGAAAAAAAAAACAACTATCTATCTTGTTAGAACAACAACAACAACAAAAAGATAAACACAATAGAATTTCTCTTCGAAAAGAGATTTTATTAAAGGATAACAGAATAACACAAGAAATAGCAAATTATTGCAAAGGGAACACACCAACTCATACAAACATTTCCAAGATTAAAAAATAAAACATAATGGCATCCAGAAGTCACTGTTGCGCCCCTTCCAATCACTATCTTCCTTCTCTTTTTCAAATAAATAATATCCTGAACTCTATCTAACACTATAAATATGTTTTGGATATTTTTCAACTTTAATTAACATGAAAATTTTCCAACAGACACAAAAGTAGAAAGAAAAAGCTTAATGAAGCCCTATACACTTACCTCCCAGCTTCTATAGTTATAAACTCATGGACAGTATTGTTTTATCTGTCAAAGGACTGTTAAAATGTGGTACATGTACCAGCAGCATCAGTATTACCCAAGTACTTGACAGAAATGCAAATCTTTAGCCTCCATCCTATTCCGATGTGTTCATAAACAATAGGGATGGAAGCTTGCAATCACACCACAGGTGGCTCTAATGGATAATAATGCTTGACAATCATTCATTCAGATTCGTACAGATGCCCTTGCCCTGCTAGATTAGTCTGATACACATTTTACATATTTTTATACATCTTTTGATTTCTACCATAAATGTTTAAACACGACCCCTAATACAAATAATAATACATTCTGAATATCAATAAATATCCAGTGAGTATTCAGATTATTTTACATTTTTTAAGTTTACTTACTTTAATCAAAGTCCAAGTAAGGTTTTTGCACAGCAACTGGTTAACTACATTTATTATAGGTATTTAGTTTATGGTTTCTCCCTTTCCTCATGCTATTCCTTATCTCTCTTGCTCTCTTGCTCTCATTCTCTCTTTCTCTTCTTTGCTTTGAAATTTTTTACTAAAATTAATCATCTTTCATGTGGAGTTTCTGAGTCTGAGTTTCGCTCACTGTATCTGTTTGAGTGTGTATGTGTGTGTGCGTATAACATGTTCATCTATTCCTTCTGTTTCTCAAAAATTGGTAATCGTAACCACTTTGTAGGATTACTTTGAGGAAGTAAGATGACACATGGTAAAAACCTAATATTTACTTTGGAATAAATTGGATAAAAATGGAGATTAAGTAAGGTTTGTGTTCTGCCTCTAGGTGTATCATGTAACTGACACACTTTTCCTGATATTATCATTGTAGAATAAAGAATTTAAGAGGGATTCTATTCCCTCCTTTCAGCTACAATTCCAGAAGTTTTATAATGTATCTGTTCAAAAGAAGTAATATATAGAAGGTTATGGGCTATATTCCCTGCCAGTATCTCCTGCTCAAAAATTGCTTCCTCCTCCCCTCTCTACATCAACATGATTTTTTTTTTTAGTCAAGCTCTCAGAAAATAATAAACCAATAAAAAATACATTAAAACCAAAGGAACGAAGTTACACCTTGAAATGTTACTTATCTGAAGGGTACTTATTTATAATAGGGAATGTAAACATCTTTGAAAATCATTTTTAAAAATTAGTATTAGATGCTCACTGTAGATGTCTAACGAACATACTGAAAATTCTAATAATCTCAGTGAATTCTAGAAGCAAGCACATAAAAATGGCAACTTAAATTAGTTTTTTACATATATCTCAAGAACTTTGTTCACAGGAAAAATAGCAGCATGTGAACATTATAGACTATAGAAAGTATATCTCTATTTCAGTTTTAGATATTGAAAAGAAGAAACAAGTCTCTTCTTTCCCTTCCTGCATTTCTCTTTCTCTAGCTATCCTTCAGGTAGTTAAGGAAAGAATAAAATAAAAGTGAAAACTTCAAGTGCCAAAATCATAATTAATCATCTCTCGTCTTTATGAAGCTACTGCTTGTTACAGTTTATAGTAAGTAGATGTTTAATACTTCAATAAAATTAAATATAAAATTGTTTTTATCAATTGAAATTGTTTTCTGTCAGAACTAATCCTCATTGCCTTGTATGTTCTAAGTCTGAAAAATAGCCTTTTATATTCTCATTGACGTAGATGCTTTATAAATTGTCACCAGAAAAAAAATCTGATTGTGGCATTCTTATGTACAAAAGCAGCATTTATCTATCATCTATCTATCTATCTATCTATCTATCTATCTATCTATCTATCATCTATTTATCTACCCATCGCTCTCTCTCTCTCTCTCTCTTTTTTTTTTTTTTAGTAAGGAAATGTTTATTGATGGAGAAGGTACAAACCAAGAAGATGGGAAACTTAATGGTGTCTTAAATCCATCTTGCTCTCTGGATCAAGCCAAAGGTTTTTAAGGGGCTAGGAGAAACAGGTATGTGGAAATGATGGAGGAGTGTTTTAATTAGAATGCCTTGAAAATTGGCTATTTATGTTAAAGGGGCATCAATGCCAGTTCTTCCTGGGCAATGGACTCTTGGCTTCTGAAAGTGTTTCAGTGTTCAAGTTTCAGTTATGCCCTGATCTGTGGTTCCATGTTTGTGGGAAGAGGGGTAGAGACTTTGGTTCTGGGTGCAGCTGGAGGCTAAGGTCCCTCCTCTGCATGTGTTTCATCTTCATACTTGTAGTTTTGACATGTTGACTCTGAAACACAACTCAGAACCTTGTCAAACAGGATAGAGCAATTTTGAGCTTGTTCAATGGTTACAATTCTTCTCTTTTTGTTGTTTATTCCTCATCTTTAAGGAAAATAGAATAATTGGGTCCAGATTCAATCAAGAGGAAGGATTAGCTTTAAAATGAAATCAGATTTGTTTGCCCATTGTACCTCTCTTATCTGACTCTTGCAATTTCATAAGCCCACCTTTTCCATGATGGCTCCTAAATCTTAGAGGAAGATTCTGGGTGTTCAATTTTAAGCAAAGACTACAGCAATGGTAAAAGTAGCAGCAAGCCTAGATACCTGTACCATAATATGAAACAAAGAATAAAGAATATATTTTGTTATTATGCACCCCCAGGACCTAAACCATAATGAGTTGGCCACTGTACAAACACTTTCTTATTCAACTAACAAGTATTCTGAAGCAATTCTACTGTCTAAGGACTGTTTTTCATAAGTGAGATCTGTATTCATAACCATTTCCATGACTCACACAGCCGTTATTATTAATTCTCTGATTTTAAAGAAATCTGATTTTTCTGAAAACTTATATAAATTATGGCTTATATCTTTCTACATATACCTGCTTTGTAATATAAACTGAACATTGCAAATATCTTCCCAAAACCAAAAAGTTAAATGAACACTTAAAATGCAAAGTGTATGTCTATTAATATTTTCTCGTATACAATGGAATCCTAAAATTTTTAACCTTAATGAAACCTACATTAATTTTATATTTTATTATTTTTAGTAATAATATGAAGATTCATAGCAAATTAACATTATAAAGCCAATTTTTAGAATAAGTTGATTCATTCGATGAAGGAAAAACTGCTAAATAGATGTATCTTATACAAACTAGCAATAACATATTACTGATTAGAATATTCTTTATTCTTTCATTGTTAGATTGAACAGTATTTCTACTTGTCAACATGTTGTTAACATTTTGTTAACTCACTATAAATACTAGTAAGTAATAAAATTAAAATAATGCATATGAAAATATTTATAAGTACAAAAATATTATACACGTTAGTTATGTTTTCCTCCCCTGAAAGTACACTGTAAGTCTTATTTTTTACTGAATCAAGTCTCAATTTCCAAATAAGTTAGGATTTACTGCAGAAATATATGTTAATTCTCTTTGTGACATCTCAATTACAACCATTTCATCTTGAAAATTCAGCCTTTTCTCTGGCACTGTATTTAACTTTGCACAGACATTATCTTCAAGAATATGAAGTAATTCATTTTGGCTCGAAAGATGATATGTTTTTCATTGATTTTCTTTTAGCATTGAAATTATGACTGTGTACATCTTCTCTTTTAATAATATCATAACACTAAATATAATAAAGTGAAATAATTTCTTTTTCTATTTTTGATCTATTTCTTATAAGATGGTAAAACTTGGAATATTTATTATTGAGTTCCCAACATAGGGAAGTTGTAGACATTGAGATGTTGGTTCTTATTTCTGAATGCCTCTGTTCCTTGATTTTTGCTTACCTGTTTCAACATATGGAAGATAGGAAGTTGCATGGAGTAGCAATAACTTTAAATAAAAAATGATCTCATTAAATCTATTACTAGCAACTTTATGGCCACATCCATTTTTTATTGACTTCAGATACTCCTCTGTTTGCATGTAATAATGACAAAATACTTGATCATCACACAGCAAGGGATTATGTGCCCAGATCCACCTAGTCGTAAGATGGAGTAGGCATAGACATAATTTATCTTATCATGGCAATGGTACATTTAAATTTTAATTTGAACAAATATAGAAGAGATAAGAAAATTACATGATATGGAAGTCCAGATGTCTATGCTATCTCTCAGATGACCTGTTATCTCTCCTTCAATTCATGTCTGTTGCTTGATATGTGGTTATTTCATGAGGAAGAAAAGAGTACAAGCTCATTCATAAATAATCAGTGTAATATGTTGCCACTAGCTGAGGAAGATATACTGAATTTTAACTCATCTCAAGGATGGCCCTAAACACAGTGATGAAGTAAAATCCATCGTTTGTTGGGAGACGAGATCTGAGGTATATATAGACATACCCCAAAACTTGGGTAGTGAAAAATTGTGTTGCTGTTTAGTTAAAAGCTTAAAAGAAATAAAACTGTAAAATTCAGAATAAGGTTCTCTAAAGGATAGGTGCCCAGATGAACCATGAAATCAAGAAAAACAATGCAACTCTTTTTTTCTTGTCTTAATGGTTAACAGAAATTGACCACAGATGAGTTCCTCAAGAACTGCATATGGCATGGGTAACTCATCTCGTGGTCGTTAATTGACTCTTTCTTTGATCACCCCAGTACTTGTACAATGTGCTTAAGGACAGAGTAACCACAGGGAAAGGAAATAAATGTATGCATGAGCCCCTGAACAAAGCATCTCCTACTCTAAAGATGGGCTAACTACTGCCACTATTGAATAGCCAACATGCCAGCAACAGACATCAACACTGAAATGTCATCATTCTTCAAGAATATCAGCAATCCAAAAACTAACTCATCAGTCTCATCAAACTCCAATCCATTTTGGCAGATATAAAAACTCACTCATACCAGAATCAATACTTGGACTGGCTATTAATGCCTTTGTTCAGTAAAGAAACAAACTGAAGCGTAATAGTGTGCTGTCACCCATACCAATGTCTAAAAACTTACAGAATCGTATCCCCTACAATATTGCTTCTGACTTTTATAGGAAGGGGGTTGTGACATGGGCTTATAACTATGGTTTTTACTAGGTATATACCATGTGCTCCACCATCAAGAATGAGCCATCCTGACTGAATAGGATTGCTGCTATTGGAATAAAGCGCCAAACGCTTACTTAATACACCAAATACACAATACCTCATGGTTTTGGCACTGTATTCCAAGACATAGTTTATGTATTAAATTGATGATTTATATAGAGTTCGATGTCCCCAATAGAATATACTGATCCAACAATCAAGGAGTCAAAGTAAGATCAGCATCTAACACAATCATTCTCATTTATTCACTTGAGGAATTTATGAGTCTTTATATTTTCTTTTCAGACAATACATTGTACATCCTATTAAACACATAGTATTGAAACCAGCATCCCAGAGTTCTGAGTATTTGGAACTGTGAGTGACATTTTACATGCTGAAGTAAAATAATAAGTCTCTTCCTTGAAATAACAAACAGAGATACCAATTTCAACTTGATTTCCCTGCTTATGCATGCTTTATTAGAAAGTCACAGGTTCTGAGGTTTAAACCATGAAGAAATTAAGCCACTCATGTAAGACTAATATAGTATTTTTTGTCAGTATCAAGGTCCCTCAAAATGCCTCTAATTTCCTCCCAAGTAGGTATTCCCTGTTTTTCAAAAGTTCACATAATGCCACTTTACTTTTACAAAAGACTGACATTAGTATCTCTTTTGCTAACAACAGAAACCAAAAATCCGAAGAGGATTTTCACTTTTACGAAAAAAGGCAAAAAGTAAAAATAGCACTTAGTGTTTGTTTTGCAGCAAGCCACTATAGAGGCAGAACACTCTCTGCGCAGAGAGTGATACCACTAAGTACCTTCCCCAAGGTCTCTTTTTTGGGTCTGAGATCTAACAAAAATGTTTCCATATCAATTAATAGTAATTGCTATTTTTTGCTTTATGCCATTTCAACTTATGAAAGATTTTACAAGAATGCTATGCTTTCCTTCTTTATTTGCCACCTACTTATTTTATCTTGGCATGGCTTTACCCAATTAAATCATCATCATCTTTAAATAATAAAATCCAGTTAATGATACATGGGATAGTGATAATAATAGAACTGTAGATATTCACCAAATCCCTATTTTCATCTATAATTTGCCCTAATCTTTCACTCAAAATTTTGCAACTGTCCAGAGCATTGATTTATTTTGCCATTTCAAATGTAATTCAAATCAACGAGATGAAAGACTCATATTCAGGGAAAATATTAGAAGTGTGTAAATACAAAATAAATATTTCAGGTGTCATAAGATAACAGAGCCTAGAACAAAATGTCCAGTTGTCCCCTGGCATCATCCACAAGTAGCATTTGTTTCTCTCACAAGAGTTTATTCAATTAACAAAATTCCTAGGGTCACTATCCCGAATTCTCTGGTTTAAGCCTACTCTCCACTTTCTCTGGTATCAGGCTGTCCTTTGAGAGAAAAAAAAATTCCCTTTCAAAATAAAATATCATGAGGCGAAATTTATAAGAAAAAAATCAGCTGTATTTTATCAGGCAGAAGCATAAACCTCAACTGACAATCAATATACAACCCACTTGTTTATTACAACTTGAACAAGTGTTAAGTATTAATAATATTAATCTTTCTTTTGTAATAAGAACCACCTTTGTACCAGAAGTTAAAGACCAGGCTTGTGTTATTTAGAAGCACAGACAAAGATAGCTACTGCTAGCCTCTCACTGTTTTTCATGTTTGATTCTAATCCCCTAAAGCCACAATAGCAACTTTATTGGCTGGGTAACAATTCGGGGAAGCTGAAAGGGACAGAACTGAAATAAGACTTTAACTGTATTCCCCATCACCATCATTTCCCAACCTTTTACATAATCCTTAAATTTGGTTCACAGACTTTTATCTTTCCCAGCTTCTGCCATCATTTTGAGAGAACTTCTTATCCAAATGGGCATTCTCTTGATCTTATAAACACTATTTATTGTAACATGATTTAATCTATGCACAACTGTGATTGCATACCAGACTTATCCACCTCAGGAATACTCATACTACTCCAGAATACCTATACCACCTCAGAAATCTTCAACATTAAGATTCAAATTTTATTCAGTGACTTTGAAACTTTCCATTTTCTAATTCCCATGCTCTTTTTGTTTTCTTTTTTAAATTACCTGTTCTTGCTTTTACTCCATCTTTAGTCTTTTTTAGTTCATTGTTTTATTCCACAGATTAGCAGTTTCTTTAGTCTTATTTTAGACTTATCTGCAGAATGGATATTATGTTTAGTGAGACATAATGAGGTATACAACTTGCTTTAATTAGTAATAATTGAAATTTAATATTGTTTTAAAGAATATGCAAATAAGAACTTTCCTTCATGATTATTATTTTATTTCACTAAAATCCTAACACAGTCCTGAAAAGTAAATGAATGATTAGTGAAAAACTGTAAAGTTCCCTGTTTTATGAAAATGTCAAATGTCTTTTTACCATTTACTTTTTTTCTCTCCCTTCAGTCCAAACGTAACCTTTCAATTGTGAGAGTAAGTCTACCAATCCCTGCCTTTTCACTGAGAAAGACTGACTAGACTAGCTTTACTCACAAATTCAAATGTTGGCCAAAGAAGGCAATGCACTTTGATTGAGAGTTTTACCCAAGTCCCATGTATTCTCCTAGAGCAAATTTACTGTTGCTGCCAAAAGAAAGGAAAAGGAGGCTGAGTCACAGTTAGAAAGCATTTTCCTATACTAGTTTGAAGGAAAATACACTCATGTTTTCTTCTAGTACTTCTATGGCTTTATTTTGTACATTTATGCTCATATTATTTATCAAATTCACATAGCCATTAAGGGATGGATTTGACAGATTGACTGAGATATATCTGAAAGCAAAAGTCTGTATGCTATTTCATTAGCATTTTTCTAGTTTGATTATAAGTCATACTGCTGATTTATTTATTTTTACTCTGCTATTTCCACTTCTTCTACATGGTGTTTTCCCTCACAGTATTAAAGAAGTCAAGCGTCAATAATATCTTTAAAAAATAATAGCTCTGGTTTCACCCATGCCTTACATATAGCTACAACCCAAGGTGACCTTACTTCACAGAGTTTTTTAAATTAATTATATTCTAAATTATCTTCTACTGTTCTATGATACAAGGCAAAATTGATTCTACCTTCATTACCCCAATGATACTTTCTTTTGAAGTCATTAAACATGGGCTTTTGAGTCATAAAATAGTGACTGCAGGACTTTGGGAAAGAAACTTGAGACCCTTGAGCCTTTATTTCTTCATTAATAAAATGGTAATAACAGTAACAGCTACTTTGACATTCATGACCTTCAAACTCTATTTTAAAGATGCTGGAGCTTCTACCAGAATTGTTTATATTTGATTTGCATCAGTGATTTCCAAATCTTTTTTTCATGGATTTGTAATGCTTAAGAAAACATTCAGGGAACCACCATGTGGTTGCTAACTTTCAATTTTAAAAAGTAAAGACATTTTTAAGACCATGATCAATGTATGAGAGTTCCTTTTTCTTCACATTCTCACCAATACTTGTTTTTTGATTTATTGATGATAGCTATTCTGACAGGTGTGAAGTGATAGCTCATTTTTGTTTTAATTTGTATTTCTCTGATGATTAGTGATCTTGAGCATCTTTTCATATGTCTGTTGGCCATATGTATTTACTCTTTGGAGAAATATCTGTTCAGGTCTTCCGCCCATTTTCTAATTGGATTGTTTGTTTTTTTTTGTTGTTACGTTGTATAAGTTCTTTACAAATTTTGGATATTAACTACTTATCAGATGTATTGTAAGCAATATCTTCTCATATTAAGTAAATTATCTTTTTGTTTTGTTTATGGTTTGCTATGCAAAAACTTTTTAGTTTGATGTAGTCCCAATTGTTGATTTTTTTTTCTTTTGTTTCCTTTGTCCAAGTGGAAATATCAGAAATCTAATATTAGTATTAGATTAGTATTAAATATTACTGTTTATCTTTTCTTCTAGAACTTTTATGGTTTCAGGTCTTACATTTAAGTCTTTAATCCATGTTGAGTTTATTCTTGTATGTGGTATAAGAAGGTGGTTTCATTTTTCTTGTATATATCAGTCCAGTTTTCCCAACACCATTTGTTGAACAGACAATTTTTACCCCATTCTATATTCTTGACTACTTTGTCATATATTAAATGAGCGTATAGACATTGATTAATTTCTGTGTTCTCTATTCTTTTCCATTGATCAATATGTCTGTTTTTATGCCAGTACCATGCTGTTTTGATTACTGTAAACTTATAGTATAGTTTGATATCAGATAGAGTAATACCACTAACTCTGCTCTTTTTTTTTCAAGATTACCGTGGCTATTAGGGATTTTTTATGGTTCCATATAAATATTTGGTTTATTTGGTTTAGTACTCTGAAAAATGTCATTGATATTTTGATAAAGATTGCATTGAATCTATAGATTGCTTTGGGTAGTATGGCTTTGTTAACAATGTTGATTTTTCCTCCTCATGAACATGATATATGCTTCCATTTATTTGTGTCTTCTTTAATTTTTTTTAATGACTTACGATTTTCCAAGAACAGGCCTTTTACTTCCTTAGTTAATTTAATTCCTACGTATTTTATTGTTTTGATGCAATTGTAAATGGGATTGTTTTCTTAATTTCTCTTTCTGAAAGATCATTATTAGTGTATACAAATGCAACAGGTTTCTGAATATTAATTTTTTATCCTACTACTTTGAATTCATTTATCAGTTCTAACAGTTTTTTGGGAGAATCTTTAGGGTTCTCTCCATATACTATCGTGTCATCTGCAAATAATGACAGTTTTACTTTTTCCTTTCCAATTCGGATGCCTTTTATTTTTCTTTCTTGCTTTCTTGTCTGATTGCTGTAGCTAAGGCTTCCAATACAATATTGAACAGAAGTGGTGAAAGTGGGCATCTTCGTCTTATTCCTGATCTTAAGGAAAATGTTTTTAACCCTTTCCAACTGAGTATGATGTTAGCAGTAGGTTTGTCATATGTGGCCTTTATTATGCTAAGGTATGTTCCCTCTATTCTCAACAAGTACACAAGCCTTCTAGGGCAAATCCCACTCTGTGGGGTCAGCACTCACACAATAACTCATACCCTTTGGTGTAGCCAATTCCCACAGTCAGCCCCAAGAGTCAGTCCCTATCTACTGATGTGCTAACAGCAATGAAGGCTACAAGAGAAGAACAAACACAACTCACACAAAGAACATGTCCAGAGCTCCCAGCACAGGTGATTAAAGAGACTGTGCGACTGGGCCACACAGGACACCTTCTACATAAGTCCATCTGGCCAAGGCTGAGAGACAAAACAAATCTAACATATAGAAATGAACACAGAGAGGCAACTAATGAGAAAACAAAGAAACATGCCACAGATAAAACAACAGGAGAAAACTCCAGAAAATAATCTAAATGAAATGGAAGCAAGAAACCTACCAAGAGTTCAAAACAGTGGTTATGAGGATGTTCAGTGAACTTAGGGGAGAATAGATGATCTCAATGAGAACTTTAAGAGAGATAGTAAGCATAAAAAAGGACATAGAAACCATTAAAAAAGAACCAGTATGAAATGAAGAATATAATAACTGAAATGAAGAATATACTAGAAGGAATCAACAGAGATTAGATGAAATAAAGATCAAATCAGTGTGTTGGAAGACAAGGTAGCAAAAAATATCGGAAGAGCAAAAACTATAAAGAATTTTAAAAAACGAGGATAATTTAAGAGACATCTGGGACATTATCAAGCATTATAAGTACCAGAAGGAGAAGAGAAAGAACATGAGATTGAGAATCTATTTGAAGAAATAATGACAGAAAACTTCCCTAACCTGACAAAGGAATTAAACATACAAGTCCAAGAAGCACAGAGTCCAAAACAAGAGGAACCCAAACAGACCCACACCAAAATACATCATAATTGAAATGCCAAAGGTTGTGGACAAAGAGAGAATTCTAAAAGCAGCAATAGAAAGACAGCTGTGGGAATTGGCTGCACTCACAAGGTATGAGATGCTATGTGGGAGCTGACCTCACTGAATGGGATTTCCCTAGCAGGCTTGTGTACTTGTTGATACTAATCTTTGCATGTACCACTTCTGGGGCTAGCCAGGTGTTTCTCTGCTGTAGTCTAGCGCCAGCCTCTGGGTGCATTGGTTTTATGGTCTCTTGGGAGAGGCTCCCCAGTAGGCCAATATCAGCTGCTGCACTTGATTGTTCAAGGCTCCCTGGTGTGAGCTACAAAGTGATCTGCAGATGATTGTTGCATATGCTCGATCTATAGATAACTAACTGAAGTCAGTTAGCCCCAGTAACAGGTCCAGGGTAGTTTAGCAGATGGACCAGTGCACCTCAAGGATTAAGGCTGCCTAAGGCTTAGGCAGTTGTCCCTAAGACTCTACAATGAGAAGACTCTTTGGACAGTACATGAGTTGGGTGGTTGGAGACTGAGGGAGTCATTGGAATATATTGAGATTTCCCCTGGCCACTGCAGTGTCAGTTTTCATGCCAAAGCTGTCTCTGTGGCTTTCTGTAAAAGTCTCAAATTGCAGCAAGGACAGCCGCTGTCCAACTGGAGCTTGCACACACCCAAGATTTGTTCAAGAAATACTGTAGCTTAGGGGTGGGGTCTGTGGCCAGCCACGGAAAGTCTTTCCTGGGATACGTGGGCATTGTGGTGGGCCACATGAATTGAGTATTGTGGTTTGTTGTTGAATTCCTGTCCCAAAGAAAGCAGGCTTGCCACAGGTTATTTGTGGAGTGGATGGAGCATGATTTCAGTGAGACATAGGGCCATCAGGCCAATACAGAATCAGATTTGATGCCAGTACTGAGCTTGTGGGCTCCTACAAAATTCACAGATCGCTGCAAGACCAGCTGCCATCTGCGATGGGCCCACAGACCCCCACAATCTACCCAAAAGATATTGTAGCTTATGCTAGCAGCAATGATCCACCCTCAACTGTTTACCCTGAAATACAGAAGTAGCGCAAGCCTAGGTTCATTTCATATGCAGAATTCTTGGCCCCAGAAAAAGGTAGGATGAGGGTGGCTGTCCAGCAATGGGCTGCCCCTGGCAGTTTGTGGGTTGGATGTGGTGGGCCATTCTCACCAGCCAATGCAGCTTCAGAATTGGCTGTGCGGGAGTGAGATTTAACACAGACACAGTGGCACCCATCTGCAGACTTCCTTGAAGGAGGGTAGACGAAGAAACAACGGCTCTGCCATTCCAGCGCTTGCTTCAGTGCCACCAGTCTTAGTCTTTCCCCTTCTGTCTGTTGCACTTTCCAAGTCTTCAGCCCTCCACTGGCATCCAGAGTGTGTGTCCATAGGTGAGTGAGTCTGTGCGCAGGCTCTTTAAGGGAAATGTCTTGAATATTGGTTTTCTTCTGTCTCATCCAGTCGGCCAGAATTCCCACTGATTTTTATAGTCAGATTTTGTGGGATCTCCTCTTCCTGGGCTGGGACCTGGGCTGGGGAGCCTCTGTGTGGGGCTAGGACCCCTTTCTCCTTCAGGGGAACTCTGTGGCCACATCCTCCTTCCTGGTGATCCACTGCCACGCGTGGGTGCAGGACAAGCCTGTTTTGCATGTCTGCCCCTCCTACTGGTCTTGATGTGACTCCTTCTTTATATTATCACATGCATGTGTTGTGAGCAGCTAGACTTCAGGTGATTCTCCAAGGTGATTATTATACAATTTGGTTGTAATTTTAGTGCGATCCTAAGAGGAGGGAAACTCTGCTTTTACCTAGTCCACTATCGTGATTGAAATTTTGCTCCCCCCCACCCCCGTTTTTTTTTTTTGTAGTTAATCCTTTCTTGAATTTTAATCTTTGGAAATCCTGATATATGGAACACATAATAATGATAGAGCTACTCTGCTTCAAAGGAGTAGGATGATATAACTGCCTCTAACTCCCCTTTATATTCTTTGCTGGTGTCATGTGGAACCATTCAGACTCTGTGAACCACAGTTTGGAGATATTTAGGCTGGAAACAGAAGCTTAATTTTGAATACTGGATTAAGAATTTTTGGTGGCAGCTGAATGATATGTGAGAAAAATCCCTATCCATTCCTAAATATCCATGGTAAAATAGCTTTGTAGCCATCATTGGTCTCACATTGACAGAAAAGTACTTTCTAGTCTACTTCAAGATGAAAGAATTGAATAAACTCTCTGGATTTCCCAGCTCTCAGTAGCAGAGATAACTGAAGTATAACAAGCCAGAGGCACAAAGTGGGGGTCCAAGTTGTGAGAGGCCATGCTATGGACGTGATAATTACCTTCTTCCTACGTGAAGTCAGGTCCCAAGACCCTGAAAATTACCTTTGTATTCATATTTTTCTTACATAGAAAAAACAAATATTATTTTTCCACTTATCTTTGCTTATTTCAGTAGGTCAGGCACCATGCCATGATGTTCATCAATTTGAATCAAGCCATTTATTGTCCACAAGTTAGGTAAAAGCAGATGTAATTTTATGCACCACTGCTATAAAGAAGCTATTTTCTGGCATATAAGGTAAGGATCAATGAAATTGATTACTGTCCTATATATGCAATGTCATATTGCCTGAATGTATGACATCTAAGGATAACTCCTTCAGTTTATAACATTTTGAAACTGATTGTTCTAGTCTTTCTTTAGGGCATTAGGATATTTATGCCAGGCTATAATTTCCCTGTCTTTCATGGAAAAAAAAAATTTTTGCTCTTGAATTTAGTATATGATTATTTGATGGCAAATTCTCAGAGACTTTTTACCAAGGACTCTATATCCTTCTGTTTTCAGCTATAACAAATTCTAGAGAATAAAACCCGTCTGTAAATATAAATTGCAGACCAAAAGAAAATATTTTTTATATCATCAAAAGTGCTAGGCATTGGAGGAAAAAAAAACAATGAAAATTTCCAACATTGGGACAATAAACGAAAGCCAGATTCATTAGAAGTTAATGATGTAAGATGCAGATAATGAGAAATAGAAGTGGAATTCATACAGACATATTATCCTGCGATGCATGCCAACAATTAATGCATAATCAACATTATTCCACAGTTCCAGGGTCTGTTTTCATCTCAGTGCCTTTAAAACTCAAAATCCATTAAAAATTCATGATTCCTAAGCCATGTGTTCTCTACACTTAGAACCAATTATATCATGTGGGCAAACTGCTTACTAATAAAAACACTTGTATTTTGCTTTGTAATAAAGATAACAGTGTTTTGCATAACACTATAGGTACTAAATGAAGGTTAGTGACTTAGTGCATACTTGGATAAACAAGACAAGAACAGGGCCCACCTTAGGAGACTTGCACCTTCTTGAAAGAAAAGAGAAAAAAATGTGAAAAACATTCCATGCCATGCTAGATTGGAGAATATTCAAGGATGAGAGAAATGTAGCAATCAATTAATTCAATCTCTCAGTTTTACTGAAGAGAAAATAATGCTGTCAGAGGTGAAAGGGGTTAGATTATTCATTGTTTTGTAGTTGGTGAGCCTCAGAGTTCAATCTGTGTCTTATGTTGGCTTGTGTTCTTTTTACCATATCATATCCTATTTGCCCTCTAAGAGTAGAAATCTGATGACTAAAAGGTAAATTCGAAATTTATCTTCTGTGTCACAGAGTAAATTTGCTCTAACCACATTATATCTGAATCCTTGATGTACTATGATGCATTACCTGTTTTTCTTGCTCCAGCAGTATTACATACCAAAGCAACACAAAGCTAGCAAGACAGCATGGTACAGTATGAGCTGTGTTGGAGGCCAATATTTTAGTTCTATGTCTGGAATAATTGTTTTAAAACTTTACTCTTGATCTATAGAAATGAGAGATTGGTCTAGGTAAATCTTTAAGCACATACCCACACAAAAATTCAAAGGACGAACATGTATACCTCACTTTATACTGATTTAATTTTAGACTTGTCAAAATCATATTTCAGTATGAAGTCTTATAGTAAAATTAAACAGGAAAAGGTATAAAATTTTCTAGAAATTATTCTTCCTATATCACACAATTATCATGAAATGACAAAGAGGTCATTTAACCTAATAACTTGTGATAAATAGGTTGAGTGCCATATTCGAAATCTATTGTCTAGGCTTAAAGGACTTACATTTTTAAATTTACATATAAAGTTAGAATATACTTATTAATTATAAAATTATTTACTTTAATAAGATGCATAGTTCACCCACTCACCTGGCTATTAATCTTTACAAGTTTTATCATTTTACCTTAAACCTCATCAAAGCTTTAAAGAGATAAAAAGAATATAACTTTAGTGTTATTACTCTACAGATTGGTTAAGTGTCCCCAGATCTGCAAGAGTTGGGAAATATAAGGCACCAAATAGAAACAAGAGGGAAATAAACTTCAGTAAAGTTCACAGTCTGCCTGATCCTGACCACTTTCCTTAAAAAGGTGTCCTGAAAACCTCCTTCACAGAAAACAGCTCTTATTTCACTTAGACATATCAGCAGGGTGATATTCATTTATCTTTGAATTCCAGTGCTAAGAAATATTTTTATTTATTCACAAAGCCAGATGTCATATTTTGCTTCTTTGTTTATCATCTATGCTACTAAAATGTGAAGTTAATGAGGGTGAAGATATTCATTAATCTATTAATTTTTGCTTATTTCTTGATCTTTCTCAAAAATGATTTCCAGAAGAAACTAACTTCTCTATATGTATTGAATGAATGAATGAATGAATGAATACCATATCACTTAAGTCTTATAATCAATAGTCATAGCTGGTGGCATCATATCTGGAAGCTGGCACGTGAGCTTTTTTATGGGACTAAACAACTTCATAACAGTATTTTTATGAACTTATTTATTATTCAACAGATATTCATTCACTTTCTTTATGTGCAAGTCAAAAGAAATAAGAATTATGGTGAATCATCTATCTCTTTAAATGCAACATAAAGAGATTAAATTAGGTTACATATAAAGCATCTTCCCCAAATAACAATGTGCTATTGTTTCTTCTCCAGTTTACATAAACATTTGTGACAATAAATATGAAAACTATAGGAATGAATATATGATTTTTCCAGTAGCTGATCCAAGTTCAATCTCGGCAACTATAAGATGAGAACTCTGTTATGGAAAACTTTGCCTTCTCCTTAAGTTTGAGAATTAGATACTAGAGGTAGCATATGATATATCCATCTGATATTCCCGATTCATGACCACATCACAAGAGATTGCATACAGGTCAGATGTCTGATTTTAAGAAATTAAGTAAGCCAACATGACATGAACAAAGCAAGAAGTCCTGAATTCCTGAAGTTAACTCACCTTCATGAACCGATGTATATAATCTCAGTCTGTTATACACATCTGATATGAGTATACTGTATTAAACAAAGAATATCACAAATTTCACAAGCTTTCTTGAAAAAAAATTATATAACAAAACATGGCCATGGCTATTTACAAGTGAGGATGAATAAAGTTGCCAAAAAATTTTCACCAGACAGAGTTAAACAGGTAAGATTTTATTCAAGAGTACTTAATAGAGGTTAAGAATATTGCCATAGGGGAAAGAGATTAAACTCAACTCCACTGAAACAAAAGATGAGGGAGTTTTTTTAAAGCACTGGGGTGAACTAATAGAAAAGTACTCAAGGACAATAATCAAGGTAGATTGGCCGTATGTATTTGCTAAGTGGTATTTATTGAAATTAGGCTCAAACTATCCCAAAGAGACTGAGAGATAGGGACTATTTCTTTTTGATGAGTATATTTCAAAGGGATGGTTTTCAGGTACTTGTCACAGTCATTTTGGGTTGTAAAACTGTCAAGAGGCTGGTAGATTTACTTCTCAATTGGGCAGAAGAAGAATCCACAATGATATGTTTTCTAAAGTAAATACTTTAAGAAAAAGGAAGTCAGAGAGAAGCCTATAGTCAGGAAGAAATCTTTTTAAGTTTAGTCAAGTGGAGAGAAATGTTATGACCATCTTGGTCAAAGGAAATAAAAATATAAATTTTGTGCAATCTGATTTTTTGGAAAACCGAAGCTTAGAAAGACTCTTTCCCATATCTATATATTAGTCAATGATAGAATAGGAATTAAAATGGATTTATCTTTACCTTCTCTTGTCTAAGCTGGCACCCTTCCTTGCTGTTATTCTCTTTTGGTACCAGTCAGTCATTCTTATATTTTCTATGACAGAGTACATGACATCTAGTGATGTATGAGATTTAAGGGTTCCAGAAAATTTCACTCCTTTTCTTTTATGGAGTTCAGAATCAACTGATCAATAGATACAGAAGTCCAATAGAAGGAGGACATAGTCTACTTTTATTACTGACAAGTAGGCTGTCACCATGATTCTGCTGTCAACATAGCAAGACCAGTTACTGCTCCTAGGGGTATCATCCCAGGACCAAGGATGAGCAGTGTAGCCTTCATCCAGCAAGGCTCTGAAATTGGCTAAGAAAGTTTATTAAACTAAACTAACTTCAGTTTATTCTGTTCTTGAGGATAAAAATTATTTCCTATTCTTATCCCAACTTCAATTATATCAAGTCATGCAATCCAAAAGAGTTTAAATAATAATCCGCAAATACATTAAAAGGCTGTATTGCCTAACAATCAACATATTATGTCAAAGGCTCGATTTTTAATATAACCCGCATCTATTAACATATTCTTATTGAGAAGTTAAAAGTCAAAGTGTCAAATTATATTGCAAATTAAAGTTCAAAGAATTAAAATTCAAGTAAATTAAAATTTAAATTTAGCTTTATTTAGTATTTTTTCTGCCTGAGCCAGAGCTGTCTCATTCCAGTTCCAATATGGATGTGGTGTTTCTTCAGCGGCTTCAGCCTTGGTACTCGTCCACATAATAGATGTGCTTCTTGCAGGTCTTCAAATGCTGAACTAGTCTTTCATAGTTAAAGAGTTCAAAGATATCAGTGAACACTAGAGATCAAAGCCCATGATATTAGCCCATACTGTAGTTGCCTCAAGGGAAGTGATGTTCTCAGAATGAACACAGTGTTGATTACTTAGAGATCCAGGGTAATAATGCTGAAACTAAATATTATAATTTTCTAAATTGTAATATCGATGATGCTAAATGATATAATATCAATGATGCTAAATATTATAATTATCTTGGTTTCAACAATTTTCAAAATCTGGTCAATATATGATAGTATTTGTTAATGTAACATTAGGTGCAATAAAAAATAAACATCAGAATGTTAGTGGCTTAATAGTAGTTTATGTCATGCCCAACTAAATGGTATGGAATGAGGAGAAAGAAAGAGGTGTTCCTCTAAGCTGTGCTATAGGGATACCTTCTAGACTTCATGGCAAGATTCCCAGATTATTCACATCCATCTGGCCAAAGAGAGAAGAGAGCGAACTGAAGGTCAAGAGGTAAGTTTTGATAGGCCTGGCCTTAAAGTGGCAGACATAAATTTGCCCACATTTTGTTGGTCATAACATAATCAAATGGCTATAATTTACTATAAGGAAGATAGGAAGACCACATAGTTACTTGTCTTCCGAGAGAAAAAAAAAAAAAGATTGTCTCTGGAGTGAGTCAGTTTATATCAAAATGAACTATGAGCTTAAATTCAAGTAGGATACATCTTTCATCTGAAAGTTAATTATGACAATATAATTTACCATATCTGAGGAGGTAGGGGGAATGATATCCACATAAGTACATTGTCTGCTATTGCAGAGACTGACTTTTCAGTATTTCTTGCAGCAAAATTTAGAAAGTTGCTGGGATAGCAACTTAGTCACCAGACCTTATTCTATTCTGGTGTTGTTCTTTCTAAATTAATGTATTCAAAACCTCCATTTCTTTTGTGAGCCCATGGTTTTTGGTGCTCTGAGGCTGCCTTGAACATGAGCTAAGCCTAACAACAAAACTCCCACCTTTTCCTCTGATCAGGCATTTTTCTGTGCTACAGTGTTTGTCGCTTCTGGTCTTTCAATGGAATTTCTTATGCTTACAAAATGTGCTTCTTGGAGAAAAAAGCCCACTCATTCCTATATATGTTTCTGGTAGAGAGTGACCTATAATAGATATGTAAACTGGAGTTTCTATTGTTTCTTCAGAGTGTATGTTCTTAGTGGTCTATGGAGGTTTCAACCCGATGCATTGTTCTCTTGGAAACACTGCTTTTTCTGTTGGTGATAGCAAGTATTCCTGAACTTAAATATGCATTTTGGCAATATTTTAGGTTTTTGTTTTTTGTTTGTTTTTCTGACTTGGTGCAATATTCCACTAACATTCTCTTTTCTTATGATGTTCCACTGTATCTTTCAGGAAAATTTTTGATATCTTACTACTTTAATCTACATCTTCAAATAGGTTCATTTTTTTTTTTGCCACAATTGTGGCTTGCACCATTCCCCCAAACTGAGTCGTTATTTTCTTTTATATCCTTTGCTTTCTGCATAAGAAATTATTTTTGTTCTCTAACATATTGCTTTAAATTTTGTCTTATGGTCTCTCAAAGAAAAAGAGTTATAGAACTAAAGAATTTTAGGTCTACCAAAATCAAGTAGTGATTCAAAAAGATCTCATCCACTTTTACCTTTTTTAGTCACTTAATGCCACCTAGGAAATTATCCTACCAGAGCAATAGGTAAACCCGGTCTGGCTTCAATCTGTTGTAGACTCACCTCATCTTAACTCAGGTAATACTTGATGTTCTTATTACTTCAAGACACAAATATCTGGAGTTTATCTTATTAAAGTATATTTGAATCTTAGCCAATAACCCTTTGAATATTTTCTATAAATATCTCTTTTTCCTCTTAAATGTGTCCAGATTATTTATAGTAAACTTGAGTCAAAACACCAAATTATCTTGCAAATTAAAGTTAAAAAATTCAAAGGGTTATCCCAACCTACTTTTACTATAAAATCCTATATGCACCGGTAAGATAATTGTGGACTTTAGTTTATTATATTAGTCAAGCATGTGGTAAACAAAGGTCTACACTGTGGAGCTCTTGACTTGAGGAGGTGGAGGTAAGTTGGTAAGTTTCCTGATTATTTGGGATCGAAGTTATGTAATTAATTATTATGTGACTCAATTGACTATAGTTTTCTTTGTAAACGTAGTGTGTACCTATTGATATCGTGATGCAGTCCCTTACTAGCCTTCCAGGGAGAATTAAGCATGCTTGTATTTGTTGCCTCCCTGAACTCTAAATACATATCTGTCAGAGCATTTATAATAAGTTATTACATTTGTTTATGTTTATTCCTTTTTTCTGGTGTCTTTGCTATTAAAGTTAAAACTAGCTAAAGGTTAATAATAGATAGTATTAGATGACTTTTTACTAATTCAGTTACACAAAAAGCAAAATAACCTGAACATGTTGAATTGATAAATACTATTATATGATAATATTATATAATACATTGATATACAATATTTGATATCGTATTGTTATACAATTATATGTTATATATAATCTATATTGATGTATTAAATATATAATGATAATGTAGCTTATATATATGAAATGTGAGGGCTTTTATTATGTTTTAGATAAAAAGAAAACATAAATATTTTGTCATATACTTGATTTGGGTAGAAACCATTTAATTGTATTCTAGTGCCAATACGCCAATGCTGGCCTTCTCTAGCCATTTGCAGTGAATACTTGAAAGAAAGAAATGGACTAGTGACTTTCATCTATTTTATGTCATTTTCTTGATGGTAAGTGACAGATATACCTTGCAAGAAAGTTAAAACTCAGATAAAAACCTACACTCTTACACACTTAACTAAACCAATAAGAGTACAGGGATAGCACAGCAGCTAGAATTGCTGATGCTGTTGTATTGCAGCTTTAATTCTAGTTTTTCTGGCTAAAGCTGGGGGAACCTCAGCAGCCTCCAGCACAGCAGCCCATGGGGCTGGGAGTAATTTTCTTGACAAGAAATGGTGAATCAGGAGCTCCAAGAATAAGATTGCCTGTGTCTTGCCAATCTTGTTTCCAAAGAGAGAATGTTTTCCTCATTGTTCTAGTCCCTGGCCATAGGTCTTGTTTAACAGACTGAGTATAGAAAGACAATAATCCTGTTTAAGTAACTTTGTTGCTTGCTTCAATAATTTCCTCCTGTATTGGGTCTCATATACTAGATTAAATAGATGTTGTTTTCATGCTGGCTTAATTTAGATCCCTTGAACTTTGAGAATAAGAATTAAGCCCTGTAGCTGAATTAATTCCCAAAGCAACCCGATCCACTGCTCTTGAGCCTTTTCTTTTCTACTGGTCAGAGT
Source organism: Eidolon dupreanum (assembly GCA_028627145.1). Lineage (NCBI taxonomy): Eukaryota > Metazoa > Chordata > Mammalia > Chiroptera > Pteropodidae > Eidolon > Eidolon dupreanum. The sequence goes on from CM053515.1 coordinate 53,913,433, forward strand.
TGCTGGTAACTAGTACATACTGAACTTATCTGCCCACAGTGACACCACTTTATTGAGAAAGAAAGCAGGAACTCACAATCTTTCCTCTCAATAATGATGACTAAAATAAAAAGTTTACTTTTGTTCTCCTTCTTTGATAATATTTATTTTCTTACCTTGCACATTAGATCATACCTAATCACTGCTTTTCATAGCTATTGGTAGTGTTGCTGGTTTGTTTAATTATACCATGATAATACAATTGGCACACCTGATCTTTAAGTTATTATGCACTTTCATCATTGGTCTAGGCTTAAATTTTTAACAAAGTATTAGTATCTGCAAATCCATAAACAAAACAGCTGAAACCTTGATAATAATTTATATCAATTCACATGGTCCCTTTATCCATCTAGCTGTCCCACACCCTAAATTAATCATTACCTGGAATACTTTGCTATTCTTTTTATAAAGGTTTATATTATATATACATATAATATGTGTGTAGATAGATAGATAGATAGATAGATAGATAGATAGATAGATAAAGATATTTTAAAATGTATAACCTATTTAAGGGTATATTTTAAAAGTATATGAATATATACGTATATATCTTTAAAAGGTGTAATATACGTTGATGCAAAGAATTCTTATATTTAGGGTATTATGCTTAATGTGATTTTTTTCTTGATTTATTTCAGTTAATATTGCTTTGATAAGATTTAGAAATATTATGTGAATCTCTGTAGTTCATTCATTTTGAATATTGAATAATATTGCATTGTGTGAATATAATGTTGTTAATTATTCCATGTTTGGTAGGCATTTGGATTGTAAGGTAGATAGCATTTAAAATGGCTTCCAGGGATCCCTATACCATGCTGTTCACATGACTGCATATGTGAGTATGAGTGTAGACTTGCTTCTAACAAATAAAATATGGCAAAAATGATAGGATATTATTTCCAAGAATAGTTATAAAAAGATTGTGACCTATGTCTTGTTTCTTTTTCAGAGTCCTCACTCTGGAGAATACACATTGTGAGTTGCCCTATGGGAAGACTCATATGATAAGAAACTAAAATGTTTCCAGCCAAGAGCTAATGAGAAACTAAGAACTGTCAACAGCCAGATGAGTGAGACTGGAAGCCAACTGCACCCTAGTTAAGCCCTAAAATAACTACAACTCCAACCTTCACCTTGATTGCCACATTTTGAGAGCCCCTGAACCAGAGGCATTTTTAAACTGTGAGATAATACAATTTGTTTTAAGTCATTATATTTTTGCAATTTTAGACATAACAGTAGATAAACAATATGGATTGATTTGTGTTTTTTTGCTATTGTGAACAGTAATAACATGAATATTCTTGTCCTTTAGTACTTGTATAAGAGATTGTTAGGAGAATACAGCCAGAAGGGAAATTGCTGGGTTATGGAGTGTGTAGAAAACTCAACTATGGGAGATAATACTGTGTACTTTCCAAAGGATTTACAAAAATTTATATTCTCACTAAAAATGTATAACTTAAACAATATGGCCAAATTGTTTAAATTTTCTCCATGTAATGAATAGCAAATTATATTTCTCTATTGCCTTGATTTTCAGTTTCCTAGTGACTGATGGTATTTAATATTTTGACTTTTTTATAAAGTATATTTGTTTCTTTTTCCATTAAATGTTTATTTATGTCTCTTACCCATTTTTCTGTTTGTTAAATGAGCTAGTCTTATTGATTTATGTGACTTGTTAATAGCTTCTTGATAGTCAATCCTTTGTTAATTATGGGTCAGGAATAACTTTTATGATGTTTGTTATCATATTTCCGCTTTCCTTAATGTACTGTTAGAGGATTAGAAATGACTAATTTCTGTCTTTTCTTTAATAGTTAATATCTTTGTGCCATATTTAAGAAATCATTATATATTCTAGGTTGTAAATTATGTCAACCTAAATTTTCTAATGAGAGTATCACGTTTATTTTTGATAATTCCTTAATTTTCTGAGGAAGTGATCTAATTTCATGTTACTTAAATGTAAATAAGAAATTTTTTTGTAACTCCATTTTATTGTAAAGATCTTTATTTCCTCACTGATTTTACATATGCCCTTATCCATGTACCTGATTTTTATCCCTACATGAGCCTGGTTTGGGGCATTTATCCTATTGTATTTATCAACTTGTTGATTGATGCACTAATACCACAATTAACATGTTTTCACAACCAGTATTCCATAATATATCTGGTAGATAAAATCTGTCTTTTCTTCAACTCTCTCAAAAGTTTGTACTTTTCCTTGACATATATATTTTAGAATTATTTAATCAAGTTCCATGAAAAATCTCCTGGGATAATTACTGTAATTATATTGAATGTCTTTATCAATTTGAGATTAAATAACTTTATAAACTTGTCTTCTCATTAATAAACATTGTATATCCTCCAATTATCTTAGTTGTTAATTTTACTTACTAAATTTCTATAATTTCTATGAATAGAAATATTAAATGTCTTCGGTTATAGCCATAGGTAATTTATATTCACTACTACCACTAGAAAAATAAATATCTTCTTTAATACTGTTTTTTCAACTTTCTTGCTTTTCCACTGAATTTTCCTATTTCATTTTGTTTTAAATGTCCATCTTTTTCAACATTTTCTTGGGACTAGCTCTGCCAAATGCTTAATTATTGAATTAAAAAAATTAAATATGTTATATTATTTAGAACCTGCAGAGCAGGCAGTTTTTGGAATTTTAAAAATTAATTGCATTATATAGGACATTAAAAAGATTTCCTTTGACCTTGAAGATAACGATATTGGATGCAGGCTTATTGGAATAATGACTTAATTTGTTTCTGGATGTATTGACCTCAAATGGACTTTCTTTCACCCAAAGATACAAAAATGCATTATGAACATCCTATTCTCTCTTCCTTTCCTTTTAATTTTTAAATTTTTATTTGCTTATTTAATTGTTGAGAAGGAGCAGAGGCACCAGAATACTTCCTCCCAGAACACTACAGAGCTGAGAGAATCCCAGGCTGCCTTTGGCGCCATTGTCCTTCCTCCTACACCCCTTTTCTTCTTTCTCTTCTCCATCCTCCTCCTCCACCCTTTTGCTCTCCCTCCCTCTTTTCTTTTTTCCCTGAAAAATAGTATAAATAAAAGAAAAAAAGTTTTACAAATAAATAATATCTATGTTGAACATTTTAACAAATTAAAAATTTAGCATAAAAATTAAACTTCTATTTAACTGTTTACCCATAAAATAATTATGAGAATTTCATATATGAAATGATATACAGTGCAATACAAGTAATGTTATCTTTAATGGACAGTTTTAAAGACATATCATGAGCATTTTTCAGAAACTTAGTATTTCTCTGTGACTGTATAATAATGACTTTGGGAAATACATCCAGAGATCTTACATGAATGTGACTCAATAAATGGCTATTCTCTTCTTTCTTTTTTTCTCAACCTTGTGGTTGGCACTGTGCCGGGCTGGTTAATATAGCTAGTGCTGAATCTAACATCAGACTTTGACAATGATATCTTTATACCAGAGGAGGAAAATTTTACTTGATACATAGGTGTAGCTGGCTGGAAAAGACAGTCAGTGTTGTTGATATTGGAAACATGACCCCATCAATACTGTCAATCTCCTGTGCTTAAACTAAAAGGGTTAGTCATAGTCTTCAAGAGGTTTTACTAACACAGTGATCAAACAGCTGATTACATGGGAATGGTTAGAAAGAAAAGCAAGTGGATGGGCTTGGGTGGAATTATTTAACTGTTAGATAAGCAGCAATGACCTCTTTGGGTGATGATCAACATTATGAATAAGAATGAGAGATAAACTTGGTTCCAGTATTAGTCTAGCTATCTATCAATAGTGTGGCCTGGTATATATTTCTTAAGTTCTTTTAAGTTTTGGTTCCCTCATCAATCAAATATAGACAAACACTAATCTTTTGGTGAAGACTAAAAATATCCCATTCATGTTTATAATCTAGAACAATAATTCAACCACTACTATTATTTACTACTATTATTATTGCTATTTTTATTATTACATCAATGATATGTAATAAGACAATAGGAGACTGAAACTGATTTATGTTTCCTGATGCAAAGATATTAAATCCAAAGGGTTTACATAGAGTGGACTACAAGGGAGCATAAAGTCCAGGGTAGATCATATTCTGCTAATGTAAGTCATAAAATGATATATTTTTTAAAGTCAGTACAAAAGACACAGTTTGAGAGATTAACAATTTAATAACAGGTGGAAGAATTGACGTTAAAACCTCTCTGTCTAGAAATAAAACTAGTGCTTTTGCCAATGTGTAATGTTGGGAATGGTAGGGGCTTCAATCTTCTTTACCTTTGTTATAGAATGGCATGAGCCCTAGGTCTATATTATTATAGTAGTCAGTCCTTTTCTCCCTAATGCCTGTCTCTGCCCAGATTCCTAAGCATGGCTTATGCTTATACTTACCACTTTAATAGAACAATTGAAAATCATAACATATATATTACCATATAGAGTACATATTTTAACGACAGAGCAGTGTTATACTTGGGCCAAAATGTATGGTGCATGTGTACTTAATTTTAACAATTTCTACACATTCATCAGAAGGAAATTAAGATATGTTCTATGGTATGGAAAGTTTCCCTAAACAATCCACTTAAATATACATAATATTATTCAACTTTTCAGTAGATAACATCAAACAACTGTTTACCTCCAAACCATGTGAAATTTTTACCTGACTATAGCTACCAATTCTGAAATACTATATCATGTTCCTTCCTCAGTCTTAATCAAATTCCTGCATTGAAACATGTACCTTACACAAGACCCCCAAAGTTTACAAATGTCTCCTACTGATACTAAAGCTCTGTCAAGGTACTCTCCCTTGCTGAAGTATGCAATGAACCTAGGTTTGACTTAGCAACATATTGTCTTAGTGATAATTTTGAGAAGAGAACTTTTAACAAAAGTTTGGTCATAATAGAAACTACTGTGTGTATAATGCACATTTGAAGATGAACAAAGCTATTCTAATTGAGTAATTCTGAGAGGCCACCAACATGATTTCAGTGTGCTGTGCCTCCTAAAACTCCTGTAAGCAGTCCCTGTCTACAGATTATTGACATATTATTGTATAAGAGTTAGACTTATATGTTGAACTTTAAATCAGGAATCATAAGAGGCAGAGAATATTTTATCACATTATCTTCATATTATAACCAAGAAGATTGACCCTAGGAAATAAATATTTTCCCAAGGTCATGAAGCAAATAAACAAAAACAAACAAACAAACAAACAAACAAAGATTTAAACCCAGATGTTCAGACAACTATATCAATTGTAGTCTACCTTGAATAGGTGGTAGGCATTATTTTCCATTTGTGGAATTAGTCACCCATTAAATCACTTTGCTATTTAAATCATTTAATCATCAAAAAGATGACTTATGTTACACAGATAAAACTTAAGAATC